>CAUYUJ010014365.1:37500-65000 GCA_963575745.1 Prorocentrum cordatum | reverse complement strand
CGGACCTCTGCGCATTAGAGTGAGGTCTTGCGCAGGGGTATGACCACCGTCAGGCCTAAAACCTCTGGTACGCTCGAGAGGGCCGCGGCCCCCGCGAGGCGGGGCGGGCGCGTCCGGCGTCGAGCGCTCGAAGGGGGAGGCCAGCCCGTCTTTGCCGCGGCGGTCCTGCCCGTCGCCCTTCGCGCCGTCCAGCGCCTGCGCGGCGCCAGTGCGCTTGCGCGGCGTCACCTGGCGTTCGAGGGACGCCGTCTGCACTGCTGCTGAGCCCCGGCGGACGGCTCAACGATGCGGCATCCCTCGCCGGGCCGTCTCCCGCTGCCGGGCCCCAGGCCTTGGGGTCGGGGGATAGGCATAGGGGGGGGATGCATCGCCCCTCAATCGCCCATGGATCGCCGATAGGGGCTCGATAGCTCCGACCTGCCCAGGAAGGTGCGGATTTTCTCAATCGGAGGCCTAGGCGCCGATCCATCGGCGACGTGTCGCCGATTCCAGGTCGATGCAGCCCCCCCCCCGTGCCAGTCCCCCCCTGTCGTTGCCCCTCATTGGGGGCTCTGTATAGCCAACCTGGCTCGAGCCATTCTGGCTCCGGCGGAGGCGCGAGCGGCACCCTGCCAGACGCGGCGGGGCTCGGGCTTCGGTGGTGCCCGCTTGCGCGGAGGCTCCCGCTGCCAAGAGCTTCCGCTGCCTCTGGCCCGAGGCGTCCTCCCCAGCTCTCCGCCCCGCTGTGGATCGGGGAGCAACAAATGTCAAGTCGGGCCTGTCCCTCTTCAGGAAGCATATCCAAAAGTAGTAGAAAAATAGTCAGGGGACTGTTTTCCCAGTATTTCTTGACCAATTTTTGTGTTTTGACAAGTTTTCATCTTTCGTCCAAAATCCGCCTGTAGGGGCACAGGCCCGGCCTCACCAACAAATGGTATACACATCAACCTTTGGTGGAAGTTCGCGCGGATCTCTCGGATCGGCGCCATGGCCCTCCGGCGCCGCCTCTGGCGCCGCCTCCAGCGCGCGCTCCGCGCGCCAGGGCGAGGGTTCCAGTGCCGATCCGAGAAGCCCGCGCGGACCTCCAAAAGTTTGTGCCTGTGCAAATTTCGTGTGCCCCGGATGGAGTACTGAGAGAGCCCGCCGTTGGCCGAAAACGTGCAGCACCGCGAAGAATCACGACCAGCGCGCCCTGGATCCAGTGCTTCTCAGGCATTTCTCGAGCAGGACCGATCCGCGATGTGGCCCGAAACTAGGCCAAACGCCCGGCGTGTGAGAAAATTGCAGCGCCCAGATCTCTCAGGGTGTACGGGGGGCTCCTATGGCACCCTCCAGCGCGCGAAGAACGGTATCGCACGAACTTTCCCGCCGTCGGGGACGCCTGCCCCCGGGGCGGCTGGAACAGTTTGTTTTATACCGTTCTTCGCCCGCCTGGCATCCTGGGAAAAACTCAGGCCAGGGGGACCCTCGGCAGCACCCGACCGAAGTGAGCCCGCGCGGCTGACGGAAGCTCCTCGGCGCCGACGGCGGGCTGCTGGGCGGCGTCGGCGCGGCTCGGCCACGGCGCCCGTCGGCAGCAGCGCACCCTGCTGCCCGAGGAGGAGGCGGAGGAGGAGGAGGAGGAGGAGGAGGAGGAGGAGGAGGAGGACCAGTGTAACCCAAAGGTCATCAAGGATGTTGGAATACACCCTCCCTCCAAGCTCCCTCTTCATAGGCCCCTACAACTTTTCATTTCCATTGACGGAACTGCCTCTGTGGAAGACAACCAACCGTTTGAAGACCCTGAAGCATGCCAAAACATGGTTCTCGGGATTCCGATGCCACGGATCAACCTGACTGTTGCGTTTTGACAATCCTGAATCGTGCCGAAACGCCATTCCTGGGTTTTCGACACAGCGAGTCAACATAACTGTTGCACCCGCATAATCCTGAATCCTTTCAAAACACCTTTTCTGGCATGTTGATGATGGGAACCCATTAAACTCTTGCAGAGGTTTATTACGAATGTGCGCCGCGCTGAAGCGAGAGCCACATTTTGAAAAGGCACCTCTCTCAATCTGTGAAATTCGTGCACATTGTAACACGAATGTGCACCGCGTTAGGCGAGAGCCACATTTGAAAACGACCCGCCCTCAATCAGTGACACTCTTGCAGCTTGTTAAAACGAATGTGTGCCGCACTAAGTCGGGAGCCACATTTTGAAAACGACCCGCCCTCAATCCGTGAAACTCTTGCAAATGTTTAAAGCGAATGTGCGCCGCGCTAAGGCGAGAGCCACATGTTGAAAACGACACACCCTCCATCTGTGAAACTGTTGCCAATTTTCGAGCTTTAGAGTCATAGCTAGTGAGGAAGTCGCAGGCGAAATGCCCGGCCCGCCCTAAAATCTGGCCTCGGGGTGTGACGGGGAGAAGTCATTTCTCAGGGAAAGGAATCGAGGAGGATGAGGAGGAGGAGAAGGAGGAGGAAGAGGAGGAGGAGGATGATGCTGATGATGGGGAGGAGGAGGGGGAGGATGAGGAGGAGGAGGAGGAGGAGGAGGAGGAGAAGCAGGAGGAAGAGCAAGAGCAGGAAGAGGAGGAGTAGGAGAAGGAGGAGGAGGAGGAGCAGGAGGAGGTGGACGGTGAGTGGGCAGCGACGCCGCGCCCCCAGGGAGAACGGCGGCCCAGATGATGGTGACGACGGGCGCGCCAACCTGAGGAGCTGCGGCGACATCAACCCAGGCTCCGCTCCAGCCGCAGCCCCGACCGGAAGGATGATAACGATGGGGAAGATGAGAAGGAGGAGGAGGAGGTGGAGGGGGAGGGGGAGGAGAAGGAGGAGGAGGAGGAGGAGGAGGAGGAGGAGGAGCAACAACAGGAGGGGGAGCAGGAGGAGGAGGAGGAGCAGGAGGAGTAGGAGCAGGAGGAGAGGAGGTTGAGGAAAACTGTTAATATCACTACTGTTACCATTCATTCTACTACTACTTCTACGACGACGACTACTACTACTATTACTACGACTACGGCTACGACTCCTACTGCTACTACTAGTGCTGCTGTAACTACTACTACTACTACTACTACTGCTACTGCTGCTACTACTACTACTACTACTACTATTGCTGCTGCTACTACTACTACTACTACTACTACTACTACTACTACTACTACTACTACTACTACTACTACTACTACTACTACTACTACTACTACTACTACTACTACTACTACTACTACTACTACTACTACTACTACTACTACTACTACTACTACTACTACTACTACTACTACTACTACTACTACTACTACTACTACTACTACTACTACTACTACTACTACTACTACTACTACTACTACTACTACTACTACTACTACTACTACTACTACTACTACTACTACTACTACTACTACTACTACTACTACTACTACTACTACTACTACTACTACTACTACTACTACTACTACTACTACTACTACTACTACTACTACTACTACTACTACTACTAACTACTACTACTACTACTACTACTACTACTACTACTACTACTACTACTACTACTACTACTACTACTACTACTACTACTACTACTACTACTACTAACTACTACTACTACTACTACTACTACTACTACTACTACTACTACTACTACTACTACTACACGACTACGACTACTACTACTACTACTACTACTACTACTACTACTACCACTACTACTACTACTACTACTACTACTACTACTACTACTACTACTACTACTACTACTACTACTACTACTACTACTACTACTACTGCCAATACTACTCAGAATAGCTACTGCTACTACGACAGTTAATATTCATTATGCAAATTCAGATATCGATTACAAATAGCAGTACTCCCAATGAGTAGCACGACGAACAACAGACATTCGACGCATAAGAATACAAGCGCAACGACTAGCGCTAATTCTACGAAGAATATTAATGCAAATGAGAAGACGAACGCTATTACTAGGAAGAAGAAGAATAATACCAGTACTACTAAGAAGAAATATTATTATTAAGAAGCAGAGTAAGACGACGAATACGAGTACGAATGCCAATGCTACAAACATTACGAATCATAATCAGACGAAGAAGAACACCAAGACGAGTACAATTCACCTTTTTAAGAACAATAGTAAACTCATTACTAATAATACTATTAGTCAGGCGGATATGACTAAGAGTCACCAGAATAGTGACATGCTAATGTTATTGCTATCAATAATACCATTAGTATTACGAAAAAGAGAAGTAATACCAATCACACATAACATAACGAATCATACTACGAATAAGGCTAACCATCTTCTGGCGAATAACATTCAATTTTAAGACAACGAGTACTAATACTAATACTCATAAGCGGATGACAAATAACATACAGAAGAACATGAGGAGGAGGAGGAGGAGAAGGAGGAGGAGGAGGAGGATGAGGAGGAGGAGGAGAAGGAGGAGCAGGATGAGGAGAAGGAGGAGGAGAAGGAGGATCGAGGTTCGATTGGACGAGGGGTAGGAGGAGGTTGGAGGCCCAGACCAGGAGGAGTCCTTGTCTTTCGCCTTCCCTTCCCATATTCTCCTCCTCCTCCCTTCCTCCTTCTCCTCCTCCTCCTTCTCCTCCCTCTCCTCGTCCCAGGGGGGTTCATCGGGGCTCAAGAGATGGGGGTCAACGCAAACGGGGGTCAGCCAGAGCGCCGGATCTTGCAGGACACTGCAGGGCCAGGGTTGCACTGACCCGGGTCGGCGTGCAGGATCCTCCTCAGGTCCTGGCGTTGCAATTTCTTTTAGCTGGCGTTTTCGCCGGGTTTCGGGACCCGGGACCCTCACAGATCGATCCGGCGTGAGAAATCATGCAGAAAGATAGGGTCCAGGGTTCTGGTTGTGTTTTCTGGCGCTGTTCAATTTTTCGCAACGTCGGATCTCGGGGCCTGCAGGATCCTGCAGGATTTTGCAGGATCCTGCAGGGCCTGACCGACCCGGGGTTTGCACCGACCCGGGTCAGACTGAGTCCCCGAAGTCCTTCGGGCGTCGCGGAAGAAGCGGGGGCGATGCATGGGGAGGTGAAGAAAGGCTTACCTTCGTGCCCTAAAGGTTTTTGTTTTTGCAATCCTTTTTTTTGCAATCCTTTTTTTTGTTGCAATCATTTTTTTTTTTTTTTGCAATCCTTCGGGCGATGCATGGGGAGGTGAAGAAAGGCTTACCTTCGTGCCCTAAAGGGGCCTCGAAGGGGCCCCCCTGGGGCCGAAAATCGGCGGGGCGCCGACCACACACCACCAGCCCGGGCCAGGCCCATCCTGGGCCCTGGACTGGTGTACAGACCTCCAGGCGTTACGCAGGCCAGGAGGGCCTGTGCACCAGCCCAGGGCCCAGGATGGGCCTGGCCAGGGCTGGTGCTGGTGTGTTGTGTGGAGCCCTCCTGCAAAAGGAAGGGGGGCACGAGAGGTGCACGCTTCTCTCCTCCCCCTCCATGCATCGCCCCGCCCAACTGTTGATTGACGTCCCAGTCCTGCTCCTCCTGCCAGTACCGCTTCACCGACCCTCATCCCCATCCCCACCCCCTTCAAGACCCCCACCAGATTGCCCTCCCGGCCAGGGATGCACCCCTTCGGAAGCCGACGGGAACGACCCATATCCCCATCTGCAGTCGGGGCGCTGAAGAAGGAACCCTTTTCGTTGGGGAGGGACTTGATTGTTTCAAAGTTTGCCTCGGGTTTTCCGGAGGTTTTCCATGGGAAATCGAGGTTGAATTCTAGACGCTTCGCGTATCCCCACCAGCCCGTCCAGAAACGACGCCCAGGCGAGTAGAGGGTCGTCCTGAGGGGCTTTTCGGCGTCTTGGGTGCCTCGGGGGGGCCTCTGTGGGCCGTTCGGGATCCTCTTTGGGGCCTCCTGGGGGCCTCTTGGGGCCTCTTGGGGCCATCTTGGGGCCTTTGGGGGCCTCATGGGCGCTTCTTGGGGCCATCTTTGCCCCCTCAGGAGGCCAAAAAGGGCTTCTGGGAGCACCTTGGGTGCCTCTGGGGGGTCTCTTGGGGCCTCTTGGGGGTCTCTTGGGGGCCTCCTGGGGGCCTCTTGGGGGGCCTCTTGGGGCCATCTTGGGGCCACCCCGCGGCCTCTTGGGGCATCCTGGGGGCCTCTTGCGGCCATCGTGGAGGAAATCGATCAAAGAAGAGGGGAGCTTTAATTAGCTTTGCCCCCTCAGAAGGCCCAAATGGGGCCGAAACCATAGTAAAATCAATGATTTTGGCTTCCTCGCCGAGGCCGTTTTGGACGCTCTGACCGCTCCCCGCCCCTCCTGTCCAGGTCAGCGGGGAGGGGGTAGGGGGAGGGGTAAACCCCTCCCCGAATGGGAAGAGGGAGGGGTGGAAGAGGAAACGCCCTAAACCACCGACGCCCAGAGGGCTGGTGGGATTTATGGGTTAAAGGGGCCTCGTTACTTATTTAGGGTTCCTTAGGTCAACGCCTCGACTGTAGGGGTTGGTAAATCGGCCAGTGGGGCCCAGGCCACGCCGATGGGTAGGGGGATCGGTTCAACCGACACTCCGGCTTCATCCTAAAGTCGTTTTTTGACGGCCCCGAGGCCCAGCGAGGGGCCCGGCCGGGGCCGAGACTGGCGAACACCGTCCGCCGTGATTTTTCCAACACGCTGGCGAACTCTGGGGAGGTGCACGCTCCTCCTCCCCCTCCATATGCATCGTCCCCCGCAGTCAGTTGACGTCCCCGTGCTGCTCCTCCTGCCCCTCTCGACCCCGAGGGGTGGCCCCTCTCGACTCCTCCTCCTCCTCCTGCCCCCTCGACTCCTCCTCCTCCTGCCCCCTCGACTCCGCCTCCTGCCCCCCTCGACTCCTCCTCCCGCCCCCCTCGACTCCTCCTCCCCCGGTCCTGCTCCTCCTGCCCCCTCGGCTCCTCCTCCTCCTCCCGCCCCTCTCGACCCCGAGGGGCCGCGTGCGGCTCCCCGCCGCCGACCACCTCGGGCTCGCGCTCCGGGCGCACGCGCAGAGCGCGGCAGCGGCGCTCTCGCTCCCACCTGCCTCGGGCCTCGAGGCCCTCGAGGCCTCGAGGCCCTCGCGCCTCGAGCTCTTCGCGCCTCGAGATCTTCGCGCCTCGGGATCTTCGAGCCTCGAGATCTTCGAGCCTCGAGATCTTCGAGCCTTCGGGCCTTCGAGGGCTGCCGGCCGGCTGCTGGTGCTGCCGGGCCAGCCGACGGCCGCGGCGCGCCCAGAGGCGCCCTGCGCCGGATCAAGGAGGACGCCGCCAGCCAGCCCCCCGACCGGCCGCGCGCGAGCGCGCCTGGGCAGCGGCGAGGCAGGTGTCGTCGTCGTCGTCGTCGTCGTCGTCGTCGCCGGGGGAGGAGGCACAGGAGAAGGAGGCAGAGGCAGGGGAGAAGGAGGAGGAGGAGGAGAAGGAAGAGGAGGAGGAACAGTGTAAACCCAAGATTCGTATCAACGATGTTGGAAGAAACCCTCCCTCCAAACTCCCTCTTCATAGGCCCCTACAGCGATTCATTTCGAACTGCCTCGTTGGAAGACACCGCTTGAAGACCCTGAAGCATGCCGAAACATAATTCTCGGGACTCCAACGCCACGGATCAAGCTGACTGTTGCGTGTTAACGATCCAGAATCGTGCCAGAACGCCATTCCTGGGACTTCAACACCGCGAGTCAACGTAATTGTGACGCCCTCATACTTCTGAATTGTTCCATACACGCTATTTCTGGTACGTTGATCATGGGAATCCGTGGAACTCTTACAAATATTTAAAACGAATGTGCGCGGCGCTGAGGCAAGAGCCACATTAAAAAAAGGAGCCCGTCTTAATCCGTGAAGCTCGTGCACATTTTTACAAAAAGTGTGCGCCGCGCTGAGGCGAGAGCCACATTTTTAAAACGGCCCGCCCTCAATCAGTGAAGCTCTTGCACATGTTTTAAACGAGTGTACGCCGCGCTAAGGCGAGAGCCCCATTTTCAAGTGGAGCCGCCCTCAATTCGTCAAACTCTTGCAGAGTTTTAATTCGAATGTACGCGGCGCTCAGGCGAGAACCACATTTTGAAAATGACCCGGCCTCAATTTGTGAAACTCTCGCAAAGTTTGAAAACGAATGTGCGCGGCGCTAAGGCGAGAGCCACATTTTGAAAGCGACCCGCCCTCAATCCGTGAAGCTGCTGTAACTTTTTAAACTCCAGGGTCATTAAGGGTGAGGAAGTCTCAGGCGAAACGCCCGGCCCGCCCTAAAAATATGGCCCAGGGTGCGACAGGGAGAAGTTGTTTAGAAGGAGGAGGAATGAAGGAGGAGGAGGAGGAGGAGGAGGAGGAGGAGTTGGAGCAGCAGGAGGAGGGAGGAGGAGGAGGAGGAGGAGGAGGAGGAGGAGGAGGAGGAGGAGGAGGAGGAGGAGGAGGAGGAGGAGGAGGAGGAGGAGGTCATCAACGATGCTGGAATAAACCCGCCCTCCAAGCTCGTTCTTCACAGGCCCCTACAACGGTTCATTTCCATTGGGGGAAGTCTCGTTGTAAGACAACCGTTTGAAGACCCTGAAGCATGCCATAACATTGTTTTCGGGATTCCAACGTCACGGATCAACCTGATTGTTGCGTGTTGACGGTCTTGAATCGTGCCAGAAAGCCACTCCTGGGACTTCAACACCGCGAATCAACGTAACTGCTGCGCCCGCGTAATCCTGAATCAACTGCGCTGGGGAAAAACACATTATTCTGGTACGTTGATGATGGGACCCCTGAGACTCTTGTAAATTGCGTAAACGAATGATCGCGGCGCTAAGGCGAGAGTCACATTTTGAGAAGGAGCCGCCCTCAATCCGTGAAGCTTTTGCACATTTTTACAGCGAGTGTGCGCCGCTTTCAGTCGAGAGACACATTTTGCAAACGACCCGCCCTCAATCCGTGAAGCTCTTGCAAATGTTTAAAACGAATGTGCGCCACACTGAGGCGAGAGCCACATTTTGAACATAGCCCGCCCTCAATCTGTGAAGCTTCTGCGCATGTGTAAACAGAATGTGCGCCGCACTGAGGCGAAAGCCACATATTGAGAATGAGCCGCCCTCAATCCGCGAAGCTTTTGCACAATTTTACAATGAATGTGCGCCGCTCTCAGGCGAGAGCCACATTTTGAAAACGACCCGCCCTCAATCCGTGAAGCTCTTGCAAGTGTTCAAGACGAATGTGCGCCGCGCGAAGGCGAGAGCCACACTTTGCAAACCACCCGCCCTCCACCTGTGAAGCTCTTGCGTTGCTGATATTCTAGCTTCAGATTCAGAACTGGTAAGCAAGTTTCAGGGGAAACGCTCGGCCCGCCCTACAAACGTCGCCTCGGGGTGCGACAGGCAAGCATTAGTTATAAGGAGACGGAACGGAAGAGGAGGAGGATGCAGAGGAGGAGGAGGAAGAGGAGCATGAGGAGGAGGAGTAGGAGGAGGATAAAGAGGAAGAGGAGGATGAGGAGGACGAGGAGGAGGCGGAGCAGGAGGAGGAGGAGGAGGAGGAGGAGGAGTAATTCTAATTCTAATTCTATCTACGGCGGGGGTCCTGCTCTAGGCAGGCCGCACATTCACATTCATGCCCGATCAGGGAACGTGGTGCCCGACTTTGGTGGCAGCCCTCTGGACAGGCGCGACAGCACCTCGCGCCCCGCCTTCGAGGGGCATGGCCCTCGCGCGGGGTCTCCGCACTCTCCTTTCAGGATGCGGGGAGGAGCAACAGTGCAAACTCCTCCACAGACCGTGCAGAACAGAACCCCACGCTGCACCGCAAGTCGGTGGGAGGGGTGACAACGGTCGGCCAGCGGGTGATCCAGGGCACCCCCACACAAGTCCGACGGCCCCAAGAAATCAGGGGCGGGGTCAGCGCCAGAGTCACCCCTCACCTCCCGCGGCGCAAGCAGCTGAACGCGCTGCTGGATGATACAAGGGGGCTTACACGGCGCGGGCCAGGAGCTCGCAAGCTGGCCTTTCAGGCCATAGCTCAGCCCACACTGCCTGCACTTGATGCATGCCTTATGCACAGAGGGATCGTGGCCAGCATCTCTCAACCTACAAACTCGTTCGGACAGAGAGGAGACTACCCCGCGAGTTCGCCGCGGCTCGCGGAGCCCACCCCTCTCACGTTCTGAGGAGAACAACATTTCACGCTGGACGGCCAGGGTCCTTTTTTAAACCTGAACGGCGAGCTCATCAGCTCGCACTATATGAGAAACATGGTTCTCGCTCAACTGGGCCTTCTTTGCAGCCCAATCGGCAATGCTGTCAGCCGCTTTGTTTAAATACACTTCTACATCAGACAAACACATGTTTTCGGCCTGGGCTTGGGTGGGGTGTCCTTTGGTCCAGATCAGTCGGGGCGAACCCTTTCGTTCGGAAAGCACACGGTGACATTCAGCCCATAGGTCCAGCATGCTAGGTTTCCTTTTAGCCCGTAAGCTTTTCCTCGCACCCTTCACGACTAACCGGCAGTCGCAATGAACTCGAACGTCTCCGACATTAGCTCGCATCAGCTCGACCAAAGCATAGAGCACGGCCCTCGGGGAAGACTGACGCGCGCGCGGCAAAGATCCGCAGCGAGCCGCGTCTATCCTGCCATCGGGATCGAGGTGCACGAAGGACCATCCACATCGCCGTAACCTCCAACCCTTCGAATACTTGCCTCCAGACCCATCGACACCCCAAACGCCCTCACGTATGGGCTCCCCCTCAGCGCACCGACCCCGATCCCAAGCCAAACGCTGAGGAGGGGGAAGGTGCCCTAAGGAATCGCCCAACGACGGGAGCCCTCGACACCAAAAACTCAGCCTGTCGTTTTCAGCGATGGCCCTGGGAGCCAGGGAGTCGGTATTTTCAATCGTGTGGTCAGGGATATCACGATTGCACGCGCGCTGCCAGTGCCGATGCAGCGGGGACTCAGGAGCCTCTCCGCGCTTCCCACAGAGCCCATTTCTAGCAGAAGCGTACCCAGCAGCGCGCAATCGCTCTTCAGGCCAAAACGCGGCAATGAGCACGTTGCGCAGTATGCCCACTGACTCGTGCTCGCCGTCTCGAGCAGGCTTGGCCAAACATCGACGCACTGGGGTAACATCGACTCCTCTCTCCAGGCCCGCGCCACAGAAATGTTTCGAGGCTTGGCCCCAGGACGCGGCAGAACACGTTCTCAAACAGGGCCCCCCCAAAGCTGGAAACGGAAATCGCCATCATTCAACCTTAAAACCGAATCATCAGTGCGCCAGTGCACTGGTGACTCAGCCTGCCAGCCAAGGTCGCGGAGCACAGCTGTAGTGGCCGCCATCGGCCCTCGAACTATCTGCCAGCGATACTTGGTCTGATCCATCTTGGTAGATACCTTCATCCAAACAACAGCGCACAACCTGCGAGATTTATGATCAAGATCAGCCCAAGACAAAGCCCAAACGCTGAGCTGCTCATAGCGAAGCCTAAACTGGGGGTCATCCTTCGCAGCCCCCAATACGCCTAGCAAGGCAGTGGTGCAAGCCCCTGGGGTCCACGACCCAGAGCACGTGGCGGCCTGAGCACGCGTGGACTTAACCTGCCCAGGAGAAAGCCCCAAGACCTCATGGCCCCGCGACCCCGCGGCCAGGGCCCCCGGTTTGTACAGCTTGCTCGCTCGGCCGACAAGCCGAGGAAGAAAGCGCGCCTTCTTGCTCTTGCGATAGGCGGTAGCACGCCGCTGTCGCAACTTGCTCATATTTCGGCAGAGACCTGCAGAAGACATGGCCCCCAGATCTCGGGCCGCGTCTCTCCACTGAATTGGAAGGTTGACTGGGGCGAACATCTGCATGATCTCGGCTCCGAGCTCTGTGTGGGGGACCAAAAGCGTGCTTTTATATGCAATGACAGTGCCAGCAGCCTCCAGCTCTTGGCGCAAGTGCAACGCGGCAGGCACGAACGCGGCGAGGACCTCCTCGCGGGAGCCCTGCCGCGTCTGAGTGACATCGTCAACGTATCCCTGGACGCGGACAGGCAAGAAGGAGGCGTGCGCCTGATCCAGTACATCATGCAAGTAAATCTTAATCCACGGCATGGATTGGCCACAGCCAGGCAAGATGCCCATTCCAGTGGGAATGAGGTCAGAACAGAACCCCTGGACCTCGAGGATACGAGGAGCTTCATGCAACACAATCCCCAACTACAGGAGGAACAGGGGGCACCTCATTTTCACGGCGAGTCCAGCAAGGCGACAAGGGTCCACAGTATCAAAAAACTTCTCAAGGTCCCAATAAGCTCCCACCGATCACAACCCAAGATATCTGGCCATCTCATGGCCGAGCTCTCGGTTAAGCGCATCCTGCAGCGCCGAAGACCCTCGAACCGCAGTGTCCCAATGATTGACCTGGGCAAGGGACCAATCCTCAATATGGCTTCCACGAACTTTGCAATGCACTCGGTACAAAATGAGACACTTGCACACAGGTCTTTCGCTCTCAGCGGGCTTGGGCAACAACGCTATGATGCCCAACATAATCTGCGTCGGCCACATGAGCCGACGCTCGCAAGTATTGAGGAGGTGGGTGTACGACTGCACCGCCTCAGGCGGTGGGGGAACCAGCATCCGAGGGGGCCGCTGATCCACGCCAACAGCCGTGTCCTCACGGCAAAGACGAGCAGCTCTCTGAATATCCTCTGGTCCCAAAGGTTCAATATCCTTCAAAGACTCCAGGGCCAGAGGTCTGAGGGCGTCCAAAGCCCCAGAAAGCTGCTCCCGCTGGCCCCCTTTAGCCTTCCAGAATTTACCCCAGAAGTCTTCGCGGTATCTCATCATCTCTTCAGGGAGCTGATGCACGTCAGCTGGTGCTACTACAACTTCAAAGTCGGCACCTTGGTCATGCCGCAGCCACGAGTGAACGCGCTTTGCGCCTCGAGGCAAAGCCTTGAGGAGCCGCTGCTTCATGCCAGCCTTAGTCAACGCGCGCGCGTCGCTCCACGCCTTAGTCAAGGAGGCGCTGGTCGCATCGGTCAGCACATTGAGATCATCCAGACCCTGGGACAGGCTAGACAAGTGAGCCCGCCGCCAATCAGGGGCCCGAGCATCTCCTGCTACATGAAAATCAGCCACCCGAGGAGCAAGGTCAGCTAGGATACCCCTCAGGATGTAAAACGACGTCCACGAACGTTTAGCAATACACAATCGATACTCCCAAAACTTCTGCGAAACATGGGCCCAGAAACAGAGCGAAGGTTGCCGAACACTTTCTCCACAAACCCTCCGTCGTCCAACTTTCCCGAATTTGAAGGTAGGGTGCACTCCTTTGGAACCTTCAGGGGGGGCGAGTTCCCACGCCGAGGCCCTGATGAAGTACATCTTCTCAGTGGCCTTGCTCCAAATCGAGTGCTGCAGCGAGAGGTCAGACGACAAATTATCAGACACTTGCGGCAACAACTTATCAGTCAAAAAGTGAGGGGGAAGGAGATCATGCTCTGCCACCTGCTCTAGGTACTGGGTCCACGGTAGGTCGGGTCCAAAGCATGGCGGGAAAGAAGGTGCACGCTGACGCCGCCGCAGCTCTTGCTCGACCACTGAAGTCACCCCCTTGTCCTACTCCTCCTCCTCCCCTCCTCCTCCTCCACCTCCTCCTCCTTCTCCTCCTCCTCTTCCTCCTCCTCCTCCTCCTCCTCCTTCTCGCCGCCGAGTAAACTCGTTAAGTCTTTTGTCTCGGCGTCATCCGCGGTGGGTGGGCTGGGCCGTGGCGAGGGAGGTGCGCGCCGCCCCCCCGCGCGCGCCTCCCCCGCCCGGAGACGCCCTCGACAAGTCCGGCGACGGGCTCGCTGCGCCCGCGGCCGCTGCTCGCCGCCGCCGTCGCCGCCGCCTCTGCTCGAGGCCTGCCCTGCGATCCCTCTCGGTGGGGGCGGCTTCGCCCAGCAGACTGGGAGACGAGGCGGATTTCGTCTCCCGCCGCCCGTGTTGGCCATTTTTCGCGGGATCGGCGCGGCCGCTCCACAGTGTCGTATCCTCCTCGTTCTCCTCCTCGTCGTCCTGCTCCCCCTTCTCCTCCCTCCCTCCCTCCCTCCCTCCTTTCCTTCCTCCTTCCTTCCCTCCCTCATCCTCCTCCTCCTCATCATCAGCATCATCATCGTTCTCATCACCATCATTGTCATCATGGTCATCATTGTCATCATCATCATCATCATCATCATCATCATCGTCATCATCATCATCACCATCAACACTAGTATGAGTACCATTACCATTATCATTGTATTTAGCATTTTTTTGCTATGCTTTTCATTATCATTATCATTATCATTATCATTATCATTATCATTATCATTTTCATTCGCGTTCTATTTATGATTATCAGTATCATTATCATTACCATTCTAATTCTAATTGTCATTATCATTATCATTCTCATCATCATCATCATCATCATCATCATCATTATCATTCTCATCATCTTTATCCGTGTCATTCTCTTTATCAGTATTAGTATCATGATCATTATCGTTAACATTATCATTACCACTACCATTATCGTTATCACTGTCATTATCATTACCACTATCAGTATCATTATCTTTAGCAGTATCATTTTCCATTATCATTATCACTCTCATTATCATTACGTGCATAATTTTCAGTATCAGTATCATTATCCATATCACTAACATGGGCATTGCCATTACCATTAGCATTATCATTATCAATTGCATTCGCGTTATTATTATCATTACCAGTGTCAGTATCAGTACCATTACCATTACCATTCCCATTCCAATTATCATTATCATTAGCACTATCATGATCATTATCATTATCATTATCATTATCATTTACCGTTGTCATTATCATTCGAAGTAGCACTACCATTACCATTATCATTATTCATCGTTCTCGTTATCATTAGCATCATCAGCAGCATCATCCCCCTCCCTCACCTCTGGTTCCTCTGGTTCCTACCAAGAGGTGGTCCGCTCAGCAAACCTACCTCTACCCCGACCGGGGATCCAAACTCCACGGCTAACCCAGGGCCCGCCAGGGAAGGAAAGGAAGACCTGGCGCAGGCGAGGGTCCTGGGAGCTTCAAACACAAAATTCAAACCCTGCTCACCGCAGCCCTCGAGACAGGAAAAGGGGTCCCGCCCCAGCGGGCGCCTGTCTGGGGATCACGCCCCGCCCGCAGACGTTCGAGGGCGCGGTGAGCAAGTCGCGCCGCGTCGCGGCTCTTGCGAGACAGAGGGAGGCAAGGATCGGCAAGGAGCTTCGCCTGACGACTCCCATGCGCCCCACATGTCCGACAAAAAACGAGACACCCACCCATCCCAAAGGACTCCCGACCAGACCCGTCCCCACCCCGAGTCACCCAAAGCCTATGGGATGGGTGGGACCTGGCGACCAGCCACGGGAGTCCTGGACAGGGGCTCGCGACGACCCTGGCCCTGGAAGCCCTGCGGATCCCACAGACGGCACAGCCCCAGGCCCGCCCGAGCCTCGCCAGAACGTGGCCCCTGTCGGGCCTGGCCAGAGCCAGCTCCCCAGGATCGGGACCCCTGGGCCCAGGGAGGGCCCCGCGATCGGGCCACCCAAGGTCCGCGAGCCTTTTGAGGACCCCCCCGTGGTGGCCGCACCAGGCCACAGCTTTCTCCGTGGCGGCCTCAGCGCGGCGGCTCAGCTCCTGGAGCCGCGCCTGCCCAGGATGGAGCCGGGCACCGTCCTTGGCCCGCAGGTCGGCCTCCCTGTTGCCAGCGAAGGCCTGCCAGGACGTGCTCGACGCGCTCGCCCTGGCCCACGAGGAGTGCGAGCGCAGCCACCTCAGCGTGAGGAACTCCGGGCCAAGGTCGTCCAGCAGCCTCCACACGCGCCTCCAAAGGTCGGCGTACTTGTGCCCAGGGCCACAGCAATGCTCCTTGCCAGCCGCCAGGTCGTCCTTGAGCCCCTTGCAATCCGTGTAGACCGTGATGGGCGAACGGCCCGCTTCCTCCAAGACACGGCACAGCGCGTAGAGCTCCGCGTAGCCGATCTCCTGGATCCACCCAGGCGTGAGGCCGAAGAGGCCGCCGACAACGTTCCCGACGTCATCCACCATCACGGCAGCCCAGCCCGTACGAGTCAGGCACAGGATGTCAGGGTACATCGCAGACCCATCGATGCAGATGACGCCGTATAGGAAGCCCTGCTTGGCGCGCCCTGCGCGGTGGCAGATCTCGTCCATGCCTGGAGGCGGGGCCTGATCCAGCCCAAGGTTGAGGAGCCCTCTCACCATGCCCAGGTCGTCTTGCGGCGCCATCCTGCCTGCGTCGGCGACCTCCTGGAAGCCCAAGTCGCGCGCCCAGCAGGAGATGGCAGGGCACATGAAGAGCCGATGGTGTGCCGTGCCTGGAGCCTCTCCGCACCACTGGCACAGCGGGCTGATCTCAGCCCTTTCCTCATACAAGTCGCTCTGCGTGACGAGCCCTCCCGCCATGTGCGCCTCCACCAGCGCCGCCTCCTGCGTCTTGCCTGCTCGCCGCAAGCCCGCCAGCGCCGCCTTGAACGGCTCCAGGTCAGGCGGGCGGCCCTCGAGGTGCTCGAACCCGCTGTGGCGCGCGACCTTCAGCATGAGGTAACGATGGGCCCCTCGCTCGACGAGGCTGGCCACCATCCGCGGGCTGAGAACCTGCAGGTCGATGATCTGCCCTCGGTCGTCCCTCCAGCGATGCCAGTCCATCATCTCCCAACCAATGCGCTCCAGCGAGAGGCAGACCGCCCCCGCTGGCCCCGTGACCTCGCCCCAGTCGCCCGGCCTGCGCTCCAGCACCTTCTTGAAAACCGCTGGCGGCCGCGCGCGCAAGAAGATGGCGCGAGCCCAGGCCCTCAGCGGTAGGGCGTGCGCCGCAAAGGCTGGGTCGTGACGCCAGTCTTTGCCTTCCTGCAGGGCAAAGAGGACTGTCCTGGACTTCTGGCCGACCCTCGCCCGAGATGGCCCTGCCATTGATCGCTCTGGCGCGCTGGAGGGACTCGGTGGGCACACCGCTGACCCTCGCGCCATGGAGGATGGACGCTAATCCTCCCGTCCTGAAGACCTTGGAGAGTCGCTTGGCCCCAGCCTTGCGGAGCACCCTATATTGCCCCGCCCTCTGGCTCAGGCGGTTGATCCTCTGACGCAGCACCTTCCAGGAGGCCGACTTCGACGTGCTGAAGTCCACGCCCAGGTTCTTCGTGGCCTTCTCGTGCGTGAACTTCCAACGCTTGAGCCTGGAGACGGCCCGCTTGGCGATCTCAGAGTCGGTGCACAGCACCTGGCCCTTCGTCAAAGAGATGGTGAAGCCAATGTCCTCCAAGTCCAAGCAGAGGGCGCGGGTGGCGCCGACCAAGATGTGCTCGACCTGCGCGCTTGGCGTAGACTGCCAGCGCAATGTCGTCGACCACCAAATACGGGCGCACCATCTGCCAGGACGCCAGCAGCGCGTCGAGGGGCTTGACCAGCACCACTCGAAGTAGTGTCGCGGCGAATGAACAGCCCGCCAGCAGCGACAGGGAGACCTGGAACGCCTCCGTCTTCCAACGATCCAAGCAGAGGCGTCTCCTGCCCCCGTAGAGCCGAAGGAGGATCTTGATCCTCCGCAGCGGGAAGCCCTCCCTCACCGCGGCGTGGACCATCCCTCGATGAGACACCCTTTCGTAGGCCTTACTCAAGTCCAGGAGCGATGACGCGGCCTCCAAGTTCAAAGCCTTGGCGTGGTCCGCGTCGAAGCTCTGCAGCCAAACCGCGTCCTCGCAGGAGCGCCCTGCCCCGCCGAAGAAGTAGGGCCTGTCCCTGGCGGCCTCCCAGCGCTTCGCCTCGTCGTGTCTGATCTTCCCCAACAATCGGATCAATGAGGCGATCAGGCCGATGGGCCGCCAGCCCCCGCCGGCCTTGACCAGGAAGAAGATGAAGGCCTCGGCCACCTGCGACGGGAAGTCCGTCCTCAGCTCGATGAGGTGGAGCAGCAGGCTCAGGGCGAGGACGCCGTGGTCCGAGAGCCAGCCGAAGTGGTGCGGCTTGAGGCTGTCCACCCCCATCGCCGTTGCGGCCTTGAAAGTCCTCGCCGCCGCTCGGATGGCGTCGGGCGAGGGCGGGCCTGGGGCGTCATCCAGAAGCTCGTCAGGGAGCGCCGCCTCCAGTTCGAACTCCTCAAGCTGGTGCCGCCACACCTGCTGGTATTCCGTCTTCAGCGCCTCCAGAGTGCCGGCAATGCCCGCGGGTTGCCCGCTGGTCTCCACGTCAGCGGTCCACCCCCGAGGAGCGCGGCAGAAGCCGTGGGCGGCTCCTGCGCCTCCACTCACCGCCTCCTGGGCCCAGGCTCTCCAAGCCTTGGCGCGGCCCTTGGCATCCCTGAGGTCGAACGCTTTGGCGGCCTGCCTAGCGTAGCCCTCCAGCGACCTCAGCTGGCAGTAGGTCATGGCGCCCGTCGCGCGCAACTGGCGCTCAAGGTCCTTCTGCCTGCTCGCCTTCTGGGCCTCGTTCAGGCCGATGTCGCCGACCAAGTCCTGCGCGGCCAGCCTGCCGAGCTTGGCCTGCAGCCTTGCCAGCGCGGCCAGCTCCCTCGGGACGAGGTGCGGCGCCCGCAGGCGGCGCCTGCTGGCCAGCGCTTCCCAGAGTAGCGCCGCGATCCTGCGCCAGGGTCGCGCCTGCGGGGAGCCTCTGGCGTAGGCCCTGGGGCAGCTGGCGCTGATGGTGCCCTCCTGGAAGCGGGCTGGCTCTCCTCGTCCCGCATGCTTCCGCAGGTCCTCCTGCTCCATGTCGAAGCAGCCGCACAAGTCCTCCTCGAGCGGCGCCGCAAAGCTGGCGTAGAGCTCGTCCAGCGTCCGAGGCGGCGCGCCTGGGCTGGCCGGCGGCCTCCCTCCCTCTCCCTCTTGCCCTCCTCCTCCACCACCTCCTCCTCCTCCACCACCTGCGCCTCCCCCGCCTCGCCCATCCCTCTTCTCCGTGGATCAGCTCTCTGCTCCCCTCCTGCCCGAGGACGGCGAGGGAAAGCTGTCCCTCAAGGCGGGTGACCAGGCCTCGAGCAGTGCGGCCTCAAGCAGGTCCGCGTCGCCGTGCAAGGCCAGCACCCCTCGCCGTTCGCCGCCCGCCGCCCGCCCGCCGCCGCCGCCGCTGCTCGCCGCCGCCGCCGCTCGCCGCTCTCCACCGCTCGCCGCTCTCTGCCGCCGTCCTTCGGAGGGCCTTCGGGGGCCCCTTCGGAAGGGGGCCCCGGGGCCCTCGGATGGGGGCCCTCGCGACGGGGCCCCTCGGAGGGGGCTCCTCCCAGGGGCCCTCGGAGGGGCCGCCGGGGGGCCCTCGGAGGCCTCGGGGCCCGCCAGCCCTCGAGCCTGTCCTGATCCTGCCTCCGTCTTCGGGCCGTTCTCACTATCGGGGGCCTATCGCCGATCCATCGGCGGTGTGTCGCCGATTCCAAGTCGACGCATCCCCCCCATGCCAGTCCCCCCGCTATCTTTGCATATCAAGGAGTTGGATGGGGGAGGAAGAGGAGGAGGAGGAGGAGGAGGAGGAGGAGGAGGAGGAGGAGGAGGAGGAGGAGGAGGAGGAGGAGGAGAGGAGGAGGAGGAGGGAGGAGGAGAGGAGGAGGAGGAGGAGGAGGAGGAGGAGGAGGAGGTGGAGGAGGAGGAGGAGGAGGAGGAGGAGGAGGAGGAGGGAGGAGGAGGCGGAGGAGGAGGAGGAGGAGGAGGAGGAGGAGGAGGAGGAGGAGGAGGAGGAGGAGGAGGAGGAGGAGGAGGAGGAGGAGGAGGAGGAGGAGGAGGAGGGAGGAGGAGGAGGAGGAGGAGGAGGAGGAGGAGGAGGAGGAGGAGGAGGAGGAGGAGGAGGAGGAGGAGGAGGAGGAGGAGGAGGAGGAGGAGGAGGCGGAAGGAGGAGGAGGAGGAGGAGAGGAGGAGGAGGAGGAGGAGGAGGAGGAGGAGGAGGAGGAGGAGGAGCAGGAGGCAGGAGCAGGAGCAGGAGCAGGAGCAGGAGCCAGGAGCAGGAGCAGGAGCAGGAGCAGGAAGCAGAGCAGGGCAGGAGCAGGAGCAGGAGAGGAGGAGGAGGAGGAGGAGGAGGAGAGGAGGAGGAGGAGGAGGAGGAGGAGGAGGAGGAGGAGGAGGAGGAGGAGGAGGAGGAGGAGAGGAGCAGGAGCAGGAGCAGGAGCAGGAACAGGAGCAGGAGCAGGCAGGAGCAGGAACAGCAGGAGCAGGAGCAGGAGCAAGCAGGAGGAGGAGGAGGAGGAGTAGGAGGAGGAGGAGGAGGAGGAGGAGGAGGAGGAGGAGGAGGAGGAGGAGGAGGAGGAGGTGGAGGTGGAGGTGGGTGTGCTGAGTGTGCTGACTACACGGGGCAGGGCCCCCTCTCCGCAGAGCATCACGCCGCCCGCGCCCCAGGGGGATAGCTGCACCCTAGGGCCTTTCAGCGGAGCGGACGGGCGGGCCCACGGGGCCCCAGACACCCAGGAGGGGCCGAGAGGAGGCCCGCTGAAAGAACGAACCCCCCGAGCACAGCCACCCCCCCGAGGCCTATAGCCCGCAGCTCCTCACACCGTGAAGGCCTTCCCGAGCAGCCCGCCGAGCTCGACGAGCCACCGACCCTTTCCCGCCTCCTTCCAGTCGAAGTGCGAAAATCCCTGCCGTCTTCACGCGGCGACTGCGCTCCGCGCGTCCACGGCCCCGCGCAGCATGCGCCACGCGACTCTCCCCGGAAGTGGATCTCGAGCTCCTCCCAGTCGGACTTCGGGAACACCGCGCTCCGACAGCATGCGCTCTCAAAGCACGGCACCGCACAGTATGCACCGTACGTGGCGAACACCTTCACAATGATGAAGAATACTACGAACCTTTGCTTCCACATGGAGTGCATTTCACAGAAACTTCACCATGGGAGACGCCATGGCTCCGAGGCGCTGCGCCCTTTCGAAGTTCGCGCCCCGACCGATCGAGCGGACCCCAGCTCGACGCGAAAGGGCTGGAGGTGGAGGTGGAGGTGGAGGAGGAGGAGGAGGAGGAGGAGGAGGAGGAGGAGGAGGAGGAGGGACAAGGAGGAGGAGGAGAGGAGGAGGAGGAGGAGGAGGAGGAGAGGAGGAGGAGAGGAGGAGGAGGAGGAGGAGCTGAAGGAGGAGGAGGAGGAGGAGGTGGAGGAGGAGGAGGAGGAGGAGGGGAGGAGGAGGAGGAGGACGAGAGAGGAAGAGGGACAAGCAGGGAGGAGGAGGAGAGGAGGAGGAGGAGGAGGAGGAGGAAGGAGGAGGAGGAGGAGGAGGAGGAGGAGGAGGAGGAGGAGGAGGAGGAGTTGGAGGAGGATGAGGAGGAGGAGGAGGAGGAGGATGACGAGGAGCAGGAGGAGGAGGAGAGAGGAGGAGGAGGAGGAGGAGGAGGAGGAGGATGAGGATGAGGAGGAGGAGGAGGAGGAGGAGGAGGAGGAGGAGGAGGAGGAGTAGTTGGAGGAGGAGTTGGAGGAGGAGTTGGAGGAGGATGATGAGGAGGAGGAGGGAGAGCTGGAGGAGGAGGAGGATGAGGAGGAGCAGGAGGAGGAGGAGGATGAGGAGGACAAGGAGGAGGAGGAGGAGGAGGAGGAGGAGGACAAGGAGGATGAGGAGGAGTTGGAGGAGGAATTGGAGGAGGAGTTGGAGGAGGAGTTGGAGGAGGATGATGAGGAGGAGGAGTTGGAGTAGAAGGATGATGCTGATGATGCTGATGATGCTGATGATGATGATAATGATGATGATGATGCTACTGCTGATCATGATGATGATGCTGATGATGATGATGCTGATGATGCTGATGATGATGCGGATGCTGATGATGATGACGATGATGATGACGATGCTGCTGATGATGGTGGTGCTGCTGATGATGATGATGCTGATGATGCTGCTGCTGCTGAGGATGATGATGATTATGATGATGATGATGAGGATGATGATGATGATGATGATGACGATGACGATGAAGATGATGATGATGATGATGATGATGATGCTGATGCTGATGCTGATGACGATGATGCTGATGACGATGATGATGCTGTTGATGATGATGCTGATGATGCTGATGATGATGCTGCTGCTGATGACGATGATGATGCTGATGATGATGATGTATGATGGTGGTGATGATGATGATGCTGAGCTGATGCTGTTGCTGCTGATGATGCTGATGATGCTGCTGATGATTGATGGTGATGATGATGTGATGATGATGATGCTGATGCTGATGATGATGATTGATGATGATGATGATGCTGATGATGAGATGATGATGATGATGATGTTGAATGATGATGATGATGATGATGATGATGGTGGTTGATGATGATGATGATGATGATGTGATGATGCTGATGATGATGATGAGATGATGACGATGATGATATGATCGATGATGATGATGATGATGATGCTGCATGATTGATGATGATGATATGATGATGATGATGATGATGATGATTGATGATGATTTGATGATGATGATGATGATGATGATGTTGATGCATGATGATGATGATGATGATGATGATGATGATGATGATGATGATGATGTGATGATGATGATGATGATGCTGATGATGATGATGATGATGATGATGATGATGATGATGATGATGATGATGATTGATGATGATGATGATGATGATGATGATGATGATGATGATGATGATGATGATGATGATGATGATGATGATGATTGCTGATGATGCTGATGCTGTGATGGAGATGATGCTGATGATGCTGATGCTGATGATGCTGCTGAGGAGGAGGAGGAGGAGGAGGCGGAGGAGGAGGAGGAGGAGGAGGAGGAGGAGGAGGAGGGGGAGTTGGAGGAGGAGTGGAGGAGGAGGAGGAGGAAGAGGAGGAGGAGGAGGAGGAGGAGGAGGAGGAGGAGGAGGAGGAGAAAGAGGAGAAAGAGGAGAAAGAGGGAGGGAGGTGGAGCTCCCTCTGGGCAAGGACCCGCCCCGGATGACCGAGTCCCGGTCGGACAAGTTCCACGAGAGGCCCAGCGACGGCGCGGTCGGGGGCCTCCGTGGGCCCGACGGCTCTTCGTGGCAGGGCGGCAGGGCCGTCAGCCGGATGGACCGCTGGGGTGGGGGGGCCAGCTCCTCTTTGCCCCTCCTTGCTCCACCTTTTCGACGCTGCGCAGGTCAGAGCCTGAAGCGTTCGTTGCTCCCCCTCCTCCTCCTTCTCTCCCATCCTCCTCCTGCTTGCTCCACTCATCCTCTCCTCTTCTTCCTCCTTGCTCTTCGTCCTCCTCCTCCTCCTCTTCCCCCCCCCCTCCCTCCTGCTCCACACGTTCAGCCTCTCCTGCTTGCTCCACTCATCCTCTTTTCTTTTTCCTCCTTGCTCCTCCTCCTTCCTCCCTTCCCTCCTCCTCCCCCTCCCCTCACCCCACACCCTCATCCATCCTCCTCCTCCTCCTTTTTTCCTCCTTGCTCCTTCCTCCTCCTCCCCCTCCTCTCCTTGCTCCACCTCCTCTTCTCCGCCTTCTCTTGCCCCTTCCTCCTCCCTCTCCTCCTCTCCTCCTCCTTATCCTTGCTCCATGTTTCTCTCCTCTCCTCTCGTCCTTTGTCCTCCTCCTCCCCCCCTCATCCTCCTCCTCCTCCTCCTCCTCCTCCTCCTCCTCCTCCTCCTCCTCTTCAGTCGTTTCGTGCTCGGGCAGTCGGGGCGGCCCGATTTCGCGAGACCCCAGACGCCGCCTGCCCTTTCCAGGGCGGCGGTGTATTCCCGACGCTCGGGCGGCGCCATAGCAGCCGCTCGCGCTCGCCCGCGTGACACCGCAGGCTGCGGAGGCGAAGGGCCAGCGCGCGGGCGATCCTTCGCCAGGCCGCCGCTCGCTAGACGCTTGCTGGGCCCCACGGCGAGCACTACGGCGCGCTGCCCGTGGTCGCGGCCATGCCGCCTGCTGGTGCTGGTGGTTCTGCAGGTGCTCCAGAAGGTGGGTGCTCCTGGGACCCACGGAGCCACACTGACGATGCCCTGGCTGTCGCCAGGAGGGCCTCTGGGCCAACCGCGTGGTGTGCTTCTGCGGGCGCGACTCCCCTGGGCCCGTCGTGCGCAAGGCCAAGCAGGCGCACCATGAGGCCCTGGCCAAGCGTGGGCCGGCCGCCAGGTCCACGTCGCAGTCCCTCCCACCCGCTCAGCGTGGAGGCGGCGGAGCTGACGGCCCTCGGCTCCAGCGGCTCCAGGCGGGCATGGCCAAACTCACGGCGGCGCTGGAGACACTCTCCACGGGCGGCGGGGGGGCGCAGGTGGTGCCCGCGGCGGCCGTGGGGCCCTAGCCATCGAGCCAGGCGCGCCCCAGGCTGCACGGGGAGCGGACGTCCGAGCGATGGCAAGCTGTACTTCTTCGATGCCTGGTGCCGAAGCGGTGCCGCAGCGGAGCGCCATGCCGCCGCCCCTAGCGCGCGGGCGGGTCTGCTGGTGGCCCAGGGTCGACGAGAGCGGCTGGCGGGGTTCCCTGGGGTGGAGGAGGGGAAGGTGGAGGAGGGGGAGTGAGTGGGAGAAGGAGGAGGAGGAGGAGGAGGAGGAGGAGGAGGAGGAGGAGGAGGAGGAGGAGGAGGAGGAGGAGGAGGAGGAGGAGGAGGAGGAGTTGGAGGAGGAGGAGGAGGAGGAGGAGGAGGAGGAGAGAGGAGGAGGAGGAGGGAGGAGGAGGAGGAGGAGGAAGAGGAGGAAGAGGAGGAGGAGGAGGAGGAGGAGGAGGAGGAGGAGGAGGAGGAGGAGGAGGAGGAGGAGGAGGAGGAGGAAGAAGAAGAAGAAGAAGAAGGAGAAGAAGAATAATAATAATAAGAAGAAGATTAATAAGAACAATAATAATAATAATAATAATAATAAGAAGAAGAAGAATAATACGAAGACTAATAAGAAGAATAATACTACTAAGAAGAAGAATAATAATAAGAAGGATAAGACGAAGAAGAAGAAGAATACTAATAATAATAATAAGAATACTAATAATAAGAATAAGAAGAAGAAGACGAATAATAATAAGACGAATAATAAGAAGAAAAATACTAATAATTATAATAATAGTAAGAAGAAGAATAATAAGTCGGAGAAGAACAAGAATAAGAAGACGAATACGACGAAGAAGAATAATAAGAAGACTAATAATAAGATTAATACGAAGAATAATACGAAGAATCATAATAATAATAAGAATAATAAGAAGAAGACGAATAATAAGACGACGCATACGAAGAATAATAAGACGCATAAGAAGAAGAATACTAAGAATAAGACGAACAAGAAGAATAATACGCAGAATAAGACTAATAAGAATAAGCATAATAATAATAAGAACAAGAAGACGAAGAATAATAATAATAATAAGAAGAAGAATAATAAGAAGAAGACGAATAAGAAGAATAATAATAATAATAAGAAGAATAATAAGACTAAGACGAATACGAAGAAGAATAATAAGACTAATAAGAAGAAGGATAATAAGAAGAAGAATAAGAAGAAGAAAAATAATAATAATAATAATAATAATAATAATAATAATAATAATAATAATGAGAAGAAGAAGAAGAAAAATAATAAGAAGAAGAATAATAAGAATAAGAAGAATAAGAAGAAGAGGAGGAGGAGGAGGAGGAGGAGGAGGAGGAGGAGGAGAGGGAGGAAAAGGGGTGAAGGGGGACGGGGACGGAGGTGGAGGAGAAGGAGGACCCAAGAGAATGATGACCGAGGTGGAGGGGCGGGCGGAGGAGGAGGAGGACAAAGGACGAGGAGGAAGAGGAGAGGAGCAGTGGAGCGAGGAGGAGAAGGAGTAGGAGGATGGGGAGGAGGAGGAGGAGGAGGAGGATGAGGAGGAGGAGGAGGAGGAGGAGGAGGAGTAGGCGGAGGCGGAGGCGGAGGCGGAGGAGGAGTTGGAGAAGGAGGAGGAGGAGGACGGATGAGGTCCCGCTGTCTCCGCAGTCGCTTTTCCCCTCCCCTTCCTGCCCCCTCCTTCCTCATCATTCGTGACTCGTGCTCTTTCCATCACACTTTCCCGTCCTGCCCTCCCCCTCCGCCCCCGCCCTCTCCCCTCCCCCCCGCCGTTCCTGCCATCCCCGCCTTCATTGCGCCGCCCCCCGTCCTGATTTGCCAGCTGTTTCTACATTTGCCCTCCCCGTTCCCGATGCATGCTTGGTGCAGGATCCCCTACGAGCCTCATTGTCCTGCATGTGCGCCCCCTCAGGCGGCTCCATTGGGAAAAGGGGGATGGGAGAGGGAATGATGACGAGGACGAGGACAAAGATGGAATGTTGACGCGGGTGTGAGGGGGAAGATGTGGACCACAATACGGGTATGATAGCACTTAGATGGCATGTGTGTGTGTGTGTTTGGAGGGAAGACGGTCAGAAGAACATACTGACTATCAGTCGAAGCATATTAAATCCGATGTGGAGTAGCGTTTGCCCTGGGGCAGTTTGTCTCGATGCCCGATCGAGGTAGTGATCGTCGATGACAGGGGTACAGATCATTCAGGTTCTTCGGCGCACTCTCACCTTGCGCGGTTTTCCTGTTGTTTTCCCCTCCGTATTGATCGACGACGACGGCGACGGTGTCCACGAGTTTCGCGGCAGTGGTCTGGAGTACCCGTGAGGCGCTGACGGGATCGGCGCCAGCTTCTCTTGCTGACTGGCGCTCTGTCCGCACGCAGCGCCAAGTCCGATCTACTTTAGCAGCTGAGGCTTGCGCCGCCGACGCATCCGTCGACCGCGGCTTCTACGCCTCGACCTATTTGAGTGAAGTGTTGACCGGTAAGTCATACGTTTCTTCGCGGATTTCAGACCGCGAACCGCCAGCTGTTCCGCTTTTTGCCATTGGCGATTGCAAGAGTTTGTATGATTGTGTCACGAAGGAGAATCCTAGCCTCAACGAGAAACGCGCCCTGCTGGACGTGTTGTCTATTCAGACGAGCCTCGGCTTAGGCACGAACGTGATTGCAGATCCGTTCACCAATATCTTGGATGGGCTTCGCGAGACCCTCGTACAGTGGATTGTTGAGTCCCGTTATAGAGCTTTGCGTTTAATGCAGCAGTCGATCGAGTTCCAAGGCAACAAAAGAAAGGTACTAGTCTGAACCGGGTACCCGTTTTCCTTGCATGCCTATTGCCTATCAGCTCGTGTCAGGGCCCTCTGGGTCCCATCTCTGTTGCCCCTCATGCGTGCACTGTTGCGTGGCCGCTTTTGCTCAACAGTCTTGAGGGGCCCCTCCCTGCGAGCCGGCGCAGCGCCGACATCAGACCAGAGCTCAGCATAGCTAAAGATCCACACCCACAGCATATCACAGCAAATCATAACACACATCGGTCAGCGACTGTGTGACCTGCTCTCGACAAGGATTTCGAGAATCTGTTGTACTGTTCTGCTGCCGCTGGCAGACGCCTTCCGCCGAGAGCCCGTGGCCCACGCTCCGCCGCTGGTCAGAAGTGCTCTCGCACCCTCGGGGCCCTGCAGTGCCGTCTGGAGTGTCCGGGGGACCTCGTGGGCCGTCTTGGTCTTGGGCTCCTCTCAGGCCGTCTTGGGGCCGTCTTGGCTCCTCTTGGGGCCGTCTTGGCTGCTCTCGGGGCCGTCTTGGGGCCAATGGTCAGCGGGATCAGCAATGATGGC
>CAUYUJ010014365.1:0-32500 GCA_963575745.1 Prorocentrum cordatum | reverse complement strand
GATATGGACATCCATATTCACCGCCCGCTGGGGCACCAGGACGTCTTTTCCCAGGCGGTGGATATGGACAAGTCCCCGCCTCGCAAGCAGTGGGCGCACTGCGACCCACAGAAGCGGCGACCGCTGCATGCGCGGAGTGTCCACAAGAACGCCATCTTCCCGCGCCCGACGTGCGCTCAATCTGGGGTGAGGAGGAGGAGGAGGAGGAGGAGGAGGAGGAGGAGGAGGAGTGGAGGAGGAGGAGGAGGAGGAGGAGGAGGAGGGAGGAGGAGGGAGGAGGAGAGGAGGAGGAGGAGGAGGAGGAGGAGGAGGAGGAGGAGGAGGAGGATCAGGATGAGTATCAGGAGGAGGAGGCGGAGGATGAGGAGGAGGAGGAGGAGTAAGAGGAGGCGGAGGAAGAGAAAGAGGAGGAGGAGGAGGGGAGGAGGAGGAGGGCGGAGAAGGAGGAGTGGAGGAGAGGAGGAGGAGGAGAGAGGAGGAAAGAGGAGGAGGAGGAGGAGGAGGAGGAGGAGGAGGAGGAGGGGGAGGAGGAAGGAGGAGGAGGAGGAGGAAGGCATCTGGCCGAGGGGCTGGCCGGGGACCGATCGCGATCGGCCGATCGCGCCCCTCCCGGCTTCGCGCCCCTCCCGGCTGGGCCCCCCGCCCACGGCCGGGCCTCACGCGCGCCGCGGCGGGTCGGCCATCGGGCCCGCCGCTGCCGCGCCCGCCAAGCAGTGGCACGAGATGCACACCGGCTGGAGCCAGCCGAGACCACGGAGACCGCCCCGCGCGGGCGAGACAGCACCAGCGCAGGAGACGCTGAGACAGCAGCAGGCGGCGGCGCGCCGGCTGGGATTCGCGGCCCGCCGAGGCCACGCCCCGCGCGTGCAGGACGTCGCCATGCTGATGCAACCTGAGAAGCAGTACAATCAGGACTGGTACACGCGCAGCTGGCACGAGGAGTACAACCAGTCTGAGTACAACCACTCGGAGTACAACCAGAAGAAGTCGGAGTACAAGCAGTCGGAGTCCCAGGGGCGCGAAGGCTGGACGCCAGCTGGGCCCGGCGACGAGAAGGAGCTGTTCGGCATCCTCGACGGCGTCCAGGGCCAGCTGGCCAGCCTCACCGCGGCAGTCTGCCGCCTCGAGGCCGCGGTTGCGGTGCCGCCCTCAGGTGGGCAGACCGGCTGCGCCTCGTGCCTGCGCGCAGAGGCGGCCACGTTCGTGCCAGCCGAGCGGGCCGTTCCCGCCGTGGCCTACCCGACGCCGAGCCGCGTGGGCGAGGCCGCGGCGAGCGCGCTGGCCGCCAGCCAGGCCCGCCGCCGCGCCGCTGCCGGCTCCAGGTGTGCGGCCGACTGCGCTGGGAGCGCCGCGGACAGCCGCCTCGCGCACCACGAGGAGCAGCTGCAGGAGGCCGCCGCCAGGACCCGCAACTGCCAGGACCCGCAACTGCTGGGGCAACGCCCCATCGATTGGCAGCTGGTGCAGGCCCAGTGGGGCCCGGTGGCCGCGCCCGCGCAGGCCGCCCCTGGCCAGGACTCCACGGGCGGGGGGTCGGAAGGCCTCTCACCAACCCTGCCCGTGGACCCGCGCTGGCTGCAGCCAGAGGTCTCCGAAGCCGAGGCTGGCAGCAGGCAGCAGCCAGAGTCCGCCGAAGCCGAAGACGAAGCCGAGGCGGCGACTCAGGCCAGGCAGACCCCCTCGCCTCCACAGCTGGACGCGGCAGCTGCAGCCGGCGACGGTGAGGCCGAGGCGCAGCCGTGCAGCGGCGACGAAGGCCGGGCCCACCTCCACGGCGCGGGTTTGCTAGCCAGCATCCCAGAGGAGGAAGCGGACGAGTCCGCCAGCGCCAGCTGCGAGGGCTCCGAGCTGGCCGCCGTGGCCGCCCCGCCGGGCCCTGGCGGCCGCCAGCTGCCCCCCGAAGACCAGGGCCGCATCGCGCACATGCTCGCCCACAAGGTGGTGCAGCTCCTGGAGGACAGCGTTGGCGGGCCAGTCCCGGTGGCCAGTATCCAGCAAGCCTTTCGGGCCCGCTTCCTCTTCAACCTCGATGTCGAGGCCGTGGGCTACTTCGACACCGTGGCCTTCCTGCGGCAGCAGCCCCCGCTCCTGGTGGCCCAGGCTCCGGATGGGGCCTTCCTGGTCCAGCTCGCCTCGGACAGGGCCAGCCCCCGCGGGCTGGAAGAGAACGGGGCCGCCGACATGGAGGAACGAGAGTTCGAGGACAGCGGGCAGGGCGCCCCCGAGCAGAGAGAGGAGGATGGCGACGACCACCACCTGCGATGGCTGCTGCATGACTCCTCCGCTACCGGGGATGATGATGACGCAGGCTCGGTCGGTGCGATCTCGGACGTGAGCGAAGCCCGAGCGGGGGAAGAGCTCCTCTCCCAGAGCATCCCGGTGGACGTCCACCGCGCCGTGCCGCTGCAGGAGGTCAGGAGCCTATTGCTCGGCGACGACGACGAGTACATCACCTTCATCCGCCAGGCTGTCCCCAAGGGGACCCACATCCACTTCGTCAACTGGAACGCGCTGGGCATGCCCGAGTTCGCCGCCCAGTCAGAGGACCAGGGCGACCTCGACAGGGCCGTTGAGATGCTCATGGACCTGCTGGATGCCAAGGCGGAGGCGCTGCAGGACTTGAGCCAGCGTCACTCCTCGGCGCAGCGGCGTGTGCTGCACCGGACAGCCGCCGCAGCACAGCGGCCCGAGGGGTTGGCTGCTGCCGCGGCCGTGGCTGGGGCATGGCGCCCGGCGCCTGGCGGCCGCCTGCAGCCCAGCCGAGGCGAGCGCCCCCGCCTGGCGGTGCGCGGAGGCCTCGCAGTACCCCGAGTAGAGAGCTGCCTCGCGACGGAGAGCCCCAGGGCGAGACCGTCGGAGGCGGAAGGCGCCCGGACCAGGGAGCAAGACCGCGGCCCCGCGGCTGGTGGGCGGCCTGAGCCGGCCCCACAACAGTTACGCTTAGCGTAGGGCCGGGCCCCGTCCGTTGCGCTGCCTAGGGTCGGCCTGGCTCCTGGGTGCCCCCGGCCCCGCCTCGGCCCGCCTTGGCCCGGCCTGGGCCCCGTGGTGCCCCTGGCCCCCTAAATTCTCTTGAAATGCAGGTGCCATCTTGCCGCACCTGTCCAGCGGCGGCAGGCAGTCCCCTCTTCCTCCCATCCTCCTTGCGCTCCTGCTGCCGCCGCTGCTGCCGCTTCCATCGTCCTCCCCCCTCCCCGGGTTGGCGTAGTGGCGTGCTCAAACGGCGTAGGCCTCTGGAAAACCGCAGGAAAACCGCAGGAGGAGGAGGAGGAGGAGGAGGAGGAGGGGGAGGGGGAGGAGGAGGAGGAGGGGGAGGGAGGAGGGAGGAGGGAGGAGGGAGGAGGGAGGAGGAGGAGGAGGAGGGGAGGAGGAGGAGGAGGGAGGAGGGAGGAGGGAGGAAGGAGGAGGAGAGGAGGAGGGAGGTGGAGGAGGGAGGGGAGGACGAGGGAGGAGGGGAGGAGGGAGGAGGAGGGAGGGAGGAGGTGGGAGGGAGGAGGGAGGGAGGAGGATGGAGGGATTGGGAGGGAGGGAGGGAGGGATGGGAGGCGGGGAGGGAGGGGAGGAGGGAGCGGGGGAACCCGCTGGAAGGACGCGGCGAGCGGAGCGACCCAGGCTGCGCCCGGGCTGCTGCTGCGTTCTCTCTCCTCGACGGCTGCAGCCGAGAGCGGCGGGGGAGCCGAGCCTCCGCCGCGCGCCCACGCCTCGGGATGGCCTTATAGGTCGGGCACGCCCCCCTGCAGGCGGACTTGTGGGCGAAAACTAAAACATATCCTCCTCCTCCTCCTCCTCCTCCTCCGCCTCCTACACATGCCCCCCAAATGGTCAAACATCTATTGAAAACATCGTCCCCAGACTACAAAGCAAAAACAGCTGTTTTTGACCATTCCTCCTGTAGAGGGCACGTCCCCCTGCAGGCGGATTTGTGGGCGAAAAGTAAGACATATACGCAGACACATGCCCCCCAAATGGTCAAACATGTATTGAACACATCATTTTGTGTGGTTAAAACAAGAAACAAACAACTGTTTTTGAACATTCCTCCTGTAGAGGGACATGCCCGAGTTAAGGATGGCCTCCGGGCCATCACGCGCGCAAGTCAGCCACAGTCGTGCAGCCCTGGGGAGGGGCCTGCGGGAGGGGAGCGCCCGGCCTCCGACGTCGACCGGCCTGGAGGGAAACGAGCACAGGGACACGCAGAACTGTCGATTCCCAAGGGCGCCTTCGAGGGCGCGAAGTCCTTCCCGCTTCGCGCTTCGCGGTTCGGCTCCGACTCCCCCTTTGTCCTCCTCTTCTCCCCTGGGAGGCGGCGCGAGAGCGCGAGGTTATCTGCACTTCGCGCGTCGCGCGGCGCGAAGCGCGAAGTTCGGAGCCCTCGACTCCCAGGAAATAGGGGGACATGTGGGAAGTGGAGGGGGAGACGACACCCCAGAAATTATGTCGAAAACTCGGGGAATCCTGGGAGTGGTGTCCATCTGTTTGAGTGTCCCTGGGCCCCTTTCACCAGGGCCAGGTGGATCGCGCGGCTGCCGCCCCTGGCTGCCCCAGCGGCGGCGGGAGGCGGTGGCTGCGGGCCCGCGGCCGTCGGCGCAGGCTGAGATGGGTCGGCCCCCTCGCGGCTGCAGGCGGCCGTGGACAAGCCCCAGGCAGCCGTCCACGCAGGGCGACCGGGGACCTCACCGCGCCTCGTGCGCCCGATCGCGTGCGTCGCGCGCGCGGGCGGTGCCGGGCCCGCCTTCCAGAGGGGCTGCGATCTCGCGCGCCTGCCGCGGAATTGCTCGTGGTGTGCGCCCGGCGCGCCCGCCGAAGGCGGGCCGCGGGTCGAGGCTGCACCCGGGATGGCTCTCGGGCGAGAGGCGGGAGGGCCTGGATTGGCGGCTGCTGCTGCGGGCGGCAGATGCCCATGCCATTGTTCGGGTCTTGCCAGGACTCCTGTCAAGGGGAGCCGGTTAGCGATTGGGCCTGGGAGTCCAACGTATGGATCAAAGTCACTGAACCAGGTCTGCCGTTGTCGGTGTTTTTCGGGTGACGGCAGTTCCGGTCAGTGGAATGGAGCGGAGGGGGGGCGTTCCCCAGTACATATCACTAAACCAGGTCCCACCAAACCCAGTTCTGCCAACGCCCGAATTGTGATGGAACGCGCGTGCGGTTTGGTGCTGGGTGTTGCCAGCCCGGCGGGGACCTCTAGCCCCCTTCTTCTTCCCCAGGAGCCAAGGTGCGGCTTGGGGCCCACCCGCAGGCGCGGTCGTCGTGCACTCCGCCGTCGCTGCCAACCGCTCTCGCTCCGTTTGCGCCGGGCGCCATGTCCAAGCGCGCGGCCCGCACCGCAGGCACGCCGGGGCGCCGCCAGGGATCTGGCCTCTGCTCTGCTCGAGCCGGTCTCCGCAGCGACCGCCGTCCAGGCAGGGGGGGGGGGGGCAAGCGGAGCGATCCCGTGCGCGCGTGCGCGCCTGTTCCTGCGCCGTGCGCGTCCCCGTTTCTCTTGGGGGGGGGGGTCGAGGAGCCGCCCGCGCGCTCGACTCTTCGCGTTGAAGCCGCGAGCGGGGGCGACGGCGAGTGGCCCTTGTGCTCCTCGGAGTCGGCACGGCGAGCTGGTCCGCATCGGCGGTCGGCGCCGCCCGGCGGCTTGTGGTTTCAGGGGCTCCTCCGCGCCAGCGGGCTGCTTCCTCCTCGGGGGCGCCGCCGGCGTGGGCGGTGCCGTCGCACCTGGGCGTCGGCGGCGGCGGTATCGGCCATGCGGGTGACGGTTGCCATCCGCGAGATGCGCACGGACATCCTTGTCTGTGTGAGCACATTGCATTCCGCTAGAAGCCGTAGCGCCATCCGCGACGGGCGGCGCGCCGACGGGCGACGCGCGAGATATGGAGTTCATCCCAAACTAGGGGCCGTCATAGCCCGACTGTCATGGAACTAGAGGTACAGTATCGCATAGGCTACATCAAACAGGCAAGGCCCCCGAAGCCTTGAGGGGTCACGGTTGCTGCTTTCCCCTTCCACGTCCGCCGCCATGGTGGGCCCAGGCGAGGGACGGTGCCCCCGCATTGGAAGCGATGGTCCAGAGGCCCCTTCGGGGTGGAGGCGCACGCAACAGGGCGGCCATCGCCCAGCGGGGCAGACGAAACTGGGGGAAGCGCTATGGAAACTCCCTTCACCACATCCTTTCCCCTCGCCCCTGCTCCCTGCCTTTCGCCTCCCCCTCCTGGAGGCCTCCAGAGGCCCTCCCCCCCCGAGGTCCACAGAGGCTGCCAGTGGCCCTTGGCGGTAGGCGGGACCCCCAGCGATGGCCAACAGAAACATCCAGGAATCTCGGTCCTCGATCCTCGACCCTCCTCGTCAGCTGTCCACCTGGTCTTCCACCATCCCCCCCTCCTTGTGAGCGCCTTGCAGTCGCCCGCTGCCGCGGGGAAGCCCAGGACCATGACGTCAAACGTCGGCACCCTGCAGTGGATGTCGCCAGAGCTCATGTCAGGCCTCGGTAGGAGAGGTCGAGTAGGCGGAAGAGGCGGAGGCAGGAGAGGAAAAGGAGGGGGCGGAGGAGGAGGAGGAGGAGGAGGAGGAGGAGGAGGAGGAGGAGGAGGAGGAGGAAGGAGTAGGCGGCGGTGGAGGATGAAGCGGAGGAGGAGGAGGAGGAGGAGGAGGAGGAGGAGGAGGGGAGGAGGAGGAGGAGGAGGAGGAGGAGGAGGAAAGAGGAGGAGGAGGTGGAGGGGGGAAGAGGAGGAGGAGGAGGAGGAGGAGGAGGGGTAGGTGAAGGAGGGGGAGTTGGGTGAAACGGACTAGCAGAAGAGAAATCATGATCCATCGGAGGATGATGAAGAACAGCAGCAGGAGCAGCAGGAGCAGCAGCAGCAGCAGCAGCAGCAGCAGCAGCAGCAGCAGCAGCAGCAGCAGGAGGGTTGGGAAGCACAATGAGGCGCGCGAGGAGGACTATCATGACGTGCAGGACTGGGAGAAAAAAGGAGAGACAGAGAGAGAGGGAGGGAGGAGGAGGTTGTGTATGAGGAGCAAGACGGAGAGGAGATATAATCAAACCGCATCACGAGGATGAGCAGCTTTCCACGGGTGCCCTCTCATCCATGCCTCGCGGCCAACCCTGGCCCTTGGCCGCTGGCCATGGGCTTCCACCTTTGGCTTCTCGATCTGGGCGCTCCGGGGGTGGTCGGGTCGCACTGCACGAGGGGGATCTTTGCTCTGGAGCTGGAAGAGGAGCTCTTGGCATCGCTCGGACGTGTGCATTTTTTCTCCGGCGGGGATTATTAAGGAGCATCCTTGATCATCTGGCGAAACAACTACGCACGAAACCGACAAAAACGCAGGGAATGGACGTCCGAGCGATGGGGAGAGCTCGCCGCAGGGGACACCAACTACTCCGTCAAGGTTGACGTGTACGCCTATGGCATGCTGCTCTACGAGGCGGGCCCGGGCTCTTCGGCGCTCGCTGTGCCGTCGCCGCGCTCTGCTTGGGAGCCTCACGTGAAGGCGTACGCAGGGAGCTCCAAAGACGTCGAAGAGGGGTGCGAGGGCTAGGGACGTGTGGATCTCATCCAGCCCCGAAGTCGCACATATTTCATGACCCCTCTTCTGATGCCTCCTCGTTCGTTTCTAGTTCGCTAATGGCCGTGCCTGGTATGTAGGTATGAAGCCTATTGGATGTTCGATTGGATCTCGTGGGAGGCCTCTTGGAGGCCTCTTGCAGGTAGTTTGATGCCTCTTGGGGCTGCTTTTGGGCCTCTTGGGGGCCTCTTGGGGCCTCTGGGGGCCTCTTGGGGGCCTCTTGGGGGCCTCCTGGGGGCCTCTTGGGGCCTCTTGGGCGCCTCTTGGGGCTTCCTGGGGGCTTCCTGGGGGCCTTTTGGGGTGGAATGCTTAGTTTTCCGGTTCGTATTCCCAGTCTCGGGCTTTTTTGGAGCCGTCTTGGGGCCCTCTTGGGCCGTCTCAGGGCGCTCGTAGGCCGTCTTGGGGCCCTCTCGGAGGCCCCTTGGGCCGTCTTGGGGTGGTTTGAGGGGCCTCTTGGGCTGTATTGGAGCGTCGGAAAGCAGTTGTGATTTTTTTGGGAGTCCGGGCCCTTTCACGACTCCTCGTGTGCTGAAGGGATGCGGCAAAGGACGGGGCGTGCGGGGGTCAGCGCCGACCTCCCCAAGGAAGCCGCGCGGAGGTCCAGAGAACCGTGCCGCCCGCGCCGTTTTCCTGCCCCGCCCGGGCGCCAGCAGCTTCGCCGCGCTGCACGTGCTCGGGCCCAATGGCGCCGCGCTGCACCTGGGCCGCCTGCGCCAGCAGGTCGCCCAGGGAGCGCTCCGCCGCCTGCAGCCTCCCGGCAGGGCCTGGGCAGCGACACGGCGGCGGGTTATCACTGCGAAGGCCTGGCGGCACCTTGCCGCCAGCCCTGCCGCGGGGGCCCGCCGGGACCGGGGCGGGCGGTGTTCTGGCCCAGGGCCCCCCACGATGTGCTCCGTTCCTCGAGGTGAGGACGGGCGTCTGCTCCTCCCGCGTGCCTCTGCCTCCGCCGCCTCCTCCCTCGCTCCTCCCTCGCTCCTCCCTCCCTCGCTCCTCCTCGCCCCTCCTCGCTCCTCCTCGCTTCCTCCTCCTCCTCCTCCTCCTCCTCCTCCTCCTCTTCCTCCTCCTCCTGCTACGAACTGAAACCACAACTATCTTGCGTCTTACATGTGGCCCCCCAAATGCTATCACGTCACAGCTCATGTGTAACCTGACTGTTCTCGGCTTCTCGCAGGGAGTTCGTATTCTAGCTTTCTTGTGCAAAACTTTTTCTCCTCGTGCTGCTGTAAGTGTGCTGCTTATGATAGGAATCGCAGGACGGTGGAGGAGATTTTGGAGGGGGACAACTGGGCTGTGGCGTACAACTGGCCGCCGCTGTTTAGGACATCGTTTCTGTCCTACCTCGAGTGTGAGTGGGTGGAACTCACCGTGATCCCGAACATGCCGTCCTGACCCCCTCCTCCAGGGTTTGCAGAGAAAATGCTTGGAACATATATGCAGTTCAAGCCTGGCAAGTCGTGCGGTGGTGCTGTACGTACTCGCATCACACATTTTCACGACGTGTACTAATGAAGTTGTTGATCGTCAGGTGTTGAGATGGTGTACTGTCGGTCGTCGCCTCTTTTCCTTCATCCTCTCATCCACGCTCAAGAACATGTGAAATTGTTGGATCACCAGAATTGTCATTATGGATCTAACGCTGTCGGAGGTGATACTATTCGCCATTCTCTTCGTTGTTTTGCCTTTCAACCTGCCGTGGGTGCCATGGTGCCCTGCCCCACCTTGCCCCCTCCTTGGTCGCTGGGGATTTCAGTGCATGGATTTTGGGAAGCCCTCCCTCGTTGTCCATGGCCACCGTCCTGTCCAGGTTTGTCGCTGACCACTTTGAATCAGCTCCATGTAAGTGGCGTGCCAGATTCGGCTCGTGCGCTGCTGTCTTCTTCGTGCTCGTGCCAGGTCCATCGCGGCTTCTTTGGCTACCGCTCGTCGCACCTGGCAAGGCTATATTATATGACAGAGCGGTCAGCCCTCACAGTCTGTGGCGGCTATCACGCGTGGGTTGGCCTGTCTTCCGAACTGTGTGCCGTCTCCTCCTCCTCCTCCTCCTCCTCCTCCTCCTCTCAAGCAACTTGGGCTCCAACCCCGTTTCGGCGCCCGATCCTCGGGGCTTCCACGCAGCGATTGAGGGGCTCAGGTGCCGCGCCCCCGTCGCGGGACCTCGATTAGGATCAGTCTTTGCCGCCATGGCCAGGAGCCATCAGCCAGGCTCTCCCTGGACCAGGTGCGGTCCTTGGCAGAAATGCGAGTGGAACGGCATCATCCTGACGAATCCCATGACGTGCGCCCGCTGTCAGCGCTACCTCGAGACTCCCCGTTGGCGAAGTTCCGTGGGATGTGGCGATCATGAGGAGTTTCATGATGTGCGTGCAGATCCAGGAAATGAGGGGCCCCAGCAGCAGGGGCCGCGCTCTCGCCGGGCATCCTGGCCGATCGCAGTCGAAGCGCGTCGCCTGGGAGCAGGGCGCGTGGCAGGTGCGACGGCGCGGACGTCGCTCCAGGCCATCGCCGCCGTCTCGGACACATAGCTCCTGCAGGCCCCTCAGTCGCAGGTGCCTACCTTGGCCGGCGCGGCTGAGCAGGGGGCCCGCGGCAGGGAGAGCCCAGACGAGGCCCTCCGCCGCGCCGAGGGGGCCCGCCGCAACGCAGGGAACACCTTCGCGAGCAGGCTGCGACCAACGCGTTGCGTGCAGAGCAACCTCGCGGCGGCGCAGGTGAAGGGGCAGCGGGCAGCTCTCGCCCTCGCCCTCGCGGCTGCGCCGATGAGGCCGCGGCCGTCGCCGTGGCCAGGGCCTAGGGCGCGCTGGCCCCGGGCCGCGAGGAGGTTGCGTCGTTCGACGGCCCTCTCTTCCAGATGCGCTGGGACGAGAAGGTCTTCGAGAATATCAGCGAACTCGAGCCCTGTCCCGAGGGGGGGAAGGCCCTCGAGCAATTCCACTGGCAGCGCGCGAGGAGTCGGAGGCGCAGGAATGGTTTGCCAGCGCGCAGGGGCAGGGGAAGTTGCTCACCGAGCGCGTGGCGAAGGAGAGGCGAGTGGCATCGGGTCCCGCCGCGGGCGGTTGCACGGCCAGCGGGTCAGGCGCGGCGCCCGACGGTGCAGGCGGCCTCCCTCTGGCCGAGGCCCAGCCGGCCGCGGGCGGCGCCGAGGGGGCCCAGGGGGCCTAGGCGGGGCCGACGGCGCAGCAGCGGCAGGCAGCGGAAGCGGAGGGGCTCGCCTGAGGGGGGGACGCGCAAGATCTCGCAGGACAAGTTCGCGGCGGCGGGGGCCGAGACCGGGTCCGAAGGCAAGGGCGCGGCCGACGGCTCAGGCGCCAAAGCGGAATCATTGACTCAGTAGCAGGAGCGCCTCAGCCCGCGCACGCCGGGGCACGCGACGCATTGGGGGGGCCCGACAATGCCGAGCTGTTCTATGCCGATGTCACGGGGCTCCATGAGCGCACTTGGAAGTGCATGGAGATTCGGGTCGCTGATCATGAGGGTTGGACTTTCAGGGGCCCGCTGCCATTTGGGCGTGGAAATTCGCTCGCGGGGCGCCGAGGCCGGGGGTTTAAGCTGAGGCCCCACCAGAGTCCAGCGCGCGTGCGTGGCAAGGTTTGCAAGATGCAACGCGCGGAAGCTCGCTCCCACGAGGGCGGGGGGGCGTTTCTCGCTCGGCAGCGTCTGCAGGCGCATGACTTACCAGGGCTTCGAGCTGCTGGGCAGCGTCTTCGGGTTCCTGGTCGTCGGACGTCACTGGTATGATGTTTACCGATGGTGCTGCGCATGGCTTGATTTTCAATTGTGGTTTTCCTGGTTTATGCGTTGTCCTCGATCGGTATGCAGTCCCGAAGCAGCGCGCGATTTTATCGGAATGGGGGACTCGTTTCTGCCGTTTGCATGCCCTGGGCTCCTCGTGGCGATTTCAATCTGCCACCGTCTGGTCTCGCGCAGTCGCAGTTCGTCCATCGCGTCGACGGCGCTGTGCGAGTTGCGTCAGGTAAACAGGGCGCGTGTCCGTTGAAAAAGGACTTGGCAGCAGTCTAAATTTCAGTGTCATGAGTGAGTCGGCCATCCAGTTTGTTGAATAATTGTCTGCGTTGAAATTGGCCCCGTGAGAACCGCGCTGTGGTCTCGCTGTTCTCCTGGGAAGTTGCCCCAGTGCCCTGGGCCTCAGGTGGGGCCCTCTCCTGGGCCCGAACGTAGTCTTGCCCAGGCCTGGCGGGGTCTTGCGCGCAAGGCTGCTCGTGGTGAGAAGTCTCGTTGCATTCGGTTTATTTTTGGTGATTGTCTCGAGGGTGGTCAAGAGCGCTCTCGATCCCATCCGTCTCTCGGGCTTGGTGGCGAAGGGGTCGGGGATCTCGGCCCCTCGGCAGCCGAAGATCCGTCGCGCGAGTTTCAGAGTTGCGTTTTTTTTGGGAGGTGGGGGGCCCTTGGCGGGGGGGCTCGACGTCGGCCCATCTCGTTGCGCGCCCAATCAGGAGGCTCTGCCTGCCGACGCCCAGTGCCCGCGCAGGCGCGCTGGGCGCCGCCGGGGCTTCCGTCGTCGTGGGCGGCGGCCTGCAGCGGGCGCCGATGGGCGTGGGGCCCGCCCCGGGGCCGGCGTCCTTCTTCGGTTGCTGGTCTCGCGCAAAGTAGCTCCAATTTGGCGGGCGGTCAGAGCGGGGAAGTCGGTTGCGATGGGGCCCTGCCCGGCCCCCAGTATGTCTCGCAACAGCACCGGGCCACCCCTCCTTGCCTTATTTGGTCCCGCGTAGCACGGTCCCGGAGAACCCTCTGGTCGGGGGCGAGGTCCGAGCTGGGCTCCGCGCCGGGAGCTCTCCCTGGGTCTCAGTTTTCGCGCCGCATCTCACTTCCCTCGTGGTTTTTCGGTAAGAGAATTCGGTATGCATCGCCATCTCGGGGATGCACGCCGCGCGGGCGGAATCAGTGAAGCCGGCTGTTCTACGGCGGGCCGATTCGACCCCCCCCCCCACCCCCCCCCCCCCCCCCCCTGGGCCACGTGTCCACGCTCTGCGGCTCGGCAGGTGCGTCGTCCTTGATTTTGACATGCTCGTCAGATGCATATTCGTGTTGAGATGTCCGCGGTTGATGCGTCTATGCGCAGTTCTGCAAGATAGCGCCAGGCATAGACAGAGGGGCAATTGGGCTCGACAGGTGGGTCAACATCTGGAGGCCTGTCGCTGTTTGTTGTCGGGGCGACCTGCGACCATCCTCGCAATCATTCGCGGCGACCGAGATGAGCCCTGGGCTCAGTTGACCTCCGCCCTCACCGATCCGATGGGGTTTCAATCGCCCGCATTGGGGTCCCAAATGGAGTCGGCGAAGCGCGCGGCGGCTGCGCGTGACTTCCTGTCGGAACTTCCGAGGCGGATCACCGAACCAGAGGCGATGGGAGTCTTGCGAAACGCTGAAGCCTGAACCCCCACCGCCCCGCGAGATGATGGACGGGGGCGCCCTGCTGTATCGCTCCGGGGACATCGTGGATTTATAGCAGTGGGCTTATATAAAGTTGTTGGCCCCCATTCCGATCGACGAAGCCTCTGCGCGTGTCATGTCTCGCGAAATCTTGGGGGCCGCTGGTTGGGGGCCACTTGGGGGCGTCGCGGCTGACGGCGCACCGGGTCCGGGGGCCCGGGGCCGGGACCTCGACCACAAATGTGCACCCCGGGGGCCCCGGAGGCTCGTCGGGGCTTGCCGGAGGCCTCCCCGGTCAGACAAGACGGCCCCAGAAACGCCCAAGACGGACCTAAGAAATTCCAAGAGGAGCCTCAGAGGGCTCGAGATGCTGAGATGGCCTCCTGACGTCCATGGACGCGCACCAAGACGCCCCAATGAAGCCTCCAACATGCGTCCCAAGAGGGCCCCTAGACCGCTATACATTGGGATCCCATTCCCTCGTCATAAGTTCACTCTTTTTCACAAGTTGTCTTTTGGGCTTTCCGACGTTACAGGACGGCCCAAGAGGCGCCCAAGACCGCCCAAGACGGCCCAAGAAGCTTCCAAGAGGGCCCCAGGACAGCCCAAGAGGGCCCCAAGACGGCCCAAGAGGCGCCCAAGATGGCCCAAGAGGGCCCAAGACGGGCCCAAGAGGGGGCCCAGAGGGGGACCACGAACCGCAAGCTCGAGCCTTCCGCCCCAAGAGGCCGCCAGGAGGCCCCCAGGAGGCCCCTCAAGAGGCCCCAGGAGACCCCAGACGTCCAAGGACGCCCCCAAGAGGCTCCAAGAAGCCTCCAACATGCGTCCCAAGAGGGCCCCCAGACGCAAAAGTTGGCCCATTCCCCTTGTAAAACGTACATGTTCAACAAAGTTGTCTTTTGGGCTTTCCGACGTTACAGGACGGCCCAAGAGGCGCCCAAGACCGCCCCAAGACGGCCCAAGAAGCTTCCCAGAGGGCCCCAGGACAGCCCAAGAGGGCCCCAAGACGGCCCAAGAGGCGCCCAAGATGGCCCAAGAGGGCCCCAAGACGGGCCCAAGAGGGGGCCCTGAGGGGGACCACGAACCGCAAGCTCGAGCCTTCCGCCCCAAGAGGCCGCCAGGAGGCCCCCAGGAGGCCCCTCAAGAGGCCCCAGGAGACCCCAGACGTACAAGGACGCCCCCAAGACGCCCCAAGAAGCCTCCAACATGCGTCCCAAGAGGGCCCCTAGACGCAAAAATTGACCCATTCCTTTCGTAAAACGTACATTTTTCACAAAGTCGCCTTTTGGGCTTTCCGACGTTACAGGACGGCCCAAGAGGCGCCCAAGACCGCCCCAAGACGGCCCAAGAAGCTTCCAAGAGGGCCCCAGGACAGCCCAATAGGGCCCCAAGACGGCCCAAGAGGCGCCTAAGATGGCCCAAGAGGGCCCCAAGACGGGCCCAAGAGGGGACCCAGAGGGGGACCACGAACCGCAAGCTCGAGCCTTCCGCCCCAAGAGGCCGCCAGGAGGCCCCCAGGAGGCCCCTCAAGAGGCCCCAGGAGACCCCAGACGTCCAGGACGCCCCCAAGAGGCCCCAAGAAGCCTCCAACATGCGTCCCAAGAGGGCCCCTAGACGCAAGTTGTCACATATCCCCCACCCCTCCCCCGTAACTCTCGGCAATAGCAACCTAACCTCGCGATTAGCTATTCATCGCCACCCCCCCTCTACCCTCACTGCGTCGCTCCTCCCCTCCCCCCCCCCCCCCCCCCTCCTACCCCCCCCCCCCCCCCCCCCCCCCCCCCCCCCCCCCCCCCCCCCCCCCCCCCCCCCCCCCCCCCCCCCCCCCCCCCCCCCCCCCCCCCCCCCCCCCCCCCCCCCCCCCCCCACACTGCCCCCCTCCCTCACTCCGCCCCCCCCCCCCCCCCCCCCCCCCCCCCCCCCCCCCCCCCCCCCCCCCCCCCCCCCCCCCCATCCCCCCCCCCCCCCCCCCCCCCCCCCCCCCCCCCCCCCCCCCCCCCCCCGCCCCCTCCCCCCCCCCCCCCCCCCCCCCCCCCCCGCCCCCCCTATTCCAGATTTGTAGAATTTAGAATTGTGCTGTTCTCGCAGTCGAAGTCGCATTCGCGATGACAGCCGCAGTGGCAACGGCAGTCACAGACACAGCCTCAGCCTCAGCCTGCCTCAGCCTCAGCCTCAGCCTGCCTCAGCCTCAGCCTGCCTCAGCCTCAGCCTCAGCTTGCTTCAGCCTCAGCCTCAGTCTGCCTTCAGCCTCGGCCTCAGCCTCAGCCTGCCTCAGCCTCAGCCTGCATCAGCCTCAGCCTCAGCCTCAGCCTGCCTCAGCATCAGCCTGCCTCAGCCTCAGCCTCAGCCTGCCTCAACATTCAAAATGTGGCCCGGGAATGTAGTTCTGGGAACTCGAAGAACACGAAGTGGCCTACAGTTGGCTCCGGGCATTCAAATTCATGCCCAGGAATGGAGTTCTGGGAACTCGAAGACCACGAAGTGGCCTACAGTTGGCTCCGGGCATTCAAAATCATGCCCAGGAATGGAGTTCTGGGAACTCGAAGACCACGAAGTGGCCTACAGTTGGCTCAGGGCATTCAAAATGTGGCCCGGGAATACAGTTCTGGGAACTCGAAGAGCACGAAGTGGCCTACAGTTGGCTCCGGGCATTCATAATGTGGCCCGGGAATGGAGTTCTGGGGACTCGAAGACCACGAAGTGGCCTACAGTTGGCTCCGGGCATTCAAAATGTGGCCCGGGAATGGAGTTCTGGGAAGTCGAAGAGCACGAAGAGTGTGACTGTTGCATCCGGTTATTCAGAATGTGGCCTGGGAATGGGGTTCTGAGAGGTCGACGAGCACGAAGTGTGTGACTGTTGGTGAAAAACGAGCCCGGCACTGGCCCGGCACCCTGCCGGCCGGCAACTCCCAACGCCTGCCCGGACCCCCCTGTGGAGTGATCTGTGAGCTCTTTTGAGTCAACTAGAAACCTATCAGGTCTTTTCGCTCCTAGGTAAAAAGTACATGTTCAACAAAGGTTGTATTTTGGGCTTTACGGACGTTACTGGCGAGCCCATGAGGCGCCCCAGGACGCCCCAAGACGGCCCAAGAAGCCTTCAAAGAGGGCCCCGGACAGACCAATGAGGGCCCCAGACGGCCAAGAGGGCGACCAAGATGGCCCAAGAGAATGGCCCCCAAATATTTATAATTAAAGAAAATAAAAAATATAGAATAATAAATGAAAAAAAGGTCGGGCCCAAGAGGGGGCACAGAGGGGGGTCCACGAACCGCATGCTCGGTGCTCGAGCCTTTTTTTTTTTTTATTTTTTTTTTTTTTTTTATTTTTTTTCTTTCATTTTTTTTTTTTGTTTTTTTTTTTTTTTTTTTTCTTTTCTTTCCCGACCAAGAGGCCGCCAAGAGGCCGCCAGGAGGCCCCCAGGAGGCCCCTCAAGAGGACCCAGGAGACCCCAGACGTCCAAGGACGCCCCCACGACGCTTCGCGTCACCAATTTCTTCTCACAACGATTCCTGGGTCTGTGACTCGACAGAACCTAAGCGCGCGCGAAGCGCGCGCGTGGTTCTAGTATATATATATATATATATATTTGTTTGATTCTTGGCGTAAGTCTATTCTTTATGTATTGTTCCAGATCTGCCTGTAGGAGGACATGCTCGACCTAACCGTAGTGGTCGGTTCGACTTGAAAGAGTTGCAGCAGTGGCAAGCTGGTAGCAGCCCACTCTTGCAAGGCGGGAGCCTGCGCGTGGTTTGCAAGTCCGCCCGACTGCTCTGCTTCTGGGTAAAGGACGCGGACCCAGATCGGGGATCAGCTGGGCGGACTTGAAGCCCGCTTTGCGAGTGCCTTGCAAGTGAATCAACCACCTTGCGACTGTTGCAAGCCACAGCGGTCACTGCAGCAGGCATCGAGTGGCTCGGTCGCGTCCTGGCGCCAGCAGCGCTTCGAGTTTCTTTTTTCAGGAAGGAAAAAACACACAGACACAATTAATCGTCGGCTCCCAGGAAAATGTCGGAAAATATGGGAAGTGGGGGGAAGACAAAAACCAGAAAATATGAGCAACTATGCGGAATCCTGTTATTTGTGTGTATTTATTTGTGTGTCCCAGGGCCCCTTCATTTTTGCTCACTGCTGGCGCGGTAAATGTTACCCGGAGGCTGCGGAGAGTCCTCCAGGCGTGAGCGGCTCCTCCGCACGCGCGGGAGCCCTGCTCCTCCTCATCATCCTCCTGCTCCTCCCCGTCCTCCTCCTGCACAGACAGAATTTCTCGGAAGTCTGCGCGGACTTCTCGAATCCTTGTTGGGCCCCCCCTGGCAGCGCCTCGGGCGCCGCCCCTGGCGCGTTCCGTGTTGTGTGTGTGTGTGCATGCGTGTGTGTGTGTGTGTGTGTGTGTGTGTGTGTGTGTGTGTGTGTGTGTGTGTGTGTGTGTGTGTGTGTGTGTGTGTGTGTGTGTGTGTGTGTGTGTGTGTGTGTGTGTGTGTGTGTGTGTGTGTGTGTGTGTGTGTGTGTTGTGTGCGTGTGTGTGTGCGTGCGTGCTTGGCATGAGTGCGTGCGTGCGAACCGGTGTGTGTGTGTGTGTGTTGTGATTGTTGTCTGTGTGTGTGTGGCGCTCGCGCGCGCGCGCGCGGTTGATTCGTGTGTGTGTGTTCTTTGAGCTGTCTTTGTGTGTGTGTGTGTGTGTGTCTGTGTGGGGGCGGGGTTACTTTGATCATGTCCCGGGTTTCCCTCTGCCTTAGCGCGACGCAAAAAGTGTGGTATAGTGTGTGTGGTTAACGGTGTAGGGAGGGGGGGGCCGGCGCGACCAGAAATCGCGCAAGCGTCCCCGAGAAAATCAGGTTGATGCCGTTTTCGTTCTTTCACCCATACCCCCGTCCCCAAGGCGGTTTTTTTTTCTTTTTTTTTTTTTTTTCTTTTTTTTTTTCAGGGCTTCCTACTGGGCACCCCCCTTTTTTTTTTTTTTTTTTTTTCATCTCTTTTTTCTTATTTTTTTTTATTTTGTTTCTTTTTTTTTCTTTTGTTTTTCTCGGTTCTCCCCGAGGCTTGCCCCGAGTGCTTCCTCGGGCCCCTGGGGGCGCTGCTTCTGGCCCCCGCCGTGCACTCGAGCTGCTCCGCCAGCCTCCGTGCCCTCGTCCGTAGTGCCTCAGGCCGCGGATGCAAGTGGGCGTGCGCGGCATGAACTCGTTGAACACTGATGCCACTACGCGTAAGTCGGGCATGTCCCTTTAGAGGAGGAGCATTCAAACATTGTCAAACATAATATGGGGACGATCTTTTGGACGGCGGTGAATTTTTGAACATGTTTTGACTCTTTTTTATGTCTCTTCGGCCATCTGCCTGTAGGTGGACACGCCCGACCTAATACTACGTCGTTACGCCCGTCACCCCCGACAGCTCGCAGACGCGGGGCGCGCTGCGATTTGAAGGCGCCGAGGTCCTCTGCATCGTCTCCCATGCGGCCCGTGGATCCTTGACCCCAGCCCGCGCCCTGCAGCTTTATGGTCGGCAGCACTGTTGCTCAACGTGCGGCTCGGGGCATGGTCCCACGGATTCCTCGGGGGGGGGGGAAGAGGGGCCGGGAAGAGGGGCATGTGCCCGCAGTGCCCGTCGTCGCCGTGGCACACGTCCCCTGTGATCTGCAGAGTTGTTTCGCCTGTGTGTTGTAACCGCCCGCAGTTCCGCCCCTTGTATCATGCCTGCTGCGCGCTCAACCAGACGCACGTTTCAACACATCGCATTGGCCTCGCTGTGCTGCTGGGATGTCGCATCTACTGCTCCTCACTACAATCTTAGACGCGCTAACGGCGATGTAGGTAGCGGCGATGTAGGTTTCGGTATGGTGGGTGGGGTGAGGTCGTGGCCGAACGAATTTTAGGAATGCGACATTTGCTCTGTCCTGCGATTCGCCATGTAGTCCTAATTCGGTACATCGGCGAATTGTCAATGTAGGGAAGCATGTGTCGTGATTTCCGACACTTTGGTCTGCGAGAAGTCGGCGTCGCAGAGACATAGATTCCCAACATCACCATTGACCATCCGCGCGGCCTTCGTAAACAACCTGTCCTGTTCGTCGCCGTCGCTGACGCGGATGCGCGGCGCCTTCTCCCGCGCGTTCTCTGCGGTTCCTCGGCGGCTTCGCGGCGCCCCGCCCGAGGCCTCTGCGCCCCGAAGAGGTCAAAGCGCAGGTGTTTCGCTGTTGTCGGCCTTCGAGGTTGTTGTCGGGCTCTGGGACCAATTTAACAAGCAATCCCGGTCGGACATCTGGCCCATTTAAGAGAGGGGCGAGATGCCTGGGGTGACAGACCGTGTGGTGACTTTAAGATCCCCAAGAAGCCCTCACAACACGGTCCCTCACTGCACGCTGCTGGGACCTCGGGGGCCACAGTCGCCTGAGACATCCTCGGAGAACGACCCGAGACCGTGCGGTCACCCCGAATTCCCACCACCTCACCACTCGGTGTGGTCACCGCACCGTATGGGGGCCCGAGAGAGCTCCTGGGGACCCCGCTTTGACGAGACCACGACGTCAGAGGCTAGAGGAACAGTCTGCAAACATGCTTGAAGTTTCCTGGGCCTTCTGTCAGCTTCTCGTGACCATGTCTGGATACCCCTCTAAACTCTTTTCGAAGCGCGCTTGGGGAGAAGTCCGAGCGGGGGTCAACCTTGAGGGAGGTTCCCAGATCTCCAGCGACGCAAACAAGCCGCGACGGCCAGTTGTTCTACATTTGCGGCGCTCGCCGGGGGCGGCCAAGAGGGGTGTGCGATGACCAAGGGGGGTGGATCTCACGGCCGGGGCCATGATCTCCCCGTGGATTCCATGCCCCCCCTCTCCTTGTGTCAATGCGGTCGGGCCAAGACGTAAGATGGAGATCGGTTCGGGGAGGGTGCCCCGGTTGTCATCGTGTCTTGGGATGCTCTTGTGCATCCGGGGGCCCAGACCCCCGACGTCATGATTTTTTCATGACGCGACCCCCAGAGGTCCAGACCCATTCCCCTGGGCCGGTTTTTCACCCCGAGTCGTTTTTTGACGGTCCCGAGGCCCGGTGAGGGCCCCCGGAGGCTGAAAATGAAGGAAAACCTTCCGTCGTGATTTTTTCATGACTCGAGGGGGTCTGCGGTTGTCATCGTGTCTTGGGATGCTCTTGTGCATCCCGGGGGAGGGTGTATACCCTCGAGTACCTTTTCGGCTTGGCCGGCGGAGGGCCTCGTGCCCCTGACGGGTGTTCTCGGCGCGCCCCTTGGCCCCCCCGGGCCACGCGCGTGCCCCGGGCCATGCGCTGCGGCCCGTCTTCTCTCGGACGCCCCCCTTCCTGGAGGCCCCCTCCCCCCCGCCCGTGGCCGTGCTGGCTCCGGCTCCTCTCGGGCCCGCCGCGCGGCCGCATGGGCCTGCCGCGGGCCCTCGCCGACGCCCGCGTCCCCGCGGTGGCGGCGCTCCTGTCGTGCGCCGTCCTCGCCCACTGCCTCCGGGCGGCCGGCCTCGGTGGAAGGGGCCGCCCGCAGCCAGCGGCCTGGGGCCTCGCCGGGCGCAGGCGCTGCGGGCATGGGCCGGCCGGACGAGAGGGGGGCAGTGGGGACGGGGGAAGAGGGCGAACCCAGACCCCCTCGAGTCATGAAGAAATCACGACGGAAGGTTTTCCTTCATTTTCGGCCTCCGGGGGCCCTCACCGGGCCTCGGGACCGTCAAAAAACGACTCGGGGTGAAAAACCGGCCCCGGGGAATGGGTCTGGACCTCTGGGGGTCGCGTCATGAAAAAATCATGACGTCGGGGGTCTGGGAAGTCTGCTGCATGCAGCCGGATCTGGCCCCGCCGCCGGGTCCGTTCCTCGATGTGAATGGGCGCCTCCCGGCGCCGGGAGGCGCCGGGGAAGTCCGCTGCGGGAGCCGGCTTCGGCTACACGTAAGAGTGACCGTTCGCCGGAGTGACCTTCCCAGACCCCCGACGTCATGATTTTTTCATGACGCGACCTCCAGAGGTCCAGACCGATTCCCTGGGACCGGTTTTTCATCCCGAGTCGTTTTTTGACGGTGTTGAGGGCCGGTAAGGGCCCCCGGAGGCCGAAAATAGCGAAAAACCTCGCGTCGTGATTTTTTCATGACTCGAGGGGGTCTGGGGGGTCCCCCTGCTGCGGGCCAGGCGGGCCTGGCTGGGGGGCGCCCGGGGGGCAGGCCTTCGTGGGCGAAGCCGGTGGCGGTCTTCGTGCAGGTGGGCAACCCGTCGGTGTGGCCTCCCCTGCAGGAGTGCTTGACGAATGTGCTGATCGCGGCGGGCTCGGCCGCTCCTCCTCGCCGAGTGGACGTCTATGTGGGCAGACCCGGTAGGGTGCCTGGCCAGAGGCAGGAGGCCATCCAGTCGGGGGCGGAAAAGAGGGGGGTGATGACTAGGGGGGGGGTGGATATCATGGCGCGGGCCATGATATTTCCCCAGATCTCATGGCGCCTCTTCTTATTTCATTACGTCCCTGGCCCCCCCGCTGGGCCGCACACATGCCGCCGGTCATGATTTGCACCCCCCCCTCTTGGACACCCCCCTCTTGGCCGCTCCCGATCCAGAAGATGGTTGACGACGCCGCCAGTTGGGTGCAAAACTGGTCGGGGGCCCAGCTTCATATGAATCTGTCGCTGGCGAACAAGGGCGCCGACACGGGCATCTTTTTCCAGCAGGTGTTGGCTTTGAGCGACCCTTCGAGATACGACATGCTGCTGAAGCTGCACACGAAGTCCGACGCGCGCTGGCGTTGCACCATGCTGATGTCGCTCTGTGGGAGTTCGGAACAGGTCAGCAAGATATTGTCGAGATTTGATTCGCAGCCAGACCTTGGAATAATAGGCCCGTGGTCACTAACATGGACGTGGGATACACCAGTAGAGGAGACTTACGAGAAGAAGGGGGGCAATGCCTTTACAATTCTCGACGGCCAGAAACAAATGGAAGACTATATGAAAAGGGTGTGGGCCGACATTTTCCAGAACAGGAGTTTTCCTGCCCGCGATCAGTACCTCATGGCCGCAGGTTCTATGTATTGGGCACGCTCCGCACCGCTATTGGAAAATGTGCAGTTCAGGGATGCAGCTTCTCGATGGATTGAATCATGGACCACGAAGCCCTACAAGACTGCGTGCTCAGACGATGTTTGTTTACAGTTATATGCACTGGAGCGGATCATGCTAACAATGATCCAGGCACGATATGGTTTTGTTGGTGCAGAGGCGCCAGACAAATACGGCTTGGATAAGAGTAAGCGAGCATATCGGCAGACATTTCGAGAACATGGATGGAGCAATGACAAGAACAGATACGTGTGCCAGCGATTGTCTGCGAATCGTTGACCTTTTTAAGCTTACATTGCGCACCCTAACAAATCATGTCCCCATAAAGCCTTCCGGGGACATGGCTTCATGGGCCCGAGAGTTTCTGGAGGCTCTGAAGTAGCATGACGCTACCAGAGAGCTGTCTGGGAAGTTGCTTGAGAACGTGACTGATCGCCTTCTCGCGGCCCTCTGCGGATCGTTTCGCACAAAGGTGCCCCAAGTGCCCTTTTGAACCGTATGGTAGCACCCAGGGCGTGTTCCGGTTTCTCCGGACCCTGGGGCCCGAGTCTGTGACTTAGTGATCGGCTTCAGCCGACTTTAAGGGTAGCTATTTGGGAGATGTTTCAGTATCGGGAGCATAGCTCGCGCGCCGCTGCCTTGGGCTCAAGGCACGCGCGCCCTATTTGCCTGGACACCGCGAGTGTTCGCTATGTGCTGGAAAGATCATTACATCGATCTTATCCTATCTTATCCGCCCACCCCTCATACTGTACTTTCACAGCTACAGCAGAGCGATGGACGCTATTTGCCATCCGATGTCCACGGTCAGCGCCTTGGAATCGGATGCTATATGACAGGCTATATGCCCTATTTGAGTTACCAGGCTCACTTTCGACTTGGTAGCGGAGCTGGCCACACTCTCGTGTGGTCAGCTCTTGCTCTTCTCAGCCTCACATTCTTCGGCACGATCTTCGTGACCACCTACTACCCTGCGCCACCACTCCCAGTACATTTACGAGGATCTATTCAAGAGCAAGAAGCTACACGAGAGGTACGACGTCTAGACGACCAGATTGGTACCATATACGCTTCATCATAGCGTTACTATCAACCGCTCGGCAACGAGCCAATAACGCAATACCTGAAGCAAGGGCGGGGAAACCCGCCAGACAGAGCGCCTCGAAGACTCGACAAGGCGCTACCCCAGCGTGACACCGCTCATCATAACCATTCTTCGTTACACATTCTTGGGCTAATCGTTTTCGCTATCATATGGTTCGCGCTGGGGGCAGCAATCGGACACATGCGTCGTGGAGATAACGGCACCGATGGGCAAACACATGGCCCATATTGGGACCCTCAAGGTAATGTACCTTTTCGTGAGTACATCTACGAGGTCAACGCATGGCTCAACGTTACAAGCGGACGTATGTCGCCACAGGCCCAAGCGGCCGCAATACAACGCGGCCTAGGTGGCCTAGCGAGGACACTCGCCATGAGGGTACCGCCTGACATTATAAACTCTGGTGCTGACATTGATGGGGTCCACACAGACCCAGTAACTTACATCATGTTCCTCCTCAGCATGAAGTTCGAACGCCTGGAAGATGAGCGACAGCTCACTTCAGGCACACAACTCATCGACTTCCATGTGCCTCACGGGGAACGAATCGATGTCACTCTTACCCGATTCGAAATGGCCCGACTTGAGGCACAGTCGGTGGGATTCGACCTTCCTAACTTCCATCTGCTAACCACTATCCTATTCCGCGCCTTAGGAAGGTCGGCTATTCCAAGGTAAAGCATGGGATTTCGGAAGGGGGTTTTCTCTTTCTCATTATTTTTCTCTTTCTTTTTTTTTTTTCTTTTTTTTTTGATTTTTCTTGTTCCTTTTTTTTTCTTTTTTTATGTTTTTTTTTTTTTTATTTTTTTCTATTTTTGTTGTTTGTTTTTGCTATTTTTTGTTCTTTTTTTTTCTTTTTCTCTCTTTGTTCTATTTTTTGTATTTTTCTTTTTTCATTTATTCTTTCTTTTTTCTTACAGCCACTCAACCACCAAATGCCTCGAACACAACAATATGATGAGTTGCTGGAAAGGATGCGTTCGGTAGGCCACCTATCCGAACGATCTCCTGGCAACATAGGATCCGTGTTTGGAAGAGGAAGGGGATCTGGTAGTGGAAATTTCTACACTACCTTGACTACTGAAGCCCAGCCTGGAAACGGGCCCTCAAACATATGGGCCGATGACCCAGGAGAATCCACTGCTTTATTAGCAGGGGATCTATCACAACCAAGCTGGGCAACCAGCCCTCCTTCTAGAGAACCACAACCACGCCGCTCGTTATGGGGGGAATCAAATCCCCTAACCGACGGTGTATCCACCTATTTGGGAGACGAAGATTTCGACTCCGGCACCGATACAGACACTATATCATCAGATGGTGTTGAAGCTCTAGATTGGTCAGATATCATGAATATGGATAACGACAATCAGCGTGCTGAGCATTTATTCTGGCTGTTACAACAGGCTAAACGAAGGTGGAGGAGGTTCACACGAAAACCAGTGCGTCGTGTTAGAAGGAGGACACGCAGAAGTTTTAAAGGAAAGGGTAAAGGCAAGCGTGTCGTCGGAGGTTGAACGGGCGAGGTATCGCGGCATTTCTCCAGAGGCTCTCAGATGAACAACATGATGAGATATTCTTTGGGGGAAAAGGCCGCGGTAAAGGCCGTAGAGAGACCTCTGGTAAAGGTAAAGGTAGGCGGGGAAACCCGCGAGGTAGAGACGGCCAGGTTCTCAAATGCCATGAATGTGGTAGTTCCGATCATCTTGTGCGTGATTGTCCAGCGAAGGGAAATGGAAAGGGCATGTCGTCCGAAGTCCATTTTGGCTCAAGTGCACCATCCATTGAATATCTGAGCCTCCAGGACTTTGAGGCTATGGAACAGATATTTTTCACTTGGGTAGTTGGCATGGACAACATCGACGAGCTCGAGGGGTATGGTCATGGATTGTACGCGTACTACCTCGAGTACGTCCGCCGGTTCGTCACGGGCAGTAATGAACTCACTCCCGTGGAACACGGTACGCTCGGAAACGAGCCTCTTTCCTTCTTCGACTGGATGTTCGGGAACCCAGGCAACATCATGGCCTACGAGAGCGACGACGAGGACACCACTATAGAGGCTTCGCCTTCCGAGGTTCAACGGAACCTCGAACCTCCGCCCGAAATCCCGCCTGGACACAGACCTTTTCTGCTGGGAGAATATCCCCATACTATTGAAGACTTAATTGAAATGGAGTCTCAAGCATTTGTTCAGGCCTTCATTGCAGGCGAACCAGGTTCTCCGTTCATACCTCCTGGTTCGCTTGCTCCAGGCGAATATGGACCGCGTACACTTTTGCAGACCCTCATGTGGATGCATGAGATACTTGCAATTGCATATCCTGAGAGTCAAGAACAAATTGAAGCTAGTATTATGACAGAACAGGATAATGATGCTTGCGGTAGCTCAGAGCTACTCTTGGCAGCTTTGACTCTCATTGACAGTATAAATCCTCAGGAAGTGCAGAGACACTTGATATACTCCCATGGTAGATGGCGTCGTGCCCTGGAAATGGCAATGTTACGCATGGCCGTATGGTTTGGCCTCATCCCCAGCTCCTGGAGATTCCATCCTGGCGGGGGAAGATCATGACCACGCATAGCCATTGCCATTTCCAGGAGCTGGGGATGAGGCCAAACCATACGGCCATGCGTAACATTGCTAGGCAGCCTATGCTCGTCGATGACCCTGAGCCGACGACTGTGCCTCCTACTCCAGGACAGCCGAGTGACGCCCAGACGCCGGCCATGCAGGGAAACCTGCCTTTACCAGATGCGCCAATGGCCATCATAATTGGTAGTTCTACATCAGAAGAAGTAGAAGGCGATGGTTGTGGGTTAGATGAGGATGACGTCACCATCCTCATGATGGACGTGACTGGTGAGGAAGAGGTCGATTTCGACCCTGATGAGTCTGAATCATCATCACCATCGGCACAAGAGCCACTTGCGCCGAGCTCCACCCAGCAGGGAGACCTGCCTTCATCGATCGATCCACCTGGGATCGCAGAGGAGCCTCCTCAAGCACCTCCAACGGGTGCCGCTCCTGCTGCATCGGCAGCTACTTCTGATGAGAACACCAGAAGATCTCGTTCCCATACGCGCGTCAGAGAAGAGCCACATCCCCAGGCTCGACTTCCTCGTGAGTGGAGCCAGGCTGGCCCAAAGGAGCACGCTCTCAGAAGAGGTGGCCAGCTACTTCCGCACAACGACCCACGACGCCGAAAAGGGGAACACTCGGCCTTCGGCCAGGGCAACCCTGCCTATAGGGACGGCGATGGCAGGCCCATCCGTGGAGGCTATCAGCTTGCAACAAACATCCGCCGCCCTGAAATTCAAGAAGCGCGGACCCAGTTGCGAGATATTATCGCGGCTCGCAAGCAGTATAGGCCTCACGCTGCATGTGGTCCTTGTTCCCAGCCGTTCCAGAATCTCAGGCCAGGATGCCCCGTTGGAAACAACGAAGGCCTGAGCCCCAACAGGGGCAAAACCCCTCCTAAGGAGGGCCATCCGCCACTTGACCCGATGACACCGGAAGAGATCGCAGCAGTGAATAGTCGTCTCGGGATCTTGGGCCACTTGGATCCGAAAGAAGAAGAGGAACCTACTCCGGCTCCAAGGGGAATGGTAGCCATGACCCAGGAAGAGAAAGACGCGCTCTTTAGTCTTCCTGGCATGCGAGGAAACTCGCCTGGCGTCTCTAGCCAGTCCCAACAACCAGAGCCGATAATCAAGGACGTGAAAAAGGCTCAACCTGTGGCGGAGGACGAGGAGCGTATACGGACAGTAGAAGAACGCACACGCGAGGCAACTCGCAAGATGCTGGAGGATTCCAGCAAGCTCTACATGAAGGGGGCTAGAAAGCCCCCACTCCCACTACCTTCGAAGGCCAAGAGTGAACCCCCGACACCTAAGCCGCCTCCGGCGCCGAAACCGAAGGCGAGCTCTCGGAGCCCTGGGCCAGACGTGCATATGGAGGTGCCTCGATCTGCGACGCCGAGGCCGCCGATTGGCGCAACTCCTCCACAGGCGTCTGTGCCCAAGCAGCCACCTCAGGACCCTATGGTGGAACGAAGACGTTCGCTTAGCCGCAGCAAGTCCATTGCGGAACGGGCGGCAGCTTTCGAGCGCAGTGAGTATGCACCTGCGCCAGCTTCGCCTGTGGCGGCTCGTTCCAGGAGGTCCGATGAAGGAGCTATGTCGAGGGGTACCTGGGCGCCGAAGATCAGGGGCAGCGTCAGTCGCGCATCTCCGCGGGGAAACCCGCCAGGCGCTGCCGCCGCAGCTTCCTCCTCTTCTGGAGCCGCAGCCTCTTCAGCAACAGAGGCTCCGATGCGGGGAAACCCGCCAGTAGTTCAGCTGCACCACCCAGGAGACACATCCTTTACTAGTGGGACTCCAGATCTGATTAGGGATAGACTGGCACTTCGGAAGCTCCCACCGATACGTTCGGTGGATGAGCCATTCATGAAGGAATGCAGGAAGGCCGGAATTCTTCCCAGATCCAATGATACTCTTAAAAGGTTAAGCAAAGCTATCAGCAGGATATGTAGACATGCGCCAGATAAGTCACATAATCCTGTGTGGAGCTGGAAATCTTTTGATGATCATGATGGTCGGATCAACCTCGTGGAACTCGTGACTGACTTTCCATGGGGCACAGGTCACTCGTGGCACGCTTATGAAGAGGCCAAAGTCATTAGCGAGCAGTTGTATGGCCGCTCGGTTGACCAACTCGCAGCCATCATGATGGAAGTTGTTCATGTTCGTGAACCAGACGGAGAAGAAAAACAGCGCCTTCAATTCAAGGTGCTAATGCGGGACTCTGGCGAGCCTGCTATCTTCGTCCGCGCCTCTCAGGGGCATTCATGGAAATTAAAAGCTCCATGGTCGCAGTACAGCTACATTGTACTGTGCGACGAACCCGCCGGGAGACCGGCCCAATACCCTGAGGTCGCCATGCATGGCACTCGATGGCACGCTTTTGAAGGCATCATGTGGCACGGCCTGTCCTGTAGACCTGAGCACAACACGAAAAAAAGGGGGACAGGCCGTTCACACATCCATTTCGTGCCGACATTGCGCCGCCGTGCCGTGAACAGTGGGTGGGACCCAGATTCAGACCTCATCATCTTTGTAGATTGGCGCAAGGCCATACAAGATGGTATAAAGTTCTGTTGGTCCGATAACGGAGTCCTCTTGTCCGAGGGAGATAACGGTATCATTGAACCGTATTACATTTCCCATGTAGAGGACCTGGCCACTGGAAGGCAATGGCACAACCCAGAATATCTGGGGATCCGCCGTGCGCGAGTCTCTGTCAGTATGATGACTGCCCCAGATAGGTGGGCTGATGTTGGTGATTCCAGCGTTAAGTACAAGTGGTCCCGAGACCAAGAGGGCGTTGATCCAGCCATGGTCTACCTCCACAGGGACGTTGGGGACCACTACAGCCCCACCCAGCTGGGAAACCAGCCTGTGATCTTTCGGATCTTTATGATCACCGAGAGTGAGGCCGGGAGCGCGGCTCCAAGCCGTGCCCCAAGCCAAGGGCCGAGCGCCGTGTCTTGGCAGGCCATAAGTACTTCAGACCTGGATCAGATTGCAGCTGCGCTGAACCCTGACCAGGTAGAACAGCTGGCGGACAGGCTGTACCAGCAGGATCCCTGGGCCGCACGCCAGGGAGCAATGTCCGCTATGGCCACGAGAAATCGTCAAGCCATGCAGGGAAACCTGCCTACAAGCGGACCTGCTTGGTTCGAGCCAATGCACGCAAGCCCCACACAGAGCATGCACACTCCAAGGGGCATGACTCCATCAGGCACTCCGCCAGCACAATCCCCATTTGGGACACCTGTCCGCCCTGCCGTAAACGGCGCACTCATGGAGAGGTTAGCTGCGGCTAGGGCTGATCACAGCTCAGCCCTCCTCAACATGATGCCGCCCGGCACGCCAACGAGTCAGCAGGGAAACCTGCCTGGTACACCAAGCCACCACAGGGCGGGTATACCCGACGACTATCGCTCAAGAGTGGCGGCCGCGGTACAGCAGGTGCAGAACCATAATCTGCCTCACCCAAGTGGGCAGAGGTGGAGGCCAGCCTGGTCCTGGGAGCCAGAGGGTCCCAACCCACGGGGCCCCGCTCGGCAACGAGCCTTTATCCCGGCGTTCAACGCCCATCCGAGCATGTCTCAGGGCCAGAGGCCACCACCCACGCAGATGAATCCGCCATTATACCCTGACGGCACAAGGGTCCCGAACAAATTTGTTCGGGAATTGGCGGATCAGATGCACAACCTCACCAATGTGCGCTGCAGTGACCACTCCAAGTACCCGCACATGGCCTTCATGCCTTCTCCAACATCACCAGAGGTGGTTGTACAACCCACTGCCCATTCAATATCGTCTGGCAGTAGGGGCGTGCCTGACTACATCAGGCAGACGCACCACACTCAGCAGGCATGTTTTATGAGGAGGCAGGCGGTGCAAAGTGTACGGGATCAGTCACGTGCAGCTGCGCTTGATGTGGTGAGGAACAGGGGCTCACCTTTGCGAGGAAACTCGCCCGCCGTGACTCCTACCACTTCCATGCCCAATGTCGAAGTGCAGGAAGTGCTGAATTCAGCGGGGACACCCCCATCAGCCTTCATGCCCTCCGAGACGGTACTGGAGAGGCAGCGGCGGGTATATCCCAGGGTAGCAGACGTAGAAGTCTTTACTGGGATGGAGGACACCTGTGCTGTATGCCTCGAAGGATTTCAGCCCAGGGATAGTGTGTACCGCCTGAGGTGCAATCACCTATTCCACGAGGGATGCTGGAATTCTAACGTGGTGGGCCACGTGACAAACCAGCGTGAGGGAGATCCCCAGCAGCCACCATGTGCGATCTGTCGCGCACCTGGCATTATAACATCGTCCTTCCCCTGGACTGGCTCCCTTAGTCAGACTCCCGAGCAGTCAACGAGGGAGCTGCGGGAGCTAAGGAGCATGGTGGAGGAGATGACGGCCAGGATGTTAGCTATGCAGACAGTTTCGTCACACCAGCAGGGACACCTGCCTGAAGAAGTAAGGCCGCCTATGGCAACGGGATATTTCGATCAGCTTATCCCGATGACGGCGCCTCAGCAGGGAAACCTGCAGGATACTCCTCAGATGTCTCCTCAGAGTGGAGGCGAGGCTGAGATGTCACTGGACCCTGATCAGTTGCGCGAGTTGCGTGTGCGACATTTCCAGAATCAGATGGATAATACGCACACAACGTTTATGCTAGATGCCAATAATCCTGAAACTGATAGTCCGTCGTTAGACCTATCAGAATCCTCAGCGGCGTCAGCAACAGCAGCCAGGGCCATCAACATCTCAGCGACGAATGAGGAGTTCGAGGAGTGGCTGCGGTACCGGGATCACGTCACGAACGAGGGGCTGCAAGACATCGCCCTTCACTCGTACCTAACGCTGATAAGGCGCTCTACCCGCGAGCAGTATATGAGCATACGTGATGAGTATGCCAACTGGCGGGAGGAGCGTGGTGATCACGCCCAGCACGTGTCGTACTTCCAGTACATTGACCTGGCACGCATGGCCGAGAGCGAGTCGCATGCCAGTGTCGTGCGGGGTAACCCGCCAGGGAGTACGAATGTGTCGCGGGGAAACCCGCCTACCGACACAGCCGACACTTCAGAAACTGTGCACATCAAGCAGCCGAGTAAGACGTTCTTGGATGACGGTGGAAATTCCATACTCATCGACGTCGGTTCGAAGATCAATATCATGGGCGAGAACACGAGCCGTAAGTTCGTCCAGGCTGCTGAGTCACATGGTCGTGCTTGTACGTTCGAGCCCCGCTCTCGTTTGCATGTCAACGGAGTGGGAGAGGGGTCGGCCCCAGCGGATACCGTAGGCACATTTAGCATTGCCTGCGAGTACCAGGGGTCAGGCCAACACGATTCATACAAGACGAACATTGTGTCAGGCTGTGGAAAGGACCTGCCAGCCATCCTAGGTCTCGATAGTATGCAGGACAAACGCACGATCATCGTGCTTGAACGAGGCCAGGAAAAGCTGATATTCCCTGGTAAGGGGCAGGTCAAAATGGAGCTCCCAGAAGGCTCCAAAATCATGCCGACGACAAAGTTGCCATCAGGGCATCTGTCGATCAGGTGTGACTGTTTGGGAGCTGCGGGGCAACCCGCCTCGAGCTCAAGCAGCACGTCCTTCCAGACAGTGCTGACAGGCGAGCCGACCCCAGCGCAGGAGCGCAATCAATTGCAGGGAAACCTGCCCCAGGGGTTGATGGAGACGCTCGCCAAGGCCACCATGCGAGGCGACAACATCGACGATCTCGAGATGTTCGATTGTTTTGTTGCCAGGACACTGGCCAAGCATGGTGGTAGTGTACCCATGGACGCTGTGCAGTCCCGCCGTAAAATAGTGATGGGATACACTAATCGTGAATTGCATACGGTCAGCGACGCTAGGTCCAAAGGCGTGCTGAAACAGCTGATGGATAATCCACCGATGCTGACAGCATTTGCGGAGCAATCCGCCTCTGAGGCCACGGCGCGCTGCAGTGCTGAGCTCCAGCATCTGAGGGAAGCCCAGATGCTGGCAGATATTGTAGGCACATCTTCTTCATCTTGAAGATGGCAGGGCGACGTCGCCCCCTCGTCGTCTTGCCTGATGGCTGAAAAGCCGGGGGGTAACAAGGACAGCGGGGCAACCTGCCTTAGTAAGAGGGCTTTTGTCATTGAATATACGAGGGAGGCATGTGCCGACCTCCGCACACGAGGTTATGTTTGTGACCGTATTTCCCACAACGAACTTATGACAAGCGTGGGCACAAACTATCTAGGTGCGGTGATCAGTGGAGATTACACTCTCATATGGATCAGTACTCCGGGTGACTGGTATATACGAACTCCAGGAAAGAGAGTGGCCCTACACTGGTCACGTATCCAGAACCTGTTGATAAAAGCCAAGAAACTCCGCATGAAAATCATCATATTCGGTCCCCCAGGATATGTTTGGAAGTTATCCCCAGTACGTGATACTCTGGAAGATCTAAAGTTGTCAGTAATACGGATGCGTTTGTGTCATTTCGGTATTCGGTTCAATATGCAAGACAATGCACCAAGTGGTGCATATATGCAGGTAGCATCATCGATACCGATTAGCTCGAAGCTGTGGACATGTACCTGTAAGCAGGCCATACCACAACATGTGTTGGACTGGTACGGCCATACGGTACGACATGCTGAATGGCGGGCTCAGACACGTACTACACTCATCCGTTACCTAAACGACAAAATCCTGGGGAGTACCACCACGCACGGAAACGTGCCCGTATACTTAGATACGTATACACGTACAGACCATAATACTCGTCATTACGTGACTACTCATAAAGGAGGACCAAAATGGTCTGAAGTTATCCGACG
>CAUYUJ010014364.1:391278-411794 GCA_963575745.1 Prorocentrum cordatum | reverse complement strand
GAGGAGGAGGAGGCGGAGGCGGAGGCGGAGGCGGAGGAGGAGGAGGAGAGGAGGAGGGGTGGGAGGAGATGAGGAGGAGGAGGAGGAGGAGGAGGAGGAGGAGGAGGAGGAGGAGGAGGAGGAGGAGGAGGAGGAGGAGGAGGAAGAATGGGGAAGAGATGGCCCTTGCAGGCCGCTGGAGCCCTCGGGAGATCTCTGGTGACCTCCGGTAGCGTCGGCAGACCTCCGTTGGTGCCTCACGAGCAGCAGCGTGCCGTCCAAGACCTCTGGCGAGGTGATCTTGTGGGTGCTGAGAGCCCCGAGTGCTCGACGTCATCCCTGGGACCACGAGTGGCGGGGCCGCTTCCTGACGGCCCGTGGGGCCGACGTGGGCCCCCAGGGGCCCCTCAAACGAGGAGCGGCCAGCCGTGGCGTTTTTGGCAAGGCGTCGGACGTCTGCAGCTCTGGAGACTAGATCCAAGTTGTGAACTCCAGCTGGTCTTTCAGAAGTCTGACCTGCGAATGTCGGGTTCTTGGGATCCGACGTTGCAGAAAAGCTGAAAGCATCGTCAAACAGGTGCCCTGACGAAGTTCTTGTGCGGTACTTTTCAAGCTAGATCGATCTGCGAGGGTTCCCGGGTCCGAAAGAGGGAATACTCGCCTGGTGCGAAACAATGTGCGATGCCAGCCAGGATCTCACGGATAGCCTTCCCGGACATGCGTGCCCTGATTTTTTCAATACGGGAGTCCAGATGTCCCGACCTTTTCCCCAGGGCCGGTTCTTCATCCCGAGTCGCGTTTTGACGGTCTTGGGTCCCCGGCAAGGGCCCCTGGAGGCCGAAAACGGCCAAAAACATGCCGTCGTGTTTTTTTGCGGCGCGGGCATGTCTGGGTCCCCTGCCTGCAGCAGGCGCTGGGGCCCAGGCCCACATGCCGGCCTTCCTGAAGACCCGCCACGGCAGCGAGGTGCCCGCTGCCTGCCGCGCGGGGGGCACCTGCTGGGCGGAGGGGCCGAGCGGAGGCGGCGTGCTGGGTGCCGTCGGCTCGGGGAGCCCATTCAGAGGCAGGGCTGGACCTGAACGCTGTCCTGCTAGACTTCGGCTGTGTTTTGTTTGTCGTTTTGGCAGGTCGGTGCAGGAAAACAGGTTGGGCAAAACGAAAAACATAACACAGACAAAGCGAAAAACAACGTTTAGGTCCAGCCCTAGTCAGAGGTTTCGACCACCTCACTGGGGGGAGGCTTCTCGCGCCAGACCCGTTCTCGATCGCCCCGGGGCCCGAAGCCGGCCCCTGGATTTGAGTCGGGCGTGTCCCTCTACAGGAGGAAGATTCCAAGATAGTCAGAAACTAGTCTGGGGACGATTTTTCTACCATGCTTGACCAGTTTGGACCAGTTTTGGTGAATTTTTAATTCTTCCTCGAAAATCCACCTGTAGGAGGACATGCCCGATCTAACCCTGGATGCCGAAACGAGAGGGGGACAGGCGTCGAGGACAGCAGAACCCACTCCCACCCCCAGCCAGGACCCCCACGAGGAAACCAGCTTCCAGCCAGGACCCTCTGGATCGCCAGGTCGGGATTGGGGGTCCTTTGCCAGCCTGGAGCGTATCGCTATGCCTGTGATTGGCATCACCTGATCTCGATGCCGACTTTAAGGATTCCCTCGGTATCTGAGGACGCATCCCAATGACAATCGTATGGGTAGGGATGAGGTCGAGGCTGGTTGGTCCTGGCTGGGAGTGGGGGCGGGTTGTGCTGTCCTAGGTCGTGCTCGCGTTGTGAAAAAGTCACGACGCGCTTCGGGGGCCGAGGTTCTTGCCCGATGCGGCCCCAGTATCCGCAAAAACAGACCCACGGCGCGACATCGCTATTGAAGAGCGGGTCGAGGGCCTTCAGGGACCTCATGGACCCAGACCCCCTCGCTTTGTCAAATATTCGCGACGGGGGGTTTTTGGCTGTCTAGGCCTCTGCGGGCATTTTTTGGGCCCCAGGATTGTCAAAAACGACTGAGGCAGACAAGCCCGTCCCTGGGAAAGGGTCGGAACTCCTGGGGACCCTGTACTGAACAAATCAAGATAGCGCATGTCTGATAAGGAGGCTTTCCCCGAAGAAGGTAAAAAGGCATAAACATAAGTCCGCGGAGTTCTGCGCGGATCTCCTGGCGCCTCCAGGAACTCCGCGCGGACCTCGGACATATTTTTTTTAACGCTGTTCTATCTTATTCCAAACAGTGGTCCTGGAGTCTTTTCGCAGTTTTAGCCTCCAGGGGCCCTTGCGCACCAGCCTGGCGGCCACCAATAAAAGATACTCGGGATGATAAGCCAGTCCCGGAGAGGGCCTCTGGAGGTCAGCGTCCTGGGTATCGTCAATTTGGCAGGTGGCTGGAAAATTCAATCGGGGGATGCCAAGTCTACACTGACACCGATCCTGGCGAGGCCACTGCTGGGCACGGGACTGGTGTGGCCAATTCGTCGTTGGTACATGCTCTGCGTCTCTATAGCTCAGCAGAGGCTGCGTCGCGGGTGCCCTCCATCTGGTAGGTTGTGGTCCCTGAGAGATTGACGTTTGTTTTTCAACCGGCCTTCCGGGGGTGAAGCCGGACGAGCCGACGCCAATCGCTGCGATCCGATGCAGGCCTAGCCCTAGATGGATCGAGGCACATTCAGAGAAGATGTTCACGAACGAAGCAGTCATACGCCAAACGCGCGTGGGCAAGACAACGTGGCGAGCATGCTGGGAAAGCCAAACGCGTCATCTCGCGGACAGGAAACGCGCCAAACGCGCGACCAGACAGTGAAGATATTCGAGAAGAAGAATAATAAGAAGAGAAGATGTTCAGAGACATCTAAATAAGTCGTGGAATCAGTGCGAATCGAAGGGAATCACGATCGGTGACCGACATTCAATTCACGCCCCTGCTGCTGCCTCCACTCATGGCCGCCGTGTGGGTCGGGGCATGCTGAGCGACCTGGCCTTCACAGGTCAGGTTGTTGTCCATGCCCCCACTCCGGCCCGTCGTAGAGTCCCTGGCGCAAGGACGGGTACGGATGAGACGTCGATCGCCCACGGAACATGGGCGCCCTCGAGGGCACGAAGTTCTTCGCGCTTCGCGCTTCGCGCTTCGGCTCCGACTCTTCCTCGTCCTCCTCTTCTCCCCTGGGGAGCCGGCGCGAGGGCGCGAAGTTATTGCAGCTTCGCGCTTCGCGCAGCGCGAAGATCGAAGTTGGGCGCCCCTGCTGAAGTTCTTGAGCCCTCGGCAGGGCCGCAGCGCGGCACCTCCTCGCCGGGCGGCCGCGGCCTGCGGCCGGAGGCGCGGTGCTGCGTGGTGGGGTGGGCGTGCCCGCTGCGCGGCGGCGCGGGGTGGCGAACGCGGCGCGTCTGGAAGGGCGCGGTCCGCCGTGCGTTCATGCCTCCCTCCCTCGTCCCGAGCGGCCCGCCACCTCCGCCCCCTCTGTCGGCCTCGTCCTCCTGCTCCCCTCTGGCATGGTGGCACAATTTCACCTAACGGCACCCCCGTGTAGGCCTATCCGCTACCGCAGACTTCCACTGCTTCGCCGCCGACGGCAAAAAAGTTTCCCTCCATCGAGCTCCGGCCCGCTCACCGCGGATGGCTTCCACGCCTGAGCGCCCTCCCCCTCCTCCCTTCGCGCGGCCGCCCTCGTCTTCGCCTCTCATTCTCTCTTGCACGCCGGACGGTTTGCCATCGGTTGCCCCGATTCGCCCCGCGCTGGTGCGGACTGCCTTTGCCTCGCCGCCGACGGAACAAGCTTCCCTCACTCGCCATATAAAGAGCAGAGGTCGTCACGGAAACGTGTGCGGTCGAGGCCGGCTCCCCTCTGCGCAATGCGCCTCGCCGTGGCCCAGCGCTTCGCTCCGACTAACTTCACCACCCACCAAACCACTCCAACCCAACCCGAAGCCTTCAATTTGCCCCCCATTTCCAGTGTGGGGGGGGTCGGGGAACGTTGAAAAAACACATGGAATCCGTACCCCCCCAACCCGAAATTCGGGTCAAATTCGGGTCTTCGGGTTGGGTTGGGGTGGTCCGGTAGGTAGTCATAACTCGCAAGTCCGCCGAGTCTGAGACAACAGCAGTGCGGTCGAGCCTCGACCGTCGCGGTGTGGTCAGTTCTTGGGACTGGGGGGAGGGCGGCGCGACCACACACTACACAGCGGCGCTGGGCGGCATCGGTCGGCGCCGAAGTGTCTCGAAGGCCGCGGCCTTCTCCGGCGGCCTCCGGGGATGGAGCATCGAACTGGCTTCGGCGACGCATCGCCGAGGGGTCGGCGAGCCCCCCCCCCCTGGCAGCGAAACCGCACGTTTGCTGGGCACCCAGGCCCCTGTCGGCCACGCACAGGGGGGCGGGGGCAGGGGGGAGGCTTTTTGGAAACACCCCCGCTTCGTAGAAGGCGCGGGCCTTGTGTATATCGCAGGAGACAGAGCGACATAAACATAAACTTTTCGCGCTCCGCCCTGATTTCTTGGATCCGCGCGGCCGCCCCTGGCGCGCGGAGCGCGCCAGGGAGGGGGCGTCCGACGCAGATCGGAGACACCCGCACGGAGCCCCCAAAGGTTATGTTTATGTTGTTGTTGTTGTTTTTGGTGCGCGCCGCTGGCCCCCCCGCGGCGAGAGGAGAGGGCCCCGAGGGTGGGGGCTGAGAGCCCCCGGTGCCCACGGGCTCGGAGCCTGTTCGGGGGTGGCTCGCAGGCTCGCCGCCGATCCGCGCCCTCGAAGATCGGCGCCGCCCGCGAGGCCGAGGCGCGCTCGCGCCACGGCCTCGCGCCGCAGGCGCTGCGCCCCTTCCGCGCCCCTCGGGGGCGGCCAAGAGGGGGGGCGATATCATGTCGGGGGGCCATGATATCTCCCCAGACTTCATGGCGCCACTTCTTGTTTCAACACGTGCCTGGCTCCTCCCCCATGGCCGCGCACGTGCCGCCGGCCACGATTTGCGCCCCCCCTCTTGGGCGCGCACCCGGCATGTGCCACGCCATCGGGGGTCTGAGGTGGATGCCTTAAGGCCTCCTAGATGGGGTTCTCCTCCTCCGCCTCCTCCTCCTCTTCTCTCCTCCTCCTCCTCCTCCTCCTCCTTCTCCTCCTCCCCCTCCTCCCCCTCCTCCTCCCCCTCCTCCTTTCCTCCTTTTCCTCCTTGTCCTGCCGAGGCGAACTCCTCTTCGAAGGATCTGGGCCTCCTAGATGGGGTCCGAAAAGATGGGGTCGGAGGATGGAGCCGCATCGGCGATGCATCGGCGATGCGGCTCGGTGTGGAGCCCGATGTGCTTCACGTCGACGTCGCCGATGCACCGCCGACGTCGACGATGCATCTCAGGTGCATCACCGATCCATCGCCGATGTATCGGCGATGCGGCGCGATCCTCCGACCCCATCTACTCGGACCCCATCTAGGAGGCCTCTAATGCCGCTCTGGGAGCGCCAGCAGGTGGAACCCGCGACCGCGACACAGTCGAACCGAGGCACAGTCGCCGAGCGCGTTCCACTACTCGCAAAGTGCCCATTCGCAGGCGTCCGAAAAGTGCACGTCTACGCTAGATCGTAGATCCCGACGCCGGATCCAAGCCATTGGCGAGCAGTTTTACTCGGCGAGTAGTGGAGCGCGCTCGTCTATGTAAGATCGAGGTCGGTTCGAGGATGGCACCCAGATGCTCGTCGTGCCTGTTGGGTGTTCTTGCGCATCCTCGGATGTGCTGCGTGTTTTGGCCAGCGGAGTGTCCCGTGCTCTTGAGAAGGATTCTCTTTTGTCCTGGGTCCTGCTGCAGCCCGCCGGGCGCTCTTCGCCGCGCTGCACCTCTGGCGTGAGGACGTCCTTCCTCGTGTCGCCAGTCGGCTCCCTTTGCCGCCCCTCTCGTCGTCCCTCTCTCCGCCTCAGAGCCTCTGCCCCCTGCTCCTGTCCCTCCTCTGCATTCTCCTCTCCCTCCGCCCCGTCCTGCCTTCTTCCTCTCTTTCCTCCTGCTCTTCCTCCCCCCCCCGCTCGTCCGCCTCCCCGCCCTACCCCTTCTCCCCATCCTCCGCCACCTTCTCCTCCTCGTCTCCCTCCGCGTGCGGTATGGACGATTAGTGGGCGTCCAGGTCCGATAGGTGTGGAGGCCCAGGCAACGTTCGTCGGTCGTGTGTGCCTTCACCAGCACTTTCAGTTCGAGCTTTTTGTCCAGAAGCCATGTTTTCGGAAACATGTCACAAGAGCTGCATGGCTACGTACACTGGAAGCGGATATCTTGCATCATGCGAGAGGTTCCGCACTCGCCGTATGTTTCTGCCACCACGTTGTGACAAGTTGTCCTTTTCCTGTCCAGCCGCCTCCGCACCGTCGAAGGCCTGGCTTGCGGTGGATCAGCATCTGGCTCGTGTTCGTAGTTCGCAGCCCTCCAGCGATAGCGAGGTCCAATCTGAATCTACGTATGACGTCTCCCGCTGGACCCCCTAGCAGCCCTCGGAAGTGGCGCTAGTTTCGCAAAGTGCAGCTCCCCAGGGATGACAAGGTAACGTAAGGTGGCGACGTAAAAGGCAGGCTGGCAGGCAGGTGCAAGCCAGGTAAAGGCAGGAGAGGAGAGGAGCAACGACGAGAGGATGAAGGAGGCGGGATCAGATGGAGGAGGTCGCGAGTGCAGTGCTCGATTCAACACGAACCTAACGCAGGAAGGTTGGGAATAGCAGCAATCCGCCGCTGAGATTCATTCGCGACGCGAGAGGGTGATTGCGCAGCCTCAGGACGAGGGGGATCCCGCGGCTCCTCCGCCGCAAGAGGTGTACCGCGTATTCGTGGAGGGTGAGCTGGAGTACGAGTCCGTGGCCGCGGCGATCGAGAAGGCCGGCGGGGGCTCAGGGCAGGTGGCCAGTGCAGAGCCAGGGCAGCCGTGCCCGCCGTGCGAGATGGCCTCCTCCCTTCCCAGTAGACAGCTCCAACGGCTGCTTTCGCAAAAGGAACTCTCCTTCTCCTTCTCCTCCTCCTCCTGCTCCTCCTCCTCCTCCTCCTCCTCCTCCCTCCTCCCTTCTCCCTCCTCCCTCCTCCCTCCTCCTCCCTCCTCCTTCTCCTCCCCCTCCTCCTCCTTGTTTCCTCTCCTCCTCCTCCCCTCCTACTTGTTCTCCTCCTCCTCCTCCTCCTCCTCCTCCTTTTTCTTCTCCTCCTCCTCCTACCTCCCTCCTCCTTCCTCTCCTCCCTCCTCCCTCCTCCCTCCTCTCCTCCTCCCCCCTCCTCCCTCCTCCCTCCTCCTCCTCCTCCTCCTCCTCCCTTCTCTTCTCCTCCTCTTCGTCCTCCTCCTCCTCCCTCCTTCCTCCTTCTCTCCTCCTCCTCCTCCTCCTCTCCTCTTCCTCTCCTCCTCCTTTCCTCTTTCTCCTCCTCCTCCTTCTCCTCCTCCCCTTCCCTCCTCCTCCTCCTCCTTCCTCCTCTCCTCCTCCTCCTCCCTCCTCCCCCTCTCCTCCTCCTCCTCCTCCTCCTCCTCCTCCTGTTTCCTCCTCCTCCTCCTTCTCCTCCTCCTCCTTCTCCCTCCTCGTCCCTCCTCCTCCCTCCTCCCTCCTCCGTCCTCCGTCCTCCCTCCTCCCTCCTCCTTCCTTCCTCCCTCCTCCTCCACCTCCTCCTCCTCCTCCCTCCGCCCTCCGCCCTCCGCCCTCCTCCCTCCTCCTTCCTCCCTCCTCCCTCCTCCCTCCTCCCTCCTCCCAAAAAGGAGCGAAGGGAGGGAGGGAAGGGATGCATGGTGGGGGAGGAGAAGGGAGAGAGAGGGGAGCGAGAGAGGGGAGCGAGGGAGGGGAACGAGGGAGGGGATGGAGACTGTACATTACCCCCCAAAAAAAAGAGAGAGGGGAGGGAGGGGCTGGAGGCGAGCGCACCAGCTCGGGCCAGGCCCGGCCCAGGCCCCGCAGCAGAGGTTAGAGGCCTGCGCGGGCCTGCCTCACCACGCGGGAGAGGCGCCGATGGAAAAGCACGGGTGTCGGGGGCGCGCAAACATGGTCGCCACATCTATGGATCGGGGAAGGTGACCTCCCCCAAATGCGGCCAGTGCCGCCTAGTTCGTAGATTCGACAAAAACATTCAATTCTTGGGTAAGTAATTCACTTCTGTTGTCGATCCTCTGTTCGGGCTCCATCTAGGAGGCCTAGATCCCCTCCCTGCGCCAGGCGGGCCCCTCTGGGGCCGAGCCGGGGCCCTCCCACGCCCTCTCGCGGGGCCCCACGACAGGTCCCGCAGGATCAGGAGGGTGCTTCCCAGAGGGGTGTCAGTGCCCGCCCTCCCAGAGGTCCCAGTGCGGCGACCGTAGTGCTGGTGGCCGCACTCACGCAGGTCGAGGCGGCGAAGGAAGCGCTGCCGTGGACGGCAGGGATCGGCCATCGCCCAGAGGACGAGGAGAGGAGGGAGCCCGCCACGTGCTTCCGAGAGGACGTCCAGCGGAGGATGGCCATCCCGCAACCAGCGTCGCGGCCTGCAGCAGTGCGCCTTCCAACCGTGGCCATGGTTTGGGGGGAACGCCACATGCAGTGCCTGTGGGCCCGCCGATTGTCGCGGGCTTTTGGGCTGCTGACGGCGCGAGGCAGGGGGGGCGCGCCATTCCTGGAAGGGCGACGTGGGCACGGCTGCGGGTGACAGGAGGGGCGGCGTGTGGGTGTGGGCAGGGTGGGGGGCAGCTCGAGGAACACCCCGTGGCCCTGCCCCCGAACCAGGGGCAGCCCCGCGACCGCTCCAAGAGGGGGAGCCAAGAGCGGGCCACGGAGGTGGAGGTGATGCCGGCGCGGGACAGATAGGGGGCATGCTGGGCGACGCCCAGTAGGGTGAGGGTCCGCCTGGCGCAGCGGGCGAGCGCCCCAGCCCAGGCCAGCCGACGGAGGAGGAGAGGCCCGCCGACCCAAGGGACGCGCGGGGCCCAGGCCGCCACGGCAGGACACTTCCCGAGTCACTTCTCGAGGATCCGCACTTGGATAGGCTGGTGAGGAACCGCGGAGGGGACCCTGACGAGCGCTGGGAATGCACGACACAAGGTTGCGCGCGACCTTGCGCGGTGGTGGCCTGGGGGACAGCGTGGAACTGCTGCAGGACGCGCAGGTGCACCGATGGTCAGAAGCAGGGGCCTTGCTGTTCAGGGCAGGTGCGGTGCCCGCCTTCAGAGTGGCTGGGCGCCGCCCAGACGGAACGAGGTGCAGGCGCGCCGGAGGCGCTTCCCCCATCGAGGGGGGGACCCGTGGCGAGCAGCGCCGTGCTGGCAGCGGGGGCGACGAGGAGACCTCGGGAGTGGGCGGCGGAGGGGCGCCGTGGGCGTGCGCGGGAGGCAGAGCCCAGCGACGCCGGCGACCGCCGGGGTCCCCGAGCGCAGCGCGGGGCCACCGAAGTGCGAAGGGTGCGGCTTGGGCGGTGATGACCGCGACGTCCGCTGCGCATGGTGCGGGCGCGCCTGCGGGAGCATGGGCGCTGCGGCCGCTGCCGCCCCCCCGCCTGCGCCAGCCGTTGGGCGGCGGCCTCGCAAGATAGCGCGCGCTGCCGATGCCTCGAGCATGCGCGGCTGGGGCCGATGTGGAAGGCGGGGTGGTGCTGCGGCAAGTGCGCCGGCAAGGACTCGGGAGAGGAGTGGGCGGTGGCAGAAGTCAAGCATTGCGCCGGCTGCGAGAGGGAGCCCCGCGGTCAGGGCCCAGGCGAGAGCCGCGCGGCCCTGGGGGCGGCAGCGGAGAAGCGGCAGAGGTTCGATGCGCGGTCCGGGTGGATCTGAGGGAGTCGCCTGGGCGGGCGGGCCGCCGCCCCGAGGAGGCAGCCAATGGCGAGGCCGAGAGCTCGGAGTGCCCGCCGCCGCCCCCGCCAGGGCAGGGGGCTCGGGCGAAGGGCGGGGCGGGGCAGGGGCGGGCTGAGGAGGTGGGGGCGGCGCGCGAGGCTAAGACGGAGGCACGCGCCCAGAAGAACGCAGAGCACATCCGATTGAGGGCGCTGGCGTCGCCACGCATGGTCAAGATGGAGCAGGAGGCGGAGGCGGCGACCCCTGGCGAGCAGGAGGCGGCGGTGGGGATGGCGCGCCGGCTGCTGGCCAAGCGCGCGAGCGGGGGGCCAGGGCATGGCCTGCTGCAGAGACCCAGGGCCGCGGGTCGAGGCCGAGCCCGCCCCGGGCCCACCGCCGACGCCGGGGGAAGCGAGCTCCCCAGCGACGCGCGCCCCTTTGCCCCGGCCGCGGCCGAGGGCAGCCCCCCAGGGTCGGGGCCCCCTGCCCCGGCCAGGGGGGGGGGGGCATGCGCTCCGCGGGCCCGCGCCCGTCTCCCCCGGCCCGAGCCGCGCCCGGCGCCGGGCGGCCGGGAAGCGCTGCCGCGGCCGGGGCCGTGCCCACCTCCAGCGGAGCGGTCGGCGGGGGGCGGGGGGAGTTACCGCGGTCCACGGGGGCGGCGTCGTCGGCAGGACGGGGCGACGGTCGGAGGAGGAACCCGCGGCGATCGACCTGGGGGCGGCGAACAGGTATTTGGCGGAAACTGACCGACAAGGCCAAGGGGGCCCAGACATGGGGCGGCAGCTGAGGGGGCTACCGCGCGGCGATGCCCAGCGAGCAGGGGGCGGGCCAGACGGCAGTTACAAGATGGAGCTGCAGGGGCTGGTGGATGCAGCGGTAGTGGCTTCCGTGGCGCGCAGCGCCCGCGCGACCCGCGGCGTCGCGTGGAGGCAGCGGGCGACGTTCTGTCGCATTCGTCGACGCTGCCTGTGCTGCGCGGGGAGACGAGGGAAGAGCGACGCCAGGGCGAGGAGGAGCTGCTGCCGTTCATGGTCCACCTGTACAACAGCTTGCACAGGTCGCGCAGTGCGATCTGTTCGAAGCCCACGGCATCCGCTCCCAGCGTGTCATGCAGGGGGGCCGGGCCCGCTGGCCGGGAAGCCCCGTATCTGGATGGCGCTCAACGGCGTCGAGAGGTGGTGGGGGCCTGGGCGGAGGGAGCTGCCGGTGACGGTCGGGGTGCTGAGGTGGATTAGGAGCATGCTGCGGCCAGGCGACTGCGCAGACGACACTGCCTTGTTGCGAGTCGGGGGGTATGCCCACTCTGGACACGGGGATGTGAAGGAGGTGCTGGCGGGGCTGGGCGTCGCCCCGAAGTGCAGGGGTGGGCAGGTCAGCCACTTCGCCGCGGCGAACGAGGCGGTGCTCTGGTTCAAGTCGTCGAAGGCAGACCAGGCAGGAGCGGGGCGAGCCAGACAGGATCTGCCCTGTGTGGGCAGCGGGGCGGTGCACTCGCCGATCGGCGCCCTTCTCTCGCGAGGTGGGAAGGCGGGGGCCCGATCGCGCGGGGCCGCGTCCAAGAGCTGCTCGGGTGGGCAGTGGCGCTGGAGGGCTACCCGCCAGATCGCTTCAAGAGCCAGTCGCTCCGCGTCGGCGGGGCGACGGCTCCCTGCCGTTGCTTTCAAGATACCGAGCTGGTGAAGCGCTCGGGGCGGTGGAACACTGGCGCGTTCCACCAGTGCCTGTGGGGGGCGAATGAGGACGCAGCAGGATCCTTAGATGCCATGGCCAAGTCGGTGGCGACCCTGCATGCAATCTGCACGGCCCCGGGCCGCGCGGCGCCGAAGGAAGGGGGGGGCGGCAGAGGGGGGTTGCTGCAGGCCAGCGCAGGGTCGCTGGCAGTCTGAGGGATGCTGACCTATAGGCGACGCCTGAGGAGCAGCGCAGTTGGGCCAGTGCCGGACTGCCGGCAGCCCGGGGGGTCTGGCCAGAGGCAGCGCCGGAAGGGCAGCGCAGCATGAGGTGACGGGGCGTATAGTCCGCCAGCGCGGTCCCCGAGGAGAGAGGCGGAGGTGCGGGGGCCCGTCGCAGCCCCGCGCAGGGGGCGCAGTCCGCCAGTGCGGTCCCCGAGGAGAGAGGTGGAGGTGAGGAGGGGCATGGGGCTGCGGTGCGGAGCTGCAGGGGGCCCGCGCAGGATTGCAAGCAGTCCGGGGGCTGCTGGCCCGAGGCAGCGTCGCGGGCGCAGTGCAGCCAGGAGGTGGCGGGGCGTAGTCCGCCAGTGCGGTCCCCGAGGATTGAGGTGGGCGCGAGGTGTCGGGGTGCAGTCTGCCAGAGCGGTCCCCGAGGAGCGAGGAGGGGTGGCCGGAGGGCCGCCGTGGGCGACGTAGGTGCGCGCGCGGACGAGGATCGCCGCGCCTGTGATGCTAGGAAAACTCGCGCCCTGGACGTCGGTCGTTCTTGTCGTCCAGGGGTGTTGTCTTGAGCCTGGGAGGCGGGCGCATCTGCGCGCGCCTTGCCAGGCGCGGGCCCGCTCGAACGTGGGAGTTCGCGCGCAGCTTAGAAATTGAGGTCTCAGTGGGCGTTTCATGGGAAGGGGAATCTCCGCGGCCCATTTGGGCTCAAGTTTTTCTCTCGGGCCCTTCCCTCTCCGTAGGCCCAGTTTTGCGTTGGCTCTCGCCGCGTGGCGGTTCGGGCCCGCCGACGCGATCGTCGGCCCGCGTGTCGTTTTTGACCGGGGGGCCGCCGCGGGCGACGCCGGTGCGCGCGCGGGCGAGGATCGCGGCGCCAGTGATACCTCTGGGCGGCTCTTGCCCGGTGGCTTGGGCTGCGGCGGTGCAGAGGGCGCGCGGCGTGGGCCTTTCGGGGCCATGGCGCGCGCGAGGACCGAGGGGGGGTGATTCGAATCAGTCGCATGTTGACATGCTGAGCTGGCGTTGACTCCTGGCAGACAGATGCTGATCTGGCGTGTGTCCAGTCTCGCGATGCGTTCCACGGAAGTGCTGGGCGCTTCGAACCATGGTTTCGCCGCCTTTGGCCGACGGAAAGAATGGGGATGGAGGAGAGGAGGGGCAGGAAAATACGCACGGGTAGGCGCGGGGGGGGAGGGGTGTGTGTTTTGTATAGTGCAGTTGGCCTTCCGATCCGAGACGCCCCGAGACCGAACGACTGCTACTGTTGCTGTTTCGGTCCGAGGGCGCCCTTGAGTCCCGGTAAGGCTACCGGGCGCGGCCGACCGGCCACGCACTCACCAAGTGAGTGACTGTTTCAGCCCACCAGGGGCTAGCGAGATATCTTACAGATTGTCGTGTCGCTGGCGCGAGCTGTGGAGGAAAAGATTATCAAGATAATCATCTACGAGAAGATCGACAGCAGGCTGACGCCAGTGCCGACGATTTAGTTGGTAGCGGAGCCGGTCGTGGCTCCACGGACCGGCTCGTCATGACGACCGAGGCTGAGAAGCACGAGACCGTGCCTTCGTGGGACGGAGACGTGACCAGCTTCGACTCCTACGTGATGCGCGTGAAGCTGTATGTGCGCGGTACCAAGAAGGACGAGAAGGGCCTCTGCGGGCCCAGATTGATGGCGAAGCTCCAGGGACGTGCGTGGCAGGGAGTACAGAAGTACGACAAGTTGGACAGCCTGGACGACCTGGAGGAAGATGCGACGACCAAGTTGCCGAAAGGAGTGAGCCAGTTGATCCAGTATCTCCGGGAGAAGAGCGGCATCTTGGAGGTGGAGGACGCTGGCAAGTACATGAGGACATTCATGAAGGAGACCTACCGGAAGAACCGGACGAGCATGAGAGACTACCTCACGCAGTTCGAGGTCGAAGAGGACCGGATGCAGAAGGCGATAAAGGCCATCGACAAAGATTTCGACGAGAAGAAGCCGATATTTCCTGAGCCGCTCCGAGCATGGTTTCTACTCGAGAATGCTGGCCTCGACGACCACGAGCGCTCGCAGGTGCTGGCCTCTGTGCAGAACAAGTATGGGTACCAGGCCATCCAGCAAGCCCTCGGCATGCAGTTCGACAAGAAGCACGAACGCGACCACAACAACATGCGTGGCGGCAGGCCACCGTGGCAGGGACGTAGCAAGAACTACGCGGCCGAGGGCGACGACGACTACTCGGAAGAGGACGACGAGGATGACGAGGGCGACCAGCACAGCGAGAACGCGACAGCGCTGGCGGCGGAGGAGGACGAGTTCGCCAGCCAGATCCGGGAGATCTACGATCAAGCAGGTGACGACCAGGAGCTCCGAGATGAGCTACTCGAGGGTGCTGTGTTTTCTGCTGCTCAACAAGGGCAGCGGTCCTTCAAGCAGGCTCGCGAGCTGCTGCGCCAGAAGAAGACCGGGCGGAAGTTCTTCGGAGGCCAGTTCGGGCAGAAGAAAGGCGGACAGCCGGCCAAGGGGGCAGGCAAGTCGTCGACTTCGGCCAAGGGCTCGCCCGGAGGCGGAGGCCACCACCAGAAGAGGGACGACTCGTGGAAGACGGACCCCAACACCATATGCCTGAGGTGCGGCGGCCGCGGCCACATAGCTAAGAACTGCAAGGCTCCAGCCAAGCTGCAGGCTGGACGTAGCTACAAGCATCTATCGTCATCAGCATCACGACCGCGATCGACTACATCACGACCGCGATCGACTACATCACGACCGCGATCGACTACATCACGACCGCGATCGACTACATCACGACCGCGATCGACTACAGCGCGACCGCGACCGACAGCAGCACGACCGAGACCGACGAGAATCCGAATACAAATACCCAGGGTTTCCAGAAGGGAGTCTCATCGAGTATATGTGGTTTTCGAGCAGTGTATATTTATGGCCTCACAGCTCTCGGGGACCTTCAAAGGCATCTTGGACTCTGGGGCCACCTCATCCATGATAGGTTTAGATACGGCGGAGATCTGGCAAGCCACGATGACGAAGATGGTAGGCCAGAACCGTATGAAGATAGTTCCTGGACCCCGAATCGAGTTTACTTTCGGGAATAACCAGAAGGCCAAGTCTCTGAATCACGCAAGTATTCCAGGATACGTCGACGGCCAGGAGTGTGATTTTCCAGTTTCAGTTGTGGAAGTGGATGCCCCGCTTTTGATAGGTATGGATTTCCTGAAGCATTTCGGAGTGATTGTTGACTTCGAGCTCGGCACTATCAGGTTTAAGGCTCTGGGCAGTAAGACCTACCTTCTAGAAAGATCCAGGTGCGGGCATCTTCTTATAGATTTCGGGCCACACGCTGAATGGAGAGAAGTTGTCACACATGATGCTCTGATTTCCGATGCTTCCGAAGTTTCTTGGGCTCAAGACGGTGATCGAGCTAAGGCTCTCGACTCAGACCAGCTTTCTATTCCATATCAGCCAGTGGATGCGATCATCATGCGGTGGCAGAAGCTCACGTGGCTCATCGCAACCCTCGGAGGTCTTCGCTACTTCGACGGCCTTGACGAGTACAAGGTGCGGCTGCTGCGGAGTTCCGGGGACCACGACGGCCGGATGTTCATGCCTGGGCGGCCGCAGTCACCAGTGTCAGGGACGACTTCCTTGCGGCCAGCCGCCGCTGATCAAGCCCTACAACCTCAAGAAGGAAGAGGAGACCGACGCTGGCGACATCAAGAGGCAGTACGACAACATCAAGTGCGCGTGCTGCGGAGCGCCTGGGAGGCGCAGAGCGGGCTGCAGCTGTGTGGGCGGGCGCAGCCATGTGTGTCTGAGGATCCGCGCGGAGACGTCGAGTTCTGGGCCAGCGTTTTCGGGCTCAGCGGCCAAGAAGGAGGATCCGACGACAGCGACTCCGAGACCACCACCACCTCCGAGAGCAACTTCGAGCTCACCTTCGCCGCAGAGAACGGTCTACCATGCACCGAGGCCGAAGGGGTGCCCGGCAGCATTCAAGGCACCACCTCCGAAGAAGGCGACGATGAAGGAGGAAGAGGTGGAGACAGTCCACGAGACGATCGACCTGGACACGGTGATGCAGAACAACATGCAGTTTCCGACCTGGGATCCGGCGAAGGAGACCCTGACCGAGCACATGGAGAGGATGAAGCAGGAGACCGAGGACATACCGGTGCCGGAGGACCACTGGGCGCTCCTCGACGAGATCAACAGCTTAGACAACTGGCTGAAGCTGACCAACCTGATGCTGGACAGGGAGGTCCGGACGCTACAGCGGAGGACGATCCGGGCTGCGTTGCGGCTGGTCAGGTGAAGACGCTCAACGCCATGCAGATCTACTTGCTCAACCAGAAGATCGCGGAGTTCGAGACGGCAGCAGCCAAGGACGCTCAGGATCTACTTCGACTCGGGCAGCTGGACCTGCTGGAGGTATGTGCTCCTCCAAACTCCCCGCTCGGAGTTGAGGTCGAGAAGCTCGGCGGCACCGTCCTCAGGCTCGGGAAGCACAACGAGTACGATCTAACTACCAACACCGGCTACAGAAGGGCTTCGGAGACGCTGAAGCTAGAGAATCCGAGAAGGGTCGTATTTTCGCCACCGTGCACGGCCAGATCGATCATCCAGAACGCTAACCAGAGGACCGAAGATCAACGAGTGCGTCTGGAGCACAAGCGCCGAAAGAATGACAAGGTCACCCGGGCTTGTGTGCTACTTGCCTTCCAAGCACTACATCAAGGAGCCGAAATTGACTTCGAACAGCCGCTGAAGTGCGGGACCTGGTCCTTGCCATACCTCAAGCGTCTCAGGGAGCAGCTGTTCACTGTACGAGTGGATGGGTGTGCTTTTGGGTTGAGATATCCGAAGACAGGCGAGCTGATCAAGAAAGAATGGCTGATTGCGACGTCCGACCCGCACCTCAATGCAACCATCGGCAGGACGTGCTCAAATCAGCGAGGCAGCCCGCACAACCACAAGCACGAGGAGATACAGGGCAAGGTTACCGAGTTCACTGCAGCATACCCGGCCGCGATGTGCAAGAAGTGGGCCAAGTCTATCATGAGGTGTGTGGAGTGGTCTACTTGGTGCGCGTGGGCTGGAGGCGACTATGAGACGGAGTTCAGCGAGGCAGTGTACGTCACCAAGCGGCGCCTGATCGGGAAGCAGCCGCTACCCAAGGCGCAGAGGCTGGAGATGGAGAATGAGGCGGAGCTCGACATCGACCCCAAGGGCGAGCTCGAGTGCTGGGAGCGCGAGGACGAGAACGTCAGGACTTACATGGGGACGGACATCGAGGGACCAGAGTGGCTTTCTGTGGTGCGGAGGCTTACCTGGGATCTCGACACCAACGTCCTCATTGGCGACGAGCTGGGCGAGAGCATCCTGACCGACGAAGAAATATACGCCCCGCTGCCGGAAGGCACGAGCCATACGAGGACACGCCTATACTTCAAGCGACCTGGGGTTCAACAAGAACAGCATGCAGCACCACAACATCAGGAAACACCTCAGGAAGATCAACGACCTGATCCAGTCCCAGGCCCAGATGAAGATCAGATACCACCACCACCTCCACACGACGAGCCGCAGGAAGGTGAGGTGGACGTCGGTAAGGTTAACGGTTATCTTCGAAGGCTGCATGTCAGGCTAGGGCATCGCAGCAACAAGACCCTCATCGACGTGCTCAAGCGGGCTGGCGCTCAAGGCCCTATCTTGAAATTAGCAGCTGAGTTCAGGTGCGAGGCGTGCGAGCGGCACAAGAACAAGCCGATGGAGTCCGTGGTTGCGCCATACAGCCCGGCCACACCAGGGAAGGCTATCGAGACGGACGGCTTCTACTGGACGGACCCTCGCGACAAGCAGACCTGGACCGGGACCTACATTGTCGATACAGGCACTCGGCTCAGCGGCGGGAAGCTCAACCTCAAGGGCCGACTCATGAGGTCAGGCGAGGAATTCCGCAAGACGCTGCAGCAGACGTGGATGCAGTACTACGGACGACCTGCTCTACTACGCCTGGACGGTGAAGGCTGCCATGTCGAGAAGAGAGTCAAGGAATGGCTATCGTCGCGCGGCATCATGGTGGATGTCACGGCTCGGCAGGCTCACAACCAGCTAGCGCTATGTGAGAGGAATATCGGCATCTTAAAGGACACCATGACCAAGATCGCAGAGGAGTCCGACGCCAAGGTTACCGCGGACGAGATTTTCTGGGAGGCGATCGCCGCCATGAACGACCTCGGCAGGTACAAAGGCCACAGCCCCTACGAGATGATGCTGGGCAGGACCCCTGAGCCGATCGTGGGCGACGTGTTCGGCGAAGATCACAACATGCCGATCCTCAGCAAGACCTACGAGGCCGACGACGACGAGTACATCAAGAACCAGAAGGTGCGACTCGAGGCGAGGAAGGCTTTCCTAGAGGTTACTTCTAGACGACGTCTTGCCCTACTGGAGCTACGCAAGACCAGAGAGAAGACACACTGGACTACAGGGCAGCTCTGCTACTGGTGGTCCGAGAAGGCGAAGGGCAACGTTAAGATGCCTGGTGGAGTTTGGGCTGGCCCGGCGACAGTCATCGCCCAGGAGCCCGGCTCGGACGGCAATCCAGGGTCAGTCGTCTGGATAGAGCACCACGGCCGACTTCTACGAGCAGGACGTGGCCACCTTCGACCAGCTACCGAGACGGAGATCGAGATCCACAAACTTCTTCATGGAGAGGCGGTTCCTCTTAACATCACCGCTGCCATGCTGAAGGTCAAGGCTAGCGAATTCGAGGATCTGATCGGACAACGCCTTCCAGATCTCGACGATGAAGATGACGCGTGGGTGATGGAGCCAGAGGATCCCTTTCCGCAGAAGGCGGGAGGTGGGCAGCCAGCTGCTGCCGAGACTCAGGCGACCGGGGCGCCTACGACATCGGAGCCTACAGGGGCAGCCGAGACCAAGGAGGAGGATACGAAGTCCGAGGACAAAAAGTCAGAGAAGGAGGACGACCTTTCATCGGAAGATCTCGAAGCGCCAGAACCACCAGGCCAACTACCTGCAGACCCACCTGTACCTGGAGTTCGGCGACGTCAAGAAGCTGAAGAAGACGCCGCAGTCAAGAAGTCGCGCCAGACTACGAGAACCGGAACCAAGCGTGGGAGAGACCTGGATGAGTTCGGCAAGCGGATGACCGACGACCCCAACTCAGTTCAGAAGACTAGCGAGGACCAGGACGTCACCACCGAGCGCCAGGATGCCGTCTACCTGTCTATCGCGGTCCCCTCCCGGGACGCCCTCAACCGCTTCGTGAAGGACCCCAGGCTGTACGTGGCTACACAGGCTAGGAGGCAGCGCATCGAGGTCAGCTACAAGAAGCTGGACGACAAGGACAAGGCGAAGTTCGACGTGGCTATGAAGAAAGAAGTTGATCAATTTCTACTCGCGCAGGCGTGCCGAGGTGTACTTCGGAGCAAGCTACCGGACGTCGACCTGATGAAGATGCGCTGGGTACTTACCTGGAAGGAGGATCCAGAAGCGGAAGGCGGCAAGAAGGCCAAGGCCAGACTGGTACTCATCGGCTACACCGACAAGGACCTCGAGACGCTCAAGACCGAATCGCCAACACCCTCGAGGCGAGCGCGCCAGATGCTATACCAGAAGGCGGCCAACGAGAAATGGCAGACGTGGCTTGCGGATGCTTCGTCAGCGTTCCTGCAAGGGGAAGCTACAGAGGAAGAGCGAGAGCTTTATGCACTACCAGTACCACAACTACGAGAAGCACTACAGCTCAATGACGATGACGTTGTGCAGATTCTCAAGGCCTGTTATGGACTTACGAATGCACCCAGGCGGTGGTACGAGAAGGTCAAGAAGGATCTAGAGAGCAGAGGCTGGTATGCATGCAAGCTCGAGCCGTGTCTCTTCACCAAGCTGAACTCTGACAAAAAGGTGATCGGGCTCATCCTGGTGCATGTGGATGACTTCCAGATTGCGGGTGACCTCACCAACGTGGAGTTCAATGTGGAGTACGAGCATCTCAAGACGCTATACCGATGGGGCATGTGGAAGTCAGACGAGGCTGGCTATTCAGTTTGTGGAGTTGAAGTTTCCAGAAATCCAGATGGAGGCTTCAGGCTAAGTCAAGAAAAGTATGCCAAGACCATCCAGCCGATCAACGTCAAGAGAGGCCGAAAGGCTAGTCCGGACGACAAGCTGACAGCCGGAGAAGTGACTGCATGCCGTGCCATCCTTGGTCAAGCTCAATGGCTTTCAACACAGACGATGCCTCAAATTGCTGTGCACGTTTCTATGCTACAAGCGGTTGTCAACAGTGCGACGGTCAAGGACCTCGGCAGGATCAACCAGCTGGTCAAGACTATTCACGAGTTTGCGAGCACAGGAGTTACCATACATCCTTATAAGCAGATGGCGTGGGTATGTTGGTTCGATGCATCGTGGTGTTCAAGAGCAGATGGGAGCAGTCAAGGAGGCTATGTTGTGTGCACTACCGAGGTGGAGGCGCTCAGCGGCAAGAAGCAGAAGTTCACAGTATTCACGGGAGCTTCCAAGAAGCTGACACGAAAGTGCCGTTCATCATTGGGTGCAGAAATCCAAGCAGCAAGCGAGGCCGCGGAGGAGCTGGAGTATACACAGCTAGCTTGGATGGAGATGCTGAACGCAGATGTGCAGCTCAAGGGCGACAAGCGCTACGACATGATCAAGAAGGGACCACAGAGTGTTCTCGTCACGGACTGCAAGAGCCTATACGATGCAGTTACTGGTTCGGAGAGTTCAGCACTGGGTCTCAGCGACAAGCGCGCCGCTATCGAGTGCATGGCGTTCAAGCAAGGAGTTCAAGAGTGCGGTGCCGAGCTTCGTTGGGTTCATTCTCATGCGCAGGTAGCAGATGGTTGCGCGAAGATAAAGTACGAGGCGCAGAAGCTATTAGATGTTTTCA
>CAUYUJ010014364.1:376278-386278 GCA_963575745.1 Prorocentrum cordatum | reverse complement strand
TGTAAGACACCTGTCAGAGGCGCCTGTAAGACACCTCTCAGAGGCGCTTGTAAGACGCTTGCAAGAGACGCCTTCCATATGCGCCTGTAGGACGCCTCTCAGAGGCGCTTGCAGGACGCTTGCATACGCCTGTGAGACGCCTGTGAGAGACGCTTCGCAGCGGCGCCTGTAAGACGCCTCGCAGAGGCGCCTGTACGACGCCTCGCAGACGCCTCGCAATAGCAGGCTTGTCATTTAGGTTGGTTGGATTTCGTACTAAAGTCGTTGGGATTAGTACCAACGTGGTTGGAGTTTGCTCTAGCTGGTTGTACTTTGTCCCATTGCCGTGCAACAGCCAGGTGGCTCCCCCCTGTGTTCCTGAAACAAGCGCCTCGCTCGAGACGTCCTCATGCTCTCCTTTGAAAGCAGAGGAGTCCTAGCCACGGAACGAGCAAATTGCCTGAGGCATTCCCACAATTTGGCCGCGAACGTGTGAGTGTAACATCCCCTAGCAGCCCGCCCTTTGGTTGAGTGAATCGAGGTGCAGGTGAGTCTCAATATGAGTGAACAAGTGGTAAGTGAGTCAGAGTATGAGTGAGTCTAGTTCTGCGTCCGCGTGGAGTTTGTAAGCATGAATGAACTCAATTAAAGTGAGCTTGAGTATGCGCGATTATGAGAGTGAGTGGGCCTGTGAGGGTACATGAGTGTGAGTGGTCTGCGTATGAGTGGATCTGGGTGTCAGTGAATCTTAGTGTGGATGAGTCTGAGCGAGAGTGAGTCTGAGTCTGTGAGTAAGTCTGACTCTGAGTGAGTTTGAGCTTGAGTAAGTCTGAGTGTGTGTCTGAGTGTGACTGAGTCTGAGTGTCAGCGAATCTGAGTGTGAGAAAGTTTCATAATAGGCGAGAGGGAAGGAGGCAGGAACGAGGAATGAGGATGGAGGGAGGAGGAGTCATCACACTAATTCGAGCGCGCCATACTTAGGATATGGGATCTGTAGACATTGGAATGTGTATGCACGTTGGTGATCTGTGCCGTACGTTCATTACGCGCAGGCCACCTTCGACGACTTCCTTGAGTGTTCTGGTGCGGCTACCTCGTCTGGTGAGCGGGAAGTGCACGTGAATTATTGTGACAAGGGGTTGCTTTTTTGGGGAATGCGAGGCTTCAGGGCACGAGCAGACAGGAGGAGGAGGACGAGGAGGAGGAGGAGGAGAATGTGGAGATTGAGGAATATCCGGTGGAGATGGAGGAGAACAAGGATGATGAGGAGGATGAGGAGGAGGAGGAGGAGGAGCAGGAGGAGGAGGATGAGGAGGAGAAGTGGGAGGAGGAGAGGGAGGATCAGGAGCAGACTCCACAACCATGTTCTTTCGTATCATACCTACCATCGTCCTTACCCAGTGTGGATTGGCTGGAGTCGTGCGCATTGTTACCAGGGTGCTCGAAGCACTGATCCGTTTAGTGTAATTACCTGTTCGTGACAGGCATTCAGGGGCGTTAATCCAGGGTGATTATACACTCAGGCAGCCGAGCAGAAAGGGCAGGATGAGATGAGAAGGGGGAGGAGGATGAGGAGGAGGAGGAGGAGGAGGAGGCAGAGGCCCCACAGGCGGCTGGAGGCCTTCCACGGGCAGCGCCTTGAGGAAGTCGGGACCCCCAAAGAGAACCGACGCTCTAAAGAGAAAGTGGAGCGGCGGGATTTGGGCAGTCTTCGGCGTCTGGGGACCCTCGCCAGGCCTCGGGAACGGCAAGAAACGGCTCGGGACGAAAAACCGACCCCAGGGAAATGGTCCGGACCTCTGAGGTTCACGCATCGGAAAAATTGGAGCGGCCAGGTGTGTGGGACCGGAAGTCTTTGGCGTTATCAGTTTTGCTTTTTGTCTTCAGCACACAGAAAATACGTTCGGCCGTTCTGGGCCTTTGGGGCCCCCCACAGGGCCGCTGGGCCGTCAAAGAAAAGCACAGGATGAAGAGCCAGTATTCGGGAGAGTGTCGGGGCTTGCGGTGGCCCCGCCTTGCAAAACTCAGTACATCGCATGTCTGTGTAGGCACCCGCATGTAAACCCAGATCTCCGACGGTGTGATTTTTGTTGATGCCGGCGTTTTCCTCGAGGTCGGCCTCTGGGGATCGTCATCGGGCCCCAGGACCCTCAGAAATGGATCCGGGACGATGGATGACCCCAGGGAAGGAGTCGGGAGCTCCAGGAGGTCCTGGCGTCTGCAGCTCTTCGAGCCGGGCATTTTGGCCCCGTTTCGGGTCCAGGGGCCCTCACAAATCGAGGCGGCTCGACGGATGGCGCACGGAGAAGAGAAGAGGTCTGGGGCTCTGGTCGGTGTTGCAAGTTTTCCGCAATGTCGGATCTCAAGGCCCCTATAGAGACCTCCCAGATGGGGTCCAAGTAGATGAGGTCGGAGGATCGCGCCAGATCGCCGATGCATCGGCGATGCATGGGCGACGCACTGGCGACACATCGCCGACATCGGCGACGCATCGGCGACGTCGGCGCGGAGAAACATGAGCTCCACATCGAGCCGCATCGGCGATGCATCGGCGATGCGGCGCGATCCTCCGACCTCATCTACTCAGACCCCATCTAGGAGGCCTAGGCGGATTTTTGACGACAACTATCAAAACATAGTCAAAACATGTTCAGCAATAGTGAAACACAAACAATCGAAAAATCGTCCTCAGTCTATTTTTTGACTATGTTTGAATGTTCTTCCTGTAGAGGGACGTACCCGACTTGAGTCTTGGAGGCCTGGAACCTACCCTGCACGGTTTCACCTGGGGCTGTAGGCGACCCGAGGAGAATGAGGAGGAGGAGGAGGAGGAGGAGGAGGAGGAGGAGGAGGAGGAGGAGGAGGAGGAGGAGGATGAGGCGGAGGAGGAGGAGGAGGAGGAGGAGGAGGAGGAGAGGGAGGAGGAGGAGGAGGAGGAGGAGGAGGAGGAGGAGGAGGAGGAGGGGTCGCCTGAGCCCTTCGGAGAAACCCTCCACCCTACCCTTGCATGTAAGGCGTCTGAAGGCCCGGCCGGGGCTCAGACCTCCGAGGAGGTCTGCGGCCGAGCGAGCCCCAGCGGGGGTGTCCGAGACGCCAGCGGCGTCGACGGTGCCCCGGCGGGGCCCGCGGGCCCCGAGGCGGTCTTCCCCTCCAGCGCCAAGAGGCGGCCCTGCGGCGGGACCCAGAGATCCGACGCTCCCAAAAATTGGGGCGGCGGGATTTGGGCTATTTTCGCCGGGCCTCGGGAGCCGCCAAGAAGGACTCGGGTCGAAAAACCGGCCCTAGGGAAGTGGCCCAGACCTCTGGGTCCCGCGCTCCAAAAAAAATGGAGCGGCCAGATGTCTGGGGAGGCTCCGGGGCGCTGGTCGGGCCGCCAGCGCATTGGCAAAAGCAGGGCGGAGGCTCCGCGTCGGTTTCGGCAGGGCTGGAGCTAAAAACGGTTTGTGTTCGCTTCCGTCTTGTGTTTTCGCTTTCCTTCGTGCTGTCTTCGTTCGGTCCTCGCTCTGCCTCTGCTGCGAAGCGAAAGCAAAACGAAAACGGCCCACGAAGCCGCCAAGACACCGTTTGGCTGGAGCCCTGGTTTTCGGGTCTCTGGCGGCCCTCGCTGGGCCCTAGGGCCGTCAACACAAAAAAATCGGAGCTCGGGATGAGAAGCCGGCAGTGGTAGACGTCGGGCTCACAGGGATACACTGCGCTGGCTCTCGTGGATGTGTTGGTGGTGCGTGGGGCGACGGCGTCCAGGGTGGCTCGGTCAGTTTGAGTGGGCGTTTTCGTACGGGGTTCGAGAAGCGAATGGGGACTCTGGGAGGCCCTGCAGAGGAAATCAAGACGTCGGATCTTGGTCATGGTCCCCGATCACCCCCCACCCCGCCTCCCATGCCGCCCACGCCCCAAGAGAGGGCGGGCCTTCTCAGAAGGCCAGTGGCCCCATCCGCGTCGAGTCACGACAGCCAACGAGGAGGCCACGACGCGCGAAATGCGTGCCGACAGTTCTGGAAATTGAGATGTTGAAGAAGCAGGGCCAGTGACACTCGCCAGGTTGGCAGCGCGGGCCACCGCAACTCTTCTTCGGACCACGGGGCGGGCCGACCAACAAAAAATGAGCCAGGCAAGGAACGGAAACACGATAACACCAAAGACTTCCAGCCCCAGACATCCGGCCGCTCCAACTTTTTCGATGCGTGGGCCCTAGAGGTCTGGACCACTTCCCCAGGGCCGGTTTTTCGCCCCGAGCTTTAAGTCGGGCCTGTCCCTCTACAGGGGGAATATTCAAGAACAGTCAAAACATACTCTGTGGACGACTTTTAAGTTAATCATGGACTTGATTTGGGGGCATTTTTTTTGTTTCTTTTTTGTTTTTTGTTTTTGTTTTTTTAATTTCTCGTCTAAAATCCGCCTGCAGGAGGACATGCCCTATCTGACCCGAGCCGTTTTGTTGACGCTCCCGAAGCCCAGCGAGGAGGGCCCCACGATTCCTCCTCCTCCTCCTCTTCCTCCTCCTCCTCCCCCTCCATCTCCCTCCTCCTCCTCCTCCTCCTCCTCCTCCTCCTCCATTTCCCTCCTCCTCCTCCTCCTCCTCCTCCTCCTCCTCCTCCTCTTCCACTTCCTTTGGAGCGTCGGCTCTCTCGGGGGTCCTGACTTCCCCGAGACGCTGCCTGTGAAAAGGCCTCCGGCCGCCCGCGGGGGTCCTTTGGCACGTCCGGGGCTGCCCGTGGGGGGCCTCCGGCCGCCGCGCTCCCCGGCCGCCGCGCTCCCCGCCCCTCGACCACTTGTGGACGCAGGAGTGGCCTCTCGGTGCGGGCCGGGTGGGGTCCGTCGGCCGCGGAGCGCGGAGCGGTGGCCGCGGCTTGCGCGCCCGGGCTTGACGACGATGTTGACGACGACGTTGACGACGAGGAGGATGATGGTGATGATGGTGGTGATGATGATGATGATGATGATGATGATGATGATGATGATGATGATGATGATGATGATGATGATGATACGACGACGTTGACGACGACGAGGATGATGGTGATGATGGTGATGATGGTGATGATGATGATGATGATGATGATGATGATGGTGGTGGTGGTGCTGGTGCTGGTGGTGGTAGTGGTGGTGATGGTGATGATGGTGATGATGATGGTGGTGATGATGGCGATGATGATGATGGTGGTGGTGATGATGATGATGGTGGTGGTGGTGGTGGTGGTGATGATGCTGATGCTGATTCTGATGATGATGATGATGATGGTGGTGGTGGTGGTGGTGATAATGATGATGATAATGCTGCTGCTGCTGCTGCTGCCGCGCACCAAACGTCAGTCTTGCCTGGGGTCACCTCGTGCGTGCCGCCGAACCTCGGCGCCGGCCGCGGCCGGGCAGAGGCCCCCCGACGCTGCGGCTGCAGCTCTGCGAGGAGGGGCGGCTGCCCGACGAGGCGGGGGGCCGCGCGCCCGTGCTCAGTCGGACTTGATTCGGAGGCGGCCAGGAGGGGGTGATGGCTAGGGGGGGGGTGGATGTCATGGCGTGGGTCATGATATTCCCATAGATATCGTGGCGCCTCTTCTCATTTTGTTGCGTCCCTGGCCCCCCCCCCCCCGGGCCGCGCGCCCGTGCTCCAGGCCGCCCAGGTGGGGTCGGAATGCAGTCGGATTTGATTGGAGAGGACACGCGAGAGGACTCGAATAAGCAGAAGAAGAAGAAGAAGAAGAAGAAGAAGAAGAAAGGCCATCAGTCCGAGGCGGGAATTCATACATGACCACCGCCTGGAGTATCAAGTTTCGGGGACCTCGGCGGGCGGTGGATACGGATAGATTTGGGCCCCCGGGGGCCAATCTATATCCATGTCCACCAGGACGATCCTGATGGTCCTCAGGGCGTGTGTTAGCCCAATGTGTGCTTACCCCGTTCAGTCACGCCCGCAGATCATTACATCGCCGGCGTCGTATGGAAGGGCCTCGGTGGATGAGCACACGTTCGCGCTAGCACACGTTGGGAGGATCATCGAGAGGACACGCGAGAGGACTCGAAGAAGAAGAAACACCATAAACTGCGTTCCGCGCAGATCTCTTGGATCCGCGCTTTGGCTCCCTCGGCGGCGCGCGCCCCGCGCGCCAGGGATGGGGGTCGAGCGCGGATTCATGAAGTCCGCGCGGAGCGCCACAAGTTTATGTTTATGACGTTCCTTCTTCTTCAGAGAGGACGCAAGACCCTTCCGAGGCCACATCGCCACGAAAATGGAAGGAGGCAAGGGTCGCGAGGCACAGGGCACACAGGATACCCGTGAGCTGGCAGGGTCGACCTACTGAGGAGGGCCGACTGCACATGGAGTCGGAGGATCGCGCCGCACCGCCGATGCATCGCAGATGCACTGCCGATGCCGCTGGATGTGGAGCCAGATTGTTTTTCCACGCCGACGCCACCGATGGGCCAAAACAGCAGTGGGCCCCTTGCGTGTATTATCTTCTACCAACGCATTCGCTCTGAGTTTTTCTAGTTCCCATCCCCGTGTTCCTCCTCCTCCTTCGTCCTCCTGCCCCCCCCCTCCGCAGAGTGATTCCATAATTTTTTTGTCTGCCAGTGCGCCGTATCAGCGCACGGCTTGACGCCGTCGGTGCACCGCCGACGCCGCCGATGCATCGGCGATGAGGCGCGATCCTCCGACCCCATCTACGCGGACCCCATCTGGACCTCTGTGTGCCGTGCTGGCCTCCGCCAGCCTCCCTCCTGGAGGCCCTCCCAGACATGCTCGCGTCTTGAGAAGAGCAGGACGGGAGGCTTGTGGCCGTCTTGTGCCTCTCGGGGCCCTCACCGTGCCGTGGGGCCGTGAAAGAACGGCTGAGGATGAAAAACCGGTCTCGGGGAAAGGGTGGGGACTTCCGGGGACCCCGTACAGAAGAGCTCGAGACATCGCATGTGTGGGCCAGGAGGACGACAACTGCGACACCTGTCCTTCTCTCGGGGGCGGTTAAGAGGGGGGGCGATGACCAGGAGGGGTGTGTGTAATGGCCAGGGGGCCGAGGTATCGATGCAGGTGCCCTTGCCTCGTCTTCGCCTGTGTGGGCCTCCGGGAGGGCCCTCGTCGCCACGGCTGGACTCGCCCCGAGATCCTGGTCAGGACGCGCCGTGGGAGAGGTCCGTGGAATATCAGGAGAGGAAAAAAACACAGACACAATTAATCCTCGATTCCCCAGGAAATATGGGAAAATATGGGAAGTGGGGGGGAAGACAGAAACCCAGAAAATGGGAAAATATGGGGAATCTTTTCATTTGTGTGTATTTATTTGTGTGTCCTGGGGCCCCTTCAGAGTAGCGGTGTTGGTACCTTCTGGTTTCCCTGATGATCTCTCCTCCGGGTTTCAAGACGCCTCGTCTCACTTCAATGCGTCCGCTGGCCCCCTCCCCCTGGGACGCGCACATGCCTCGGGCCATGATATGCGGAAGCCCCTCTTGGACGCCCTGGATTATCGTCACGACCGACTTGGGCACGGAAAGAGTGGGGACGAAGACTGACAGCAGTTCCTGCCCAATTTTTGAGAAGGATTCGCTGTCGGTGCCGTCGCGGGTTTTGTCTATTTGAGACCGAAGGCCGCCTGCACAACAGCGGCCGCTGCCAGTTTTGGGCAACATTTGTTGTTGGGCATTGTCCCCATTTTTCCGTGCTCAGTGGGGTCCAACTTCTACATCGTAAGCCATCGACGTTTCCGCTCGTCTTGGAGTACATGTCTATCGGCGAACAGCGATCGATAGCGCTCATCAGCGCTCAATAGCGCCTAGTGGGGCCGAACAGCGTTCAGATAACGCCCAACGGCGACCAACAGCGCCCAACAGCGCCATGTGAGGGTTGCTTTCCGCCTATCCTGAGATCCTGGCGTTGCTTTTTTTCACGCTGAGCGTCTCCGCCCGGCTTCGGGCCCCGGGTCCGGCACTGGTCGATCGGGCTGGCGAGCTCCCGCAGAACGATGGTGTGCAGGGTTCCGCACGTGATTTGTTTGTGAGGAGGAGGAGGTTCTACCCCTCCCTCCCATCCCTTACCATGGCGAAGATCTCTTCTCTATTCGCACAATCGGACGTCGTAGCATTGCATAGCATTACATGGCATAGCATGGTGTTGAAGATCAACGCGTAGCATGACATAGCACGGCGTGGCGACGGCCAAAGTGGGGGCGGGGGCTTCTGCGACCCAAGAAATCAACGAATCGACATCGAATGTGTAATCACTTCTGATGGTTTCTTCGGGAGGCTTTTCTAGGTTTCGGGGCTTATTTGGAAGGACCGAAAACCATGCCGTGGCATGGCGCTGGAAATAATGACGCCAGCGCTGCAGCGGGAGCACGATTCGAAACGAGCGGAAGCGCGGAAATGAGGCCAGCGCTGCAGCGGGAACACGATTCGGAACGAGCGGTGGCCCAAAAATTAAGCCAGCGCCTCAGCGAGAGCAGCATTTTGAACAAAAAACAAGCGAACACCCAATTCCCGGGAATGGGGGGCCTGCCATTTCCCAGACGTCACCAGGGGAGAGAGGAGAGAAGTATTCATATTGTGTAATTGTGGAGGAGAAGGAGCAGGGGCTTGCGGCTATGCACCTGCACCCATCCTGGCGTGGCGTATATCCCGGGCCCATCGTCGCAGTGCTCTTGTCGATCTCTCCACGATGCGATCAGCTTTGATTTCGCTGGGTGCCGCTTCCGCTTCGATTCCACTTCGGATTCCGATTTGGACTCCGATTTGGATTTCGGTTTCACAATGGATTCCGATTTGGATTCGACTTCGGACTCCGATATGGATCCCAATTTCTCGGTGGAGCTCGTCCTCGTCGTTTTCCTGGTCCTCGTCGTCGTCGTCGTCGTCGTTCTCGTCGTCGTCGTCGTCCTCATCGTTGTCCTCGTCCTCGTCCTCGTCGTCGTCCTCGTCGTCGTCGTGGTTGTCGTCGTCGTCGTCGTCGTCGTCGTCGTCGTCGTCGTCACCGTCGACGTCGTCGTCCTCGTCCTTGTCCTCGTCGTCGTCCTCGTCGTCGTCCTCGTCCTCGTCGTCGTCGTCCTCGTTGTCGTCGTCCTCGTCGTCCTCATCGTCGTCGTCGTCGTCCTCGTCGTCGTCGTCGTCGTCGTCGTCCCCATCGTCGTCGTCGTCCTCGTCGTCGTCGTTGTTGTCGTCGTCGTCGCCCTCGTCCTCGTTGTCCTCGTCGTCATGGTCGTCGTCGTCGTCGTCCTCGTTGTCATGTTCGTCGTCCTCATCGTCGTCCTCGTCCTCGTCGTCGTCGTCGTCCTCGGCGTTCTCGTCGTCGTCGTCCTCCTCGTCATCGTCGTCGTCGTCCTCGTCGTCGTCGTCGTCGTCGTCCTCGTCGTCCTCGTCGTCCTCGTCGTCGTCCTCGTCGTCCTTGTCGTCATGGGCCTCGTCCTCGTTGTCGTCGTCGTCGTCCTCGTCGTTATGTCTGTCGTCCTTGTCGTCGTTGTCGTTTTCCTCGTCGTCGTCGTCGTCCTCGTCGTCGTCCTCCTCGTTCTCGTCGTCGTCGTCGTCCTCATCGTCGTCCTCGTCCTCGTCGTTGTCCTCGTTCTCGTCGTCGTCCACGTCGTCGTCCTCGTCGTCGTCCTCGTCGTCGTCGTGGTCGTCGTCGTCACTGTCGGCGTCTTCCTCGAAGTCGTCGTCGTCTTCGTCGTCGTCCTCCTCGTCCTCGTCGTCGTCGTCCTCGTTGTCGTCGTCCTCGTTGTCCTCGTCGTCGTCGTCGTCGTCGTCGTCGTCGTCCTCGTCGTCGTCGTCGTCCTCGTCCTCGTCGTTTTTGTCGTCCTCGTCGTCGTCCAGGTTCTCGTCGTCGTCGTCCTCGTTCTCGTCGTCGCCCTCGTCCTCGTCCTCGTCGTCGTCCTCGTTCTCGTCGTCGTCCTCGTCGTCGTCGTCCTCGTCCTCGTTCCCGACCTCGTCGTCGTCATCGTCGTCCTCGTCGTCGTCCTCGTCGTCCTCGTCGTCCTCGTCGTGGTCGTCCTCGTCAAAGTCGTCCTTGTCGTCGTCGTCGTCCTTGCTGTCGTCGTCCTCGTCGTCG
>CAUYUJ010014364.1:368778-371278 GCA_963575745.1 Prorocentrum cordatum | reverse complement strand
CTGGAAAAAAGTCACGCGGCAACGCAAGCCAGAAATTCCAGGAGTCACGCGCCACGCCCCGGCAGATCGTGGGATTTAGGGTCCAGACCCCTTGAACGAATTTGTTTGGGAAAGGGGACCGCGAATTTCAAGGGGCTCCTCCTCCTCCTCCTCCTCCTCCTCCTCCGTGGACCGTGGAGGCTAGGAGGTAGCTGAGGAGGATCTCTCTACTTAGGTTCGGGATTATCCTACAAAACCTTGGGTCCCATCCCAAAGTTTGCACGCTCTTTTTCTGGAGGTTAGGGGTGAACCTTAGAAACCTTATTGCAGCACTCACGGGCCACACTTGGGTCCCCGCAGGGGCTGACCCCTACGCTGCATTGCCTCGCCAGTGTGTCACGCGCGCGCCCAGCCCCAGAGTACTGGCAGTACAGCGGCAGTGCCGATCCTTAACTTCGGGAGGTGGGTGGTTCAGGAGGGGAATAAACACACAGACACAATTAATCGTCGATTTGCCAAACAATATGGGAAAATATGGGAAGTGGGGGGGAAGACAACAACCCAGAAAATACGGGGAAACATTTTTTTTTTGTTGTTTTTAAATTTGTGTGTATTTGTTTGCGTGTCCTGTGGTCCCTTCAGTGGTTGACACTCGTGCTCGGTGGCGGCGGGGAGGATCTCTCTACACCCAGGCTCGGGGCTCTCCCACAGAGCCCTGGGCCGCAGCCTAGATGTTGCACGCTTTTCTTTGGGAGGTCAGGGGTGAGCCATAGAGGTTAGGGGGTTAGGGGTAAACCATAGAGGAGGTTTCCTTTGGAGGTTTAAGGGTATACCATAGAGGGGGTTTTGGAGGTTAAGGGTAAGCCATAGAGGTTTCTTTTGGAGGTTAGGGGTGACCCATAGAAGCCCTGTTGCAGCAACCGCCTTGCACACTTGGACCCCCACAGGGGCGGACCCTTACGCTGTCTTCAGATGCGGGTGTGTAGAACGTTCGTTTTCTTTTCTGCCTTTGCAGGGTTCGCAGCATGTGCTGAATGAAACTTGACAGTCACTGTGTGCTATTTGTTTGCTTGCTTGGTACTTCTCCAATGAGGTACAAGCTGCGTTACCTGGTGGTTGCCTACTATGTTACCTACGCTTCTTCACTGTCTCTCTTTACCGCCTTAGCCGCGGCGCCCGCCAGGGACCTTTTGCGCCGAGTCATCTGCACTTCTATTTCTTCTTCGCAGCACTTCAAGAACGCAACACGCGTAAACGTAAGGTCTGGCCAGCTCAAAAATGTTGAGGGGGACGGGGCGACGGCGACGACCTGGTCAAGGACAGTGACGACCGAGCCTGCGGCAGATGGCGCCAGGGTAGTTAACGACGACGACTCGCACGACGACGATGGCGCGCACGACGACGAAGCCGACGACGACGTCGACGACGCCGACGCGCACGACGTCGACGAAGATGACGCGCATGACGGCGACGACGCGCATGACGACGACGACCTTGACGCCCTTGACGACCTCGACGACGACGGCGACCTTGACGACGACGACCTTGACGACGACGACGGCGACGACGACGACGACAACGACGACGCGCCGCCAGCACAGGAGGCGCCTGGCCTCCGCCGGACGCGCCTACGTGCGAGCAGTTCGAGGCCCGCACATGCTCACCCGACGCCTTCAGTGGGGGCGCCTGTCTCGTCTACGGAGGCGACATTTGCGACGTCGTCGTCGTCGGCGGCGGCGGCGGCGTCGTTGTCGTCGGCGGTGGCGTCGTGCGTGTCGTGCGCGACGTGCGCGTCATCGTCGTGCTCCTTCCTGATGCTGCGGGTTCTTCTTGCTTGTCCTCCAGCTCCTCGTCCGCCTTTGGCGGTGCGGTGCGCCCCTCCCCTCGCTCGTCCGGCTCGTCCAGCTTGTCCATCCCTTCTCCTCCTTTGTCCCGTGTGCCCTCTCCCCGTCACTCCTCATCCTTTTTTCCTCTTCTCCTTTCCGCCTCGCCCTCTTTGTTCTCCTCCTCCTCCTCCTCCGACCCCCCCTCCTCCTCCTCGTCGTCGTCGTCGTCCTCCTCCATCCACCTCCTCCTCCTCCTCCTCGTCGTCCTCCTCCTTCTCCTCCATCCATCTCCTCCTCCCTCCTCCCTCCTCCCTCCTCCCTCCTCCTCCTCCTCCTCCTCCTCCTCCTCTTCCTCCTCCTCCTCCTCCTCCTCCTCCCTCGTCCTCCTCCTCCTCGTCCCTCCTCCTCCTCCTCCTCCTCCTCCTCCTGTGCTGCTGCTGCGGCTGCTGCTGCTGCGGCAGGGCAGGTCAGCAGGTCTTAAGAGAGGGGCTGGCTGGAGGAGGCTCTGAACGATCGAAATGGGCACGTAAAGCATGGAGACGAAGACCGACATCAGTTCCTGTCCATTTCGAGCAGGACTCGCTATCGGCGCCGCCGCGGACGTTACCGAATCGAGACAACCCAGCTGCGCGTTGTGCACGAGGGTACCAGATAAGGAGACTGGCACACGCACTTTTGCCGAAACCGACGCCTGC
>CAUYUJ010014364.1:216278-366278 GCA_963575745.1 Prorocentrum cordatum | reverse complement strand
TTGCAGCGTCCTGCTGGGCTCTGCTAGGTCCTGCAAGCTCTGGTCTGCTTCGCCCCGCTAAACTCTGCTAGGCTCTGCCAAACAGGGCGAAGTCCTGCTGGCCCTTGGTAAGCATTGACAAACCCTGATAAGACCTCGTAGGCCTTGGCAAGTCCTGGTGAGCTCTGGCAAGCCCTGCTTAGTTTTGCTAAGCCCTGCTGAGTTCTGCTGCGTTCTGCTGAGTTCTGCCAAGCTCACCCCCCCTATCCTCCGCCTGACTAGCATCACCAACCCCATCGTCGTTATCGCCGCGGTCACCATCATCGCCTCGCTCACCGCGCTCCACGAGGCCCCCAGGACTGCCCGTGAGGATCCCGACGGCTCACCCAAGAGGGCCCCGACGGGCCCTCATAAACATTCTACGTTGGGTGTCTGTCTCCTTGCGCCCGAGGTCTTCTCGTTCTGGCAGGCGTCAAACATGGCCCCGCAGATTCTGATGGCGGCTCTAAGACGTCCCAAAAGGCTGTCGAAACGCCTCGCGAAGCTCCCTAGAAATCTCGAAGACGGCCCCAAGGGCCCTCGAAACGGCCCCATAAGCTCTCAGCGCCCCCATGGAGGCTTTCAGAAGCTTCTCGGTAGCTCCCAGGGGCCTCTCGGGAACTCTCAGAAGCCCCCCAGGAATTCCCAAAGGTCTGCCGGGACGTCTTGCCCAGAGGCTTCGCGGGAGCTCTTTGAGGCCCTTCGGACGCGCGCGGAATCCGCGGAATCCTCTCGGGGAGTCCCAGAGCCCTGAGGTCTGAGGTCTCCGAGCTCAGGAAATCCTCTCGGGAAATCCTCTCGGGAAATCCTCTCGGCAGCTCTGAGGTCTCACTCGGAGCTCTCAGAAACCTCTCGGGTGCTCCTTTCGGGAACTCACCAGAGGCCTTTTCGGACGCTTTCAGAGGGGTCTCGGGACGTCTCTCTCCTAGGCCCTCGGACGCTCCCAGAAGCCTTTCGGGAAATCCCAGAGGCCTTTCGGGAGCTCTCCGAGATCTCTCGGAAATCTCTCGGGATGTCTCAGATACCCTTTCGAAGCTCACAGAATCCCCTTCGGGAGCTCTCCGGCCCTTTCGAGCGCTCTCAGGGCCTTTCGGTAATTTTCAGAGACATTTGGGAAACGCTCGAAGGTTTCTCGGAGTGTCTCAACAGCCTTCCGGGAGCTCCGAGGCGGCTCGCAGAAGTTTCTCGGATGCTCTCAGTGGCCTTGCGGCAGCCCTCAGCCTCTCGGATGACCTCACATTTTCTGAGGCCCCTCGAACGCTCCCAGAAGTCTTCAGGACATGTTCAGGATTCAACGATTTTTGGGGAGCCTCCTGAATTCTCAGAAGAGTTCCGGATTCTTTGGGATTTCTTTCGGATTCCCTTGTAATCCTCAGGTTGCTTTAGGCTTCCTCAGGAATCTTCTGGTCTAGTCGCGACGAGTCGGAATCCGAACGGCCCCGCCGGGAATCGCGAAGAAGTCCGCAGGAACCCAACAGGTGTCGTAAGGGTTCCGACGCGCTCCTGGGGGGCAAAATGACGAACCCGAAAGGTTACCGAAGGAGTCTTTTTGAATATCGTTGGGCGAATGTGAATCTTGCCATAAACCAACTGTGACTTACTTATAAGTTGTATTCGGTTTCCTTCACCAGTATTGACGGCCCTACATAATTACCAGCCATACATGGGCGGAACGCTTCCGGCCATAAACATGTGACCTACTATCACTATCACTACTACGACTACTACTACTACTGCTACTACTACCACCACTACTACTACTACTACTACTACCACTACTACTACTACTACTACAACTACTACTACTACTACTACTACTCTTATTACTACTACTACTACTACTACGACCTACTACGACCTACTATTACTACTACTACTACTACTACGACTGCTACTACTACTACTACTACTACTACTACTACTACTACTACTACTACTACTACTTACTACCACTACTACTACTACTACTACTACTACTACTACTACTACTACTACTACTTCTACTACTTCTATTACTTCTATTACTACTACTACTACTACTACTACTACTACTACTACTACTGCTGCTGCTGCTGCTGCTGCTGCTACTACTACTACCACACTACCACCACCCCACCACCACCACCACCACCACCACCACCACCACCACCACCACCACCACCACCACCACCACCACCACCACCACCACCACCACCACCACCACCACCACCACCACCACCACCACCACCACTCTCTACTACCTACGACCTACTACCTACTATCTACCACCTACTTCCTACTACCATGTAACGCCCCTCCAGGGGGTAGAAACCAATTGGACCAAGTGTATTTGCTGGGGCGTCACGCTGTCACCCTGCTCATCCTTTCCTCATCATGCTCGTCCTCCTCCTCATCCTTCTCCTCGTCCTCCTCCTCCTCCTTTTCCTTGTCCTCCTCCTCCTCCTCCTCCACGTCCTCCTCCTCCTCCGCCTCCCCCTCCCTACCTCGGGCGTGATGGACCATGGGACCTCATGGAGCCTCCTGGTAATCCCGGGGGCCTCCTGGGATAGCAACCTCTGGGGACTTCCTGCGGCCTCTTGAAACCTCCTGGGCTCTCCTAGGGTATCCTCAGCCCTCCAGGGGCGTCCGCAGCGTTCTGGAACTTTTGGGTCGTTCAGGATACGCCCGGAGCGTGATGGGACCTCCTGGGGCCTTGTGGGACCTCGCGGGGCATCCTGGGACCTCCTGGAGCGTCCTGGAGCCTCCTTAGGATTCCCACGGCTTCCGGGGACGTCCTGAAGCCTCCTGGAGCTTCCTGATGCCTCCTGAGACCTCCTGGGGCCTCTTGGCGGCTCTCTAAGAAGCCACGCGCGGGGCCTCAAAATTGGCGACAGTTTCAAGGATGGGAGCCTTTCCATTGAGAAAGGGGCGCGGTGGACGTTGAAAAATGACGACAGTTACACACTTGAGGCCCAAAACCGTGCCGGGCGCCCCCCCCGCCATTCCCGGTCCCGCATAGTACGGTGCGATTTGCCCCCTCCCCGCTGTCCCGCCGGTCCCCCGCAGGGCTAGTTTTCTGGTTTTCGCTGGTAAGAAACACTTCCCCCCTCCTCTCGGCGGTGACGGAGGGCAGGCGGCGGGGAAGAGCGGGTTGGCAGGGTGGCCGGTTGGGCACGGAGAGCAGGCGGAGGGGATCGGCTGGTTGGCGGGATGACAGGGTGGGCGGCTGGGCTGGTTGGCTGACGGGTTGGCTAGGTGGCGGGGTGGCTGGGTGGGCTGGCTGGCTGGTTGGACGGGTTGGCAGGTTCGACTTACTACGTACTACCTACTAACTACTACCTACTACCTACTATTTTTACTTTTGCTACTACTACTACTACTACTACTACTACTACTACTACGACTACTACTACTACTACCACGACGACTACTACTACTACTGCTACTATTACTAGCAGTTGTAGTAGTAGTAGTAGTAGTAGTAGTAGTCGTCGTGGTAGTAGTAGTAGTAGTAGTAGTAGTAGTAGTAGTAGTATAGTAGTAGTAGTAGTAGTAGTAGTAGTAGTAGTAGTAGTAATAGTACTAGGAGTCGTAGTCGTAGTAATAGATGTTGTAGTAGTAGTGTACTACTACTACTACTTCTACTACGACTACTACTACTACTACGACTACTACTACGACTACTACTACTACTACTAACACGACGACTACTACTACTACTACTGCAACTGCTAGTAATAGTAGTGGTAGTAGTAGTAGTAGTAGTAGTAGTAGTAGTAGTAGTAGCACTACTACTACAACATCTATTACTACGACTACGACTCTTAGTACTATTACTACTACTACTACTACTACTACTGTTCCGACGACTACTACTACTAGTACTACTACTACTAGTACTAGTACTACTACTACTACTACTACTACTACAACTACTACGATTACTAGTACGTTTACTACTACTACTACCACTACTACTACCACTACCACGACTACTATTACTATTACTATTACTACTACTACTACTACTAATACTACTACTACTACTACTACTACTACTACGACTACTACTATTACTACTACTACTACTACTACTGCTGCCTCTACTACTTCTGTTACTGCTCGTGCTACTACTACTACTACTACTACTACTACTACTACTGCTACTGCTACTGCTACTGCTACTACTACTACTACTACTACTACTACTATTGCTACTGCTGCTGCTGCTGCAGCTGCTACTACTACTACTACTACTACTACTACTACTTCGAATGCTGCTACTGCTAATGTTATTGCTAGTGCTTGCGCACTGCCACTTGTGGCGCTGGTCACAGGCACGTTGTGATTGTCGGGTCGCAGGCGATTGTTTTTCGCAGGCGCATTGCGGTGCTTACGGGCATGTTGCGGCACCACAGGCGCACCCCCGCCGTGGCGTGACTGGCGCGACGAACCCCCCCCCCGTCACGCGCGTGACCGGGACCGGCCCGAGTAAACGAACGAGCTCCAGGAGTGAAACGATGGAATCTACCATTGGAGGGGCGCTGATGATGAGGATGAGGATGCCGATGAGGATGATGATGGTGATGAATAAGAAAAAGGTGATGACGATGACGATGACGATGCTGATGATGATAAGGATGATGATGGTGGTAATGATGACCATATTTATTGATGATGACGGTGGTGATGATGATGGTGATGGTGATGCTGATGCTGATGCGGATGCCGATGCTTCTGTTCATGATGTACTGATACCCGTCATGCTGATGCTGATGATGCTACTGATGATGCTGATGATGATCAGGATGAAATGATGCTGTTGTTAATGATGATGACGATGCAGATGATGGTGTTGATGATGCTGATGGTTATGATGGTGAGTACTGTGATGATGGTTGTTTTTCGCGATGGTGATCTGGATGATTTTGATTTCGATGATGGTGTTTTTTGGAAAAGAATGAAACACCATCTTCATAGTATTACCATTATTATGATTACTATTGCGACGACGATGCTGGTGGTGATGATGATGACGATGCTGGTGATGGTGGCGGTGATGGTGATGATGATGATGATGATGATGATGATGATGATGATGATGATGATGATGATGATGCCGATGACGATGCTGGTGACGCTTATGATGGTGATGGGGAGGACTGTTCTTCTTAATGGAGAGACGGAGGAGGACGGCTATAATGGGGGAGTGAGGCGAGACAGCTTTTGGGGAGCCCGAGGCCTGCCCCCTCATCTTCGAAGGCCTGAAGAGGTTCATGGAGGGGCAGTGGAAGGACGCCGCCGTGCAGGGCGACGGGGCGACGGGACGAGCGAGGAGAGCGATGGGAGGCGCGAGAGGGCGGAAGGCAGGAGGGGAGCGAGACAAAAAAAGAGATTATTCTCTGCTTGTCCTTGTCTTTCTTGTCTTTCCTTCCCTCTCCTCGTTTACATCTTCCCCAGGCGCCCTCTGGCACATCCTGTTGCGATCTAGCTGCTCGGCTGTCGGACGCCCAACAGCAGCGCACTGTCGACGATTCTATTTGTACCGACGCTTTCTCGCGCAGGGGATGTCCAAAGCTTCTGAACCGAGCCACCGGTCCCTTTGCTTTTTCTCTGGGGTGCGTGGGACTACCGGGATTTCGATTCCCTCTCAACGAACCTTCGCCCTGCAGCCCTTGAGGGCTCCGAATTTCAAGCGTCCCAGCAGATGCACAGGGTTCGCGGCGTCGGGGGTGCCCCACTGACGTGTACTTTCACTGGGACGCGTGGGATTTGTGGGGTGCTAGTCCCAGAGACCTTGTTATTGCATTGGGATGCCTGGGACTCCCGGGGGTTTCTCGGACCACCTCATGGCTCCGAATCTCAAGCGTCCCAATGAACTCACAGGGTTCGCGACGTTAGGGAAGTCCAAATTATTTTCTTTCATTTGGATGCTTGGGGTTTCCTGGGTTGCTAATCCCAGACACCTTTTTTATTTTAATGGGATGCCTTGAATTCCTGGGATTTCCTTCCCTGCGACAAAACAACCAGCGTGCATCAACCCACTGTTCTGAACCCCAGAAACCATCGGATAGGAATCCCAAGCATCCCAGTAACATAACATGCTTTCTGGCACTAGCACTCCAGCAGTCCCGAGCATCCCGGTGAAATAACAGGGTTTGGGCACCTCTTCCGTCGCGAACCCTGTGCATTCACTGGGATGCTTGGGATACTGAGCCCTGGGGTGGTCTGGGCTTATGTCGGAGGGAAGAAGCTCCCAGGAATTCCAACCATCCCAAATAAACAACAAGGATTCTGGGATTAGCACCCCAGAAATCCCGAGCATCCCAATGACATAGCATGATTTGGGCGCCCCTGACGTCGCGATCCCTGTGAATTCATTTGGATGCTTGGGATTAATGGCGAGCAGTGGGCAACTTGAGCCAAGAGGTGCTACGAAGGCAGGGTGGTAAGAGAGGCAGGGAGGGAGGGAGGGAGTGAGGGAGGGAGTGAGAGAGAGAGAGAGAGAGACAGAGAGACATGCGCGTATGGAATGCGATGGGGAGGATTGGAACGGAGAAGGGGGAAGCAGGAGGAGGGAATCTAGTCAGTACGAATTGGAGTGAATAATTCGACGATCGCTGAAACATTGATTGGTACTGGGGGTCGGGCTGCACATACATGTAGAGAGAGAGAGAGAGAGCGTGAGAGAACGAGAGAGAGAGAGAGAGAGAGAGCGGGAAAGAGAGAGAGAGATAAGGATATAGTTGCATATGGACAGGTCGAGCGCAGCGCCAGTGAAACCTTAGTCACGCCCCTGGTCCTGGCGGGTCTCGGCGCGAAGCGGACGACTGATTTCGTTCGGCTGCCAGCAGCCGCCACCGCAGCTACCACCACCACCACCAGGAGGAGTGAGGAGGAGGAGGAGGAGGAGGAGGAGGAGGAGGAGGAGGAGGAGGAGGGAGGAGGAGGAGGAGGAGGAGGAGGAGGAGGAGGAGGAGGAGGAGGAGGAGGGAGGAGGAGGAGGAGGAGGAGGAGGAGGAGGAGGAGGAGGAGGAGGAGGAGGAGGAGGAGGAGGAGGAGGAGGAGGAGGAGGAGGAGGAGGAGGAGGAGGAGAGGGAGGGTCGCCCCCAGTCGCTTTCCTCTCGGAGGAGGGCGAGCTGAGGCAGCGACAGCTGGCCCTGGGGGGCCCCTTCGTTCGGGGGGGACAGGCTCGGGCGGGGACGCATCGATCCCCAATTGCCCGCTCACGTCCGGTGGGGGCCTGGCAGCCCTCCCTGCCCAGGAGCGTGTGGATTCATTCTCGGGGGACCTGCTGTCGCGGCGCGGAAGAAGGAACCCTCTTCGTTTGGGAGGGGCTCGGTGTTTTTTACTTGTTCTACAGCTCGCCTCTGGCTTTCCTTCGATGGGAAGTCGAAGCTTGACTTATGGAAAAGGGGGCCTCGTTCCTTATTTAGGGTTCCTTATGGCAGCGTTTCGACTGTATCGCCGACCTATCGGCGATGTATCGTCGATTCCAGGTCGATGCTCCCCCCCCTGAGCCGGCTCCTGCCTAGCGCTGCCCCTGGCCGCGCCCTCCCCTGGGGTACCCCCGCACCCCCCGCCTCAGGAGTGGAAGGCGGAGGGGTCCAGGCACTGCGGCGGCCCCGGCCCGCGCTCCGCGGAGGACGGCGCCGACTGGCGCGCCCGCGAGTCGTCGTCGTCGCCGTCGCCGTCGTCGTCGCCGTCGCCGTCGCGCCGTCACCGTCGCCGTCGCCGTCGCCGCCCCCCCATCACGTCTCTTCTGTTCTTCCTCCCCCTTACCATCCTCACCGTCCTCACCCTCCGCGTCCTCGTCCACGACATTTTTCTCCCTCCTCTCCTCCTCTCTTTTCCCCCCCTCGTCGTCATCCTCCTCCGCCTCCTCATCCGCCTCCTCCCCCCTTCTCGCCTTCTTGGCCCCCTCTCCCTCCATCCTCGCCCTCCCCTTGGCCCTCCTCTCCGCCCTCTTCGCCTTCCTTCTCGCACTGCTCGACCTCCTCCTCTCCCTCCTCCTCCTCCTCCTCCTCCTCCTCCTCCTCGCCCTCCTCCTCTTCCTCGTCCTCTTCGTCGTCCTCCTCCTCCTCCTCGTCCTCTTCGTCCTCCCCGCCCCGTGGCTGTGGTCGCAGCCCCGGCATCCTTCTCGCGCTCGGGAGAGGACCGCTCGGCCTCTGGGCGACTCTGGGGGCCGCCCTCGGCCGTCTCGCGCTCCTCGCTCGCCCCCCTCCTCGCACTCCTCGCCCTCCTCGCCCTCCTCTCCCCTCGGGGTCCTCCCCTCCTTCCCCTCCTCGCCCCTCGGGGCCCACCCCTCCTTCCCCTCCTCGTCCCTCGGGGCTCTCTCCTCATCGCCCTTCTCGCCCCTCGTGGCCCTCACCTCCTCGCCCCTCCTCGCCCCTCGTGGCCCTCACCTCCTCGCCCCTGCTCGTTCGCGGGCGCGGTTCTGCTTCTGACGACCTGGCGATGGAGAAACGTGGCCCGCGCAAGGGGCGGGAGCGTTGCTGCAGAGCATCCCCGCGGGGCGCCTCGGCGAGGCCGCGCCTTCGGCACCCTCGCGCGCAGCGGGTCTCCGACCGCATCGGCGAGGGAGCAGCGTGCGCCGCGCCAGAGCGGGGGCACAACCTCCGGGCGAGACCTGCGTGCGCTGCGCGCAGGCGGAGGCGGCGCCTCGCTCTCGCGCCGCAGCGTGAGCGCCACGCTCGGGCGAGCTCTGCGCGGCGGTGCGCCTGCTCGCGCGCGACCTGGCCTCGTGGTTTACATGTTGGCGAGAAGGCGTGCGTGGCGTTGAGGCGAAGACGATGCTTCCATCCCTCGTGCGCAAGGTGCGCTGTGCCCCATGCTCGCCACCAGTTTTGGTGGCGTTGGCGACAGATGTTCTATGCTGAAGTGAGGATCCGTCGACGTCGTGTTCGTTTTGATGGGCACGGCTGAGGGGCCCACTTAGGTGGGGGGAACAATGTAGCATGAAGTGGAGTCGGAGTATACCTGATTCGTGATGTGGGGGAGTTGGGGGAGGAGAGGATGCGACAAGGACGAGGAGGGATGATGGTTATGATGTCGATGTTAATGTCGATGATATGATGGCGGTGTTGGTGATGACGACGATGATTGTGATGATTCTGATGATGCTGATGCTGATGCTGATGACGATGATGATGATGCTATCATGATTATTATTATTATTATGCTGATGCTGATTTTAGTGATAACGATGACGATGACGATGACAGTGGTGATGATGATGATGATGGTGATGGTGGTGGTGGTGGTGATTCTGATGATGAAAACAATGCTGATGACGATGATGCTGGTGGTGGTGATATGCTGATGGTTGTGGTGATGATGCTGATACTGGTGATGATGATGATGACGATACTGAGTCTGACGATGATGATGATGATGATGATGATGAGGATGATGTTGATGTTGATGTTGATGGTTTTGATTATGTTTGCGATGACGCTGCTGCTGATGATGTCGCTGAATACGATGTTGCTGCTGACGACGACGGCGATGATGATGATGACGCTGATACTGATGATGATGATGATGGTTCTGATGATGAACATGATGATGATGACGATGATACTGATGATGATGGTGGTGATGATGATGGTGATGATGATTATGCTGCTGCTGCTGATGATGATGATGACGACGATGATGATGATGATGATGATGATGATGATGATGATGATGATGATGATGATGATGATTATGACGATGATGCTGATGCTGATGCTGCTGATGATGATGATGATGATGAGGATGATGATGATGATGATGATGCTATTGGTGATGATGATAATGCTGCTGCTGATGCTGATGATGATGCTGATGCAGATGCTGCTGATGATGCTGATGATGATGGTGATGATGATACTGATGATTACCAGGTGTTTCGGTATGGGGCCCAATGTTACTGTGCAACTGCTGGCGTTTGGCTCAACTAAGTGTAGCCGCCATCAGGCGGAGTGACACACCTTTGTATTTTGATGTTGGTCGCTTAGTGCATAACAGAACACCGTCTTTATTACGACCGCTCTGCTGATATTGCATGGCAGCGGAGCGACCTTACGGCAACAAGAGCGGGTACAACGATACTACCACACGACAGGATTTTATATACCACATGATTGTCAATTTCGGGCCACGAGCTACCTGAAATAATAACGTTGTACAGATGACCAAGACTTGCCCACCGAGCACGCGATATCACTGCTGAGGATGTGTGGGGAACCTAACTTAGCGTTGCTGATCATGATCGATTGCGAGAACAACCATGATGCAGGGACCGCGTAAGTAAATGCGTGAGTCGCCGAGTTGAAAATCCGCCGGCCCCCTTGTGGGGCCACCAGGCTGTAGGACGAAGCTTCGCAGTTTCCTGTACCAGTTGCAGCTTCCAGTTTTCACTGTTACAGTTCTGCTTCTTGCTGCTTACTGTTCCTTGATACAGTTCTGGTTCTTGCTGCTTACTGTTCCTTGTTGATGGACCGCGCGAGGGGGGGAGGCCCAAAACGGGCATTTTTACCACGCCCTGAGCGTGTTGTCTGAATTGCTGGGGTGGGTAAGAGTTGACTCCACAAACACATGGGATTTGCCACATTTTTGACATTTGCTGGCACCCCTCACGCAGATCGGTGGGGTCAGGGTGCAAAAGCACATGGGATATGCCACATTTCTGACATTCGGAGGCACCCCTCATGCAGATCGGCGGGGTCAGGCTGCAAAAACACAAGGGATTTGCCAAATTTCTGACATTCGGTGGCACCCCTCACGCAGATCGGCGGGGTCAGGGTGCAAAAGCATATGGGATTTGCTAGATTTCTTACATTCGGTGGCACCCTTCACGCAGATCGGCAGGGTCAGGGTGCAAAAACAATTGGGATTTGCCATATTTTTGAAATTCGGTGGCACCCCTCACGCAGATCGGCAGGGTCAGGGTCCAAAAACACAAGGGATTTGCCACATTTCTGAAATTTGGCGGCACCCCTCACGCAGATCGGCAGGGTCAGGGTCCAAAAACATAGGGAATTTGCTACATTTTTGAAATTCGGCGGCACCCCTCACGCAGATCCGTAGGGCCAGGGTCCAAAAACACAGGGGATTTGCCACAGTTCTGAAATGCGGTGGCACCCTTGATGCAGATCCGTAGGGTCAGGATCGAACAACAAACAGGACTCGACACGGCTTCACGGCGGCGCCCAGACCTCATCATTTAGCTTTTGCATCTCCCATTATCCGAGACAGGGGGCCGGCGGCATGGGGCGAAGCCCTTACGGATAATAATCGAGGAACACATGAACACCGACGTAATCTTCGGTCAGACAGCTGAAAAGGTAGCATCTGGCGAACGCAAAGCTCACCAACGATCCGTGAGCGAATCGACGTCCTGAAGTCTCAGGGTTGGGTTTCTTGTGGACGGTTCCTTGTGGACTGGCCCCCATTGTACCGTTCAAGACAAACGCTCTGACAATCATAATGGCCCACGCCGGGGGTTGGTTTGATGACTGGCAGCGGGACTGTTTCAAGTCGCCCGGTCCCTAACCAGCGAATCGTATCAGACGCTATATTTTCGACGCCAGGATTGGGCTCGGACAGAACGGCTGGATTCTGACGCGAGGAACAGCGACGCAATGGACATTGGGGGAGTCGGGTAATAGGAAGAGCGCCTTGAACCATGAGCCTACCAGGGAAGGTACCGCAGAACATATGATTAGGGAGGCAACTGGTGGCCCATGGACGAAGAAGGTAACCTAGGTTAGAATGTCGACCAAGGTTCGGGTGAAGGAGACGTGGGTCCAGTCAGCAAAGGTAAAGGCGGAACAATAACAATCAGCTGCAAGCGCGGCAAACTTCGCCTTGTGGCCAGGGGCTGCAGAGTCAGAGGTGGAGGTATGAATAGCGGCACAGGGAAAGGGCGCCCAAGCTGGCAGACACGCTATTTCAAGGGCAATTACGGTAGCTACATGGGGAGCTGGTAAGCAATCAGGACACTAGGGTGTTAACGAGGTGGCAAGGGCTACGCGCCCATGGGTGAGCGCGAATGCTACGAGTGCGGATTAAAGGGTCGCAATGCAGCCGACTGCTCTGAGGGTTCCAGCGTAGTTGGACAGGCCAGCAATAAACAGGGAACCTGTAACCTTGGGCAGCCTCAGCCAGGAATGTGCCCTGGATGCAACGCCGTCACCTGGGGGTGCCCCGATCCACCCGAAGCTCAATGGGAACCACCAGCCAGAGTAAAGGATATGCTGGCATGTGATATTGTGCACTGACTCAAATGTCAAGACATGATGTGCCATAAACACGGCCACTGCGAGGCCATTGGGTTCAGAGATAGCGATGCGCCTGTTACCTCGCATTGGTAGAGGTAACCTGTGAACGCTGCTTCTAAGGACAGTCCAGAATCTAAAGTGGAGACCGAGGTGGTTGCCGTCGACTCAGGAGCTTGCGACGCAGTCGGACCGCTGGATGTCGGCGCGCACATTCCAGTAAAGTGGACGGGGGCCTCGATAAATGGTCGCCGCTGCAGCGCTGCCAATGGAGTCGTGGTAAAGAATCACGGGCAATGAGTAATCGTGTGGCGATGCGAAGCAGGGGGCACGGTTATTATGCCCACGCAAGTTGCCGACGTTGAGAAAATGTTGGGTCGGCGCGTGAAATGATCGAGGCTGGTAGCAATATTGTCTTGGATCGGAGTGCGCGCTTCAGGTCATGTAGTTACTTGGGGCGTAGGGTCCGGGGCAGGATATCAGCGATCCATGAACGTGGCGGGTGGACGAGGCGACGCGTGAGACATATTTCCCGAGGCAGGGGCTCCTTCGGGAGAGCCTCTTCCATTAGGCTCTGTAAGCCCCAATGAACGAATGGAAAACAGTAGCGGTGAAAATAGTGGGGGCGAGGGTCCACGCGAAGGTGGGAGGGGGCTTGAAAGCAGCATGAGTGAAGTTGAAGATAAGGTTACAAGTGAGGATGCCGAAACAGTCAAGGGAGCAACCTGCGACCTTTTCCTCGGCAAAGCAGAGGTTGAATACCATAATGTCAGCAACTTTGCCATATCGTAGCTGGCTCTCTCACTGCCTGCGAGGTAATGCCAAGAGAAGGGCGCGCAAAATAGGAGACAGGACTAACCCAGATGACATATCAATCGTCTCAGCGGAGTGCATGTAGTCAAACAGTAGAGGTATGGATGGGCCATGTAGTGAATCCATCACTGGTGATGCACTGCAGGAAACCAGGTTGATATGGAGCAGAGTGGAAATCAAGAAGGGAGTGGACAGCTACTCATCCAAACAAATGGAGGACATGCGATCTTCCACCGGACACAGGAACAAGTGCTCCTAACAAGTGACGGGGAATCCCCCACCACGCGAAAAGGTCTGGGATAGTGAAGATGATGATGGTGATGGTGACGATGGTGGTGATGATGGTGATGTTGACGATGGTGATGGTGGTGGCAATGTACAGGATGATGTGGTGATGGTGGTGATGGTGATGATCACGATAATGGGGATGAGGGGGGTGATGGTGATGATGCTTACAATGATGATGATGATGATGATGATGATGATGATGATGATGATGATGATGATGATGATGATGTTGATCCTGATTGTGGTGGTGCTGGTGGTTTTGATGATGGTGGTGATGTTGATGATGATGTTGGTGGTCGTGATGCTGTTGTTGATGAGGATGTTGGCGATGATGATGGTTTTGGCGACCAATGATGATACTGCTTACGATGCTGATGATGAACATCATAACGGTGGTGATGGGAGACCACAGTGATGATGGTGGTGGTGATGATGATGATGATTGATGATAGTGATTTCGGTGGTGATGATGATGATGATGATGCTGATGATGATGGCGATCATGGTGGTGATCATGATGATGGTGATGGTGAGGATGCACATGAGGATGGGGATGATTATGCAGACTGGGATGATGGTGCCGACGATGACGATGATGATGATGGTGATGGTGATGGTGCTGATGTTGCTGCTGCTGATGATGTGGACGATTCTGCTGCTGATGCTGATGATGCTGATGATGATGCTGATGAGGTGGGTGGCAATGTAACTACAAGGATGATGATGATTCCGATAATGATGAACATGATGTTGAGGATGGTTATGATTATGCTAACCATGTTGATGATGAGGATGCACATGCGGATGAGGATGATGATGCAGATTGGGATGATGATGATGATGATGCTGATGATGATGATGATGATGATGATGATGATGATGCTGCTGATGATTACGTTGGTGATGCTGTGGATGATGATGATGATGATGATGCTGATGATGATGATGCTGACGGTGCCGATGCTGCTGCTGTCGATTATGAGGATGATGCGGTTGATGCTGCTTTTGATGATGATGCTGATGATCATGATGAGGATGCTTTGATGATGCTGCTGCTGCTGATGATGATGATGATGAACATGATTAACATGATGATGATGATGATGATGATGATGATGATGATGATGATGATGATGATGATGCTGCTGCTGATGCTGATGATGATGCTGATGCTGCTGAGGATGATGATGATGATGATGATGATGATGATACTGATGATGCTGATGATGATGATGATGATGATGATGATGATGATGATGATGATGATGATGATGATGATGATGATGATGATGATGATGATGATGATGATGATGATGATGATGATGATGATGATGATGATGATGATGATGATAATGATATTGGCGAAGCTACGGTTGCTTATGGTGATGGATGACGGTGATTTTGGTGGTGGTAATGATGATGCAGAGGAGGAGGAGGAGGAGGAGGAGGAGGAGGAGGAGGAGGAGGAGGAGGAGAGGAGGAGGAGAGGAGGAGGAAGAGGAGGAGGAGGGAGGAGGAGGAGGAGGAGGAGGAGGAGGAAGAGGAGGAGGAGGAGGAGGAGTAGGAGGATTAGGAGGAGGGGGTGGAAGACAAGACATCTGAATGTGTTCGGCACCCGCCCGCTCCGCATTCCCTCTTTCTCTTGGACGAGAAAGGGTAGGAGGAGGAAGGAGGGAGGAGGAGGGGCACGAGGGGTTAGGAAGAGGAGGAGGTGGTGGAGGAGGAGGAGGATGCGGAGGAGGAGGAGGACATCGGAGACGGGAGGAGGGAGGAGGGAGTCGGCGATCCTTCCCCCTGCCCCTCCCCACCACCTCGAGGCCCTCCTCTTCTCCTTTCATCCCACCTCGCTTTCGTGTTCTGTCTGCCGATGCCTTTTCAATCTGGCTCTTACGTGTTGTGCGATCCGCCTGCCGGGGACTGCCTACCAGCACGGTGCTTCGACAGTGACCCTGGGGCGCTGTGAGCGTTTCAGGGCTAAAACGGCCGCAAGTACGAATGAAGTCAACACGCTCACAACGCCCACAAACCAACCCCTTTTGCCTACCTTTATAGGCATACACGATCAGATTGTGCCCACCTGATTGCCAAGCAATTTTTAGGTGGAACCCCCTATGCCCACGGCGTTTCCCACAACGGGGCATCATCGTACAATTACGTTTCGGATCACCCTCCCCAGGCCAGAACTGTAGACCAGCAAGTGGTAAGCAGCCAAAGCGATTTTCTGGCGGAGGTTTTGCGATTAGCGGGGGAGGGTGTAACTGCGATGTCGACCTCGGATGCATTCCGAATCACTGCGTCTTGAATGACGTGACGGAAAAACTAAGCAATCATTCGAACTCGTGTCTGTGTGAAAGACAGTTGACGCGTGGAAGTAGCGATAGCTGAGGGGCAGCCTCCGGCCAGGCGGCTTAAGGAAGGGCTTCACGTTAACTATCCCTGTCGCTTTGACGCGTGGACCCTTGAAGAAGGTTACGTCCAGCAAGTTGACCGCTCTCACGCTGTTCCTGCCCACTTCGATGATATAATCTTCTCGCAACAGCGTTCGGAAACGATCCAAACATCGAGTGTAGCTGGCGATGCTCGTGATGACCAAGAGAATACCAGCCATGTGCCTTTTGTATTCTGATATACCATACTCGGACATCATCGATGAATATGCTGCGAACTGTTTCTCTGCCAGGTGGTACAGCAAACGGAGAGCTCGCCATAATGTTTCTGACCGCTGCCCGACCGCAGAGCACCTTCCAGGTGTCACCTGGCTGTCTGGACACACTGGTGGTATTATAGGAAAAAGCAAAGCGTCCTTAAGAAATTGTCTTTGGCTGTCAATGAAAGTGCTGTAGCTTCAGAGAACCCGCGACCCCTGCAGCGTCACCGTAACTCTTGTTGGTAAGCTTTGCAACACGCTCCTCTGCATTTTTGACCGCGTGGGTCCACTGCGTAGCTTGCTCGGCGAACATCTTGCGGAAGACGCTGCTGAGGCCAGAGAAGGCGTGTTAAGTAGAAGAGTTATCAACCGTGCTGTAATATGTCCAAGGGGCTTATGTGTTTGTTGTGTATACATACAGTTGGCTGTGCATTCGCGCATCCCTTGCCGTAGGAAGGCCCCCAAATCGTCATCCTCCAGCGTACGAGCCAAGGCATTGCAGTGCTTCGTGTACGCGGTCATGATTCTGTTTGTGCTCGGGGCCTGGTCGACTTCGTAACACCAGCTATCCAACTTTTCGGCCAGCAGCTTTTGTAAATCGCTCCAGCGACTTAGGACCACTCCACCATCTTTGTCGGTGGGTGCCGTCACGAAATAACCTCTTGCCATCCACGTGGCCGACTATAGCAACGCAGCGCCTTGTGTTTGCCCACCAGCTGGTGACTCCATGGCAAGCGTTGACTGCGCGCCGAAGCTCCGACGCGATGCTGCAGGACGGGTCTTTGCTGCTGATGTTGATGGTTCTGATGATATACTGGTGCTGCTGCTGCTGATGCTGATGCTGATGATGATGATGATGATGATGATGATGATGTTGTTGAGTCTGCTGATGAGGATGACGACGATGATGATGATGATGCTGGTGGTGATGATGCTGATTATGATGATGAGGGTGATGCTGATGATGACGATGCTGATGAGATGTTGGTGCTGCTGATGATGATGCTGATGCTGCTGCTGATGATGAGGCTGCTGAGTATGACGATGATGCTGATTATTATGATGATGGCGATGAAGATGATGCGGCTACCGCTGATGATGATGAAGATGAATATACGATGGCCATCATGAAGCCGAAGCTCTGGCGCGATGATGGTAATAGTGGTGGTGCTGCTGCTGCTGATGCTGATGATGATGCTGATGCTGATGCTGATGATGCTGATGATGATGCTGATGCTGCTGCTGAGGCTGATGGTGAAGATGATGATGCTGTTGCTGTTGCTGTTGCTGATGCTGATGCTGATATTGATGATGATGATGATGATGATGATGACGATGATGATGATGATGCTGATGCTGATGCTGACGCTGATGCTGCTGCTGCTGATGATGATGATGCTGCCCAGTGTTTTTGTGTTTTCTTTATGTTCAGTTGGCGCCCCCATGGCCATTTCCATTTCCAGTTTAGTTCGTAAGGGCTTCGCCCCCTGCCGCCAGCCCTCTCTCTATCAGAACGGGATACATCAGAGCTATATTGGGATGTTCGGGCGCCGTCTTGATAACATTCGGGAGCGTCATGCTAGGGCGGCTGGCGATGAGCAAAACATATTGAGATGTTGAAGTGGTTGTTGAACGCTTTGTTGCCTTCTTGGCATTTTCCTCCAGTTGTTCACTGGAAGCGCTCTGGGAACGGCTTGGGATTGCTCCAGGCAATCTCTGGGAAGGGTATTTGTTTCTGCTCTGGAGAAGGAGTGGCGCCTTTGGGCAGCTTCCGCGAGGTGGATTCGTAGCGTGGGGGGTGCGCGCGAATTTGGAGTAATTTGCGGGGGATCGTGGCCTCTGGGACGCGAATGAGGCGTAATTTACAAGGGATCGTGGCCTGGGGGGCGCGACAGCTGCGTAATTTACGAGGGATCGTTGCCTCGGGGGCGCGAATGTGGCGTAATTCACGCGGGATCGTGGCCTCGGGGGCGCAAATGTTGAGTAATTTATGAGGGATCGTGGCCTGGGGGGGTGAACGTGGAACCCACCGCCGAATTTTCTAGAAACGGACGGGGGGGCAAAATAATACCAGCGGAGCACATATCCCAACACAGAAAATTGTAGTTTTTCTGCTTTGGAGAGAGGGAGCGCCTTTTCGGCAGCCTCCGCAAGGCGGATTCGTGGCCTCGGGGGCGCGCCCGCTGCGTAATTCACAAAGGATCGTGGCCTCGGGGGCGCGACTTTGTTGTTATTCTCTTGCACAGCTGTGCTCTAGAGCTCGGATCTTTTTATTTTCGTGGTTCGTTCGTGGTTCGTCGTCCCTGGACCCCCCCCTCCCCCGAGCCTCCCAGGCCCCCCCTGGGCCGCCGAAGCCTTTATTTTCGTGGTTCGTTCGTGGTTCGTGGTTCGTCGTCCCTGGGCCCCCCCCCTCCCCCGAGCCTCCCAGGATCCCCCTGCCCCGAGCCTCCCCCCGAGCCTCCCAGGGCAGCCCCCCTGGGCCGCCGAAGCCTGTATTTTCGTGGTTGGTTCGTGGTTCGTCGTCCCTGGACCCCCCCCCTCGTCCGAGCCTCCCAGGATCCCCCTGCCCCGAGCCTCCCCCCGAGCCTCCCAGGGCAGCCCCCCTGGGCCGCCGAAGCTTTGTTTTCGTAGTTCGTTCGTGGTTCGTCGTCCCTGGACCCCCCCCTCCCCCGAGCCTCCCAGGATCCCCCTGCCCCGAGCCTCCCCCCGAGCTTCCCAGGCAGCCCCCCCGAGCCTCCCAGGGCAGCCCCCTGGGCCGCTGAGCCTCCCCCCGAGCCTCCCAGGGCAGCTCCCCCGAGCCTCCCAGGCCCCCCTGGGCCGCCGAAGCCTTTATTTTCGTGGTGCCCCCCTGGGCCGCCGAAGCATTTATTTTCGTGGTTCGTTCGTGGTTCGTCGTCCCTGGACCCCCCCCCTCCCCCGAGCCTCCCAGGATCCCCCTGCCCCGAGCCTCCCCCCGAGCCTCCCAGGGCAGCCCCCCTGGGCCGCCGAAGCCTTTATTCTCTTGCACAGCTGTGCTCTAGAGCTCGGACATCTTTATTTTCGTCGTGGTTCGTTCGTCCCCCTGGGCCCCTCCCCTTGAGACCCAGCTCCTCTGGCCCCCCCCCCGTGGGAGCCTTTGGGAGCCCCCCTCCGTCCAGGCTTCCTAGGGCAGCCCCCCTGGGCCACGGAACCGTTTATTCTCTTGCAAAGCTGTGTTCTAGAGCTCGAACCCCTTTATTTTCGTCGTTGTGGTTCGTCCACCTGGGCCCCCTCTGGCTCCTCTGGGCCGCGGCCCCCCCTCCCCCGAGCCTCCCGGGACTGCTCCCCCCCCCCTGCGGCGGCGCCGCGGCGGCGACCGCGGGCGGAGAGCCGCGCGGCGTGGCGCCGCCGACGACTGTCTTCGTCGTCGTCTTCGTCGTTGTTGTCCTCGTCGTCGTCCTCCTCCTCCTCCTCCTCCTCCTCCACTTTCTTTCTGGCTCCTCGTAAACTCCTCCTGAAAGACGAAAGCGGGGGCCTCCTGTCCTTCGCAGCTCCTTTGTGCAAGAGCCAGGGCACGCGTGCCACTTGTTTATAAGGGATCGTGGCCTCGGGGGCGCGCAAATGAAGTAAATTACTTGGGATCGTGGCTTCGGGGGCGCGAACGTTGTGTAAATTACAAAGGATCGTGGCCTCGAGGGCGCGAATGTGGAGTAATTTACAAAGGATCGTGGCCTCGGAGGCGCAAATGTTGTGTAAATTACTAGGGATCGTGGCCTCGGAGACGCGAATGTGGTGTAATTTACGCGGGATCGTGGCCTCGGGGGCGCGAATACAGAGTAATTTGCAAGGGATTACGCCTTGGGGGGCACGAAACTTTACGTGTCCCACGCCCCCCCACAGAAATTCTGAGAACCCTCTCAAGGGGATGCTAACCAGGGCCCTTTTCGGCTCCCCCCCCTCGCGCGGACAGTAACAATTTACAGTAGGATTTACAGTAGGAAGCAGAAAGCAGTTCTGTAACAATGGAGAGTGGAAGCTGGAACTGGTGCAGGGAGCAGCAACCTTGATCCTCGCAGCCTGATGGCCCTGCAAGGGGGCCGCCGGATTTCTGCTTCCATTCCCACCGGCGCGGACCGGAAATTTCAGTGCTGCCAGACAGTATACAGCTTACGTGCTCGCTTGATTGCCCACCTTACGGATTATAGGAGGCCGCAGTGCCACGATTGGGTCTTACAGCGCGGCTCCAGACTATCTGAAAGAGTGGTACAGCAGCTCGACGCAGCAGACCGCGAGCTACGCTCGGTACAACGACGGGCCGGACACACGAACGTGTTGTCTACTGGACCCGCCGTGCTTACAGGAGGCTCACGTAGACGGGGCCGCAGATTTTAAACCATTGTACTTCAGTTTGTCGTCATGGTGTACAGCATATGTTCTCTAGACTTCGCTTCGGCAGGCGGTCCAAATAAGAACTCTATTCCCAATCCCATTTCGATTCACATTCCCATGCTGCTGATTCCGACGATGACGATGCCGCGGTTGCTGATGGTGATGTGTGATGGTGGTGTTGCTGTTAGTGATAATGAGGAGGAGCAGGAGCAGGAGCAGGAGGAGCAGGAGGAGCAGGAGGAGGAGGAGGAGGCGGAGGAGGAGGAGGAGGAGGAAGAGTCGAAGACGGGAGGAGGGAGGAGAGAGGAGGGAGCCGATTATCCTCGTCCCTGCCCTCCCCCACCACCTCGAGTCCCTCTTCCCCTCCCATCCCACCTCGCTTTCCTCCTCTTTCCCCCTCCATCCCATCGCTCTCCTCCTCGCCCTTTTCCTTCTTTCTCTTTTCTCCTCCTCCCCCTCCTCCTCCTCCTCGCTCTTTTCCTTCTCTCCCTCCTGTCTCCCGACAGGTATTTGCGCCCGCAGAAGCTGCTGTGGATCCTCGCGAGGCGCCGCCGCTGGTTGGTCCGGCCCCCCTCCCCGAAGGAGATGGTGACGAGGATGAGGGGGGAGGGATGGGGGATGGAGGATGGGGGGGCCTCGGGCAGCGTGAGGGAGGGACGTTTTTTGGTCGGCGGGGCGAGAGCAAACCTCTTCCGCTAAAAGCTAGGCGGGCAACGCACAGCTTTAATTAGGGAGACAGGGCACAGGCAGGCGGGGCCTCAGGCGGCCGGAGTGGGCGGGGCGCGGGGTGCAAGCGGTGCCGAAGAGCTTGCACAGGAAAAGGTACGCCGCGGACAGGGACCGGAGGAGAAGATCCGGAGGGTGGTGGGGGAGGGGCAGGCTCAGGGGGGAATGCACCGACCCTCAATCGCCCACTGATCGCCGACGGGGGCCCGATGGCCCACTGCGGGCAGGAGCGCACGGTCTCGCCGTCGGGGGTCCCATCGCCGAGCGATCGGCGAGGCATATCGCCGATTCCAGGTCGGTGACTTCCCAGGCCGAGCTGGCCCCCCCTTTAGCGTTGCCTCTCACAGGAGGCCAGGGCGTGGCGAGGTCACTCCCTGAACATCGCGCGAGTGGTGGGCTTCTGTGCGAGCGGCCGCGGACAGCGAGAGGGCGATGGAAACGTCGATGTCGGAGCCCGCGGCCGAGTGCGGTGCGTGGTGGCCTTCTTGTCCTGCCTTTCCTTCGCTGCGTCCTCTTGAGTCTTGCAGCTGCCTCAGATAAAGCAGCTGGTGTGAGCACTGTTCTCCCTGGAACTGCCACTACAGTGGCGGCCTCAGAACTCGTCTTTGGAGGCATTCGCGGGGGAGGCGTCGACGACGGACTTGTCTGCCAGCCTTGAGTACGGCCTTCGCAGCTGGGTTCCAATCTGGATTTGTTTGCCGGTGGACTCCAAGGACAGGTTTTCGAGCTGGGAAATTTGACATGTGTGTTCGAATTTCTTTTCTGGCGCGAACCTGCGAGAAACTGGAAAGACCTGCAGACCTACTGGCTGCGGTGCAGCCGCACGCGGGCACAAAAAGCAAGCTGGTGTTGATGTATTGCAGTGTGTTGGATTGCCGCTCTGTTGATCTGCCCCACTGAGTTGCGCCTGCGCTTGGGGAGGTGCGCGGTGATATGTCAAGTGTGAGTGGGCCCACCCGTCGGCTAGGCGGGTAGACTTGGCGCATTCAACGGCTTCGTCGTTGGATTGTATGTGATTGGAACCAGGTTTTTTTTTCGACGGGCTCACAGTCCCGTGGCCCCTATCCTGTTCTAAACGGCTGGCCATGAGCGTCCCGCAGCCGCTGGAGTTGTTTAGTGTTTTAGTTTGGCCCTGTCGGCGCTGTGGGCGCGGTTGTCCTGGCATTCGACAGCGCGTGCACCACAAGTTCAAGTTCTGATGTTGCGTCCAGCGGCCGATTCGTTTGCCAGTGGCCCATGGCCCTTCCCGTGTTTACACCCCGCGCAGGGTCGCCTTGACTTGCGATTCGACTGCCTCCTGGCCTGTGTCTGCTTTTTTGAGGGTGTATGGTGGCGGTGTCGTTTGGCTTTCCTTTGCGTATTGTGGGTGTTTGCTGTCATGCGGAATTAGAAGTGGCGGTAGGAGTTTGAGTCGTGATCTCGACGCCGCTGGCCTGACCCGATCGCATCGTTACGTCTCAGTGTGTCTCAGCACGGTGCGCTACTTGCGGCATGGCGTGCGAGTGTCGATCCAGTTGGCCCTCGCAGGCCGGGGGTGGGGCGCGCGGGCATGGCCAGAAACAGTGATACCATAAACGCGTTGCTGGACAACTGTGATAACATTTTGTTTTCCCATCTCTTACAGGCTGCATTCTTTTGATTCGCGTCACGTCGCCAGCTCCACACCTCGCCTTTGTCCCCTTTACTCCTATTCAAGATCCGTACATCCACAGCTTCATTCACGAAAGAGTCGGACATCTTCGTATTCGGTCAAAGTCAATTTTGATTGCGTCCTGTTGCTCATATCTAGATCCGCTCATACCCAGATTCGCCCATACTCATATTTACCACGATCACATTCTGTTCAGACACTCGTGCTCACATTCGCTCGCGCTCGCTAGTTCAGACCCGTATACCCTCAACACTGATACCGGCTCACACCCAGACTCTCCCTCAGTCAGAATCCAGCTCATCAGTGCAAGAGGCATGGTACGTGGGCAGCCCAATTGGTAGCCGCCAGGGGGGATATCACGGGCCCTTTCGAGCTCCAGTTGTGGGGAAGTCCCAGGCGAAACGATTGCGTCGACCCAGCGAACGAATCCATTTTCACAGCCCCATGATCGTCATTGCGACGTGGCAGGCCTGACATTTGGGAACCCAGGGCGAGCCGCAGGAATGTATATCACCCGAGTGGGAAACCGCCAGGGGATTTATCACGGGCCAGTTCGCGCCCGTGTAGTGGGGACATCTTTGGCAAAATGCCTCATGTAGCCTAGTTGGCGAATTTCTTTTTCCCAACCATCCTGTGGTGTTGGGTCCTCGTTTTGAAGAGACGGTGGCCCGCGTCTCCCCTCCACTCCTCTCCTCCTCCCCCTCCTCCTCCTCCGCGTTTCACCCACCCAGTACAGCGTTTCGTGGCCCCATATGGAGCTCCACCGAAGGCCCCAGTGGCCGCGTTCGCATGGCGGCCTCGGGCCATTTCGGCACACCCCTCACGAGGATCGTGGCCCCATAGGAAGCTCCACCGAAGGCCCCAGTGGCCGCGTTCGCATGGCGGCCTCGGGCCATTTCGGCACACCCCTCACGAAGATCGTTTTCCCCGTAGGGAGCTCCACCGAAGGCCCCAGTGGCTGCGTTCGCATGGCGGCCTCGGGCCATTTCGGCACACCCCTCACGAGGATCGTGGCCCCATAGGGAGCTCCACCGAAGGCCCCAGTGGCCGTGTTCGCATGGCGGCTTCGGGCCATCTCGGCACACCCCTCACGAGGATCGTGGCCCCATAGGGAGCTCCACCGAAGGCCCCAGTGGCCGCGTTCGCATGGCGGCCTCGGGCCATTTCGGCACACCCCTCACGAGGATCGTGGCCTCCACCGAAGGCCCCAGTGGCCGCGTTCGCATGGCGGCCTCGGGCCATTTCGGCACACCCCTCACGAGGATCGTGGCCCTATAGGAGCTCCACCGAAGGCCCCAGTGGCAGGGTTCGCATGGCGGCCTCGGGCCATTTCGGCACACCCCTCACGAGGATCGTGGCCCCATAGGGAGCTCCACCGAAGGCCCCAGTGGCCGCGTTCGCATGGCGGCCTCGGGCCATTTCGGCACACTCCTCACGAGGATCGTGGCCCCATAGGGAGCTCCACCGAAGGCTCCAGCGGCAGCCTCCCTAATGGCTCTCAGAGCCTTCTCCTGCTTCTGCTCCTCGGTCAGGGGGACGCCGTCCTCGTCGTCGTCGGCGCCCGCGAAGACGGCCACGAACGTGCCCCTGAACATGTCGGGCTCGGGCGGGAAGTTGTGGCCGCATCGGGAGCGCGGGCGAAGATGTTATTCGCAAGTGCGGTAGTCACAACTGCGCATGGTTGGGTCTTTCGCCAGGCTAATTAGAGCTCTATGGTTACCGCAATCCTCGTGGGTGCGTTTCAGACGAAACACCGGTTCCCTTCAGCGCCCCATGTTGATTGCAATGTAGCAGGGTGGCGCTTGGGCGCCCCAGTTGGGCAGCCGCCAGGGAGAACATCACGGGCCCGTTCGCGCGCATATTGTAGTCATGTCTCAGGCGAGACGGCTGTTTCGGCCAAGTAGGCGAGTCTGTTCCCAGAGCCCCATGATCATCGCAATGTAGCATGCGTGGCACTTGGGCACCCTGCGGGGAACGGCCAAGGGGTTTTTGACGGTCCCGTTCGCGCCCGGACTTTGGGGTATTTCTCAGGCGAGATGCCGCTTCTGGCTCAGTGGGCAGCTTTCTTCCCAGAGCCCCACGATTGCAACGATGTGGCAGGCATAAGCACTTGTACATCTCGTTCGGGAGTCGCCCGGGGGTATTTCGCGGGCCCCTTCGTGCTCAGATCGTGGATGCATCTCAGGCGAAACGCTTGCTGTGGTTCAGTCGACGCATCCTTGGTTGACATGTTTTTGCTTGGTTGACATGTTCTTGGCCTTTGGAATTTGTCTTGGGGGGGGACAAACAGTGGCATAAACATAAAACTCGGAGGTCCGCGCGGATTTATCGGATCGGCGCTGGACCCCCCTACATGGCGCGCGGAGCGCGGCAGGGGCGGCGCCGGAGGCGCCGCCGAGGTGCCCCAGCGCCTATCCGAGAAATCTGCGCGGACCTCCGAGTTATTATGTTTATGTCATTGCTCGTTCCGCTATTTTTTGGGAGGGGGAAACCCCACCGCACAGGACCACCAACTGTTTTGGGTGCCGCGCAGGGTGTCCACGGTCGGACCTCTGGGCACCGACCGCGAGAGGCAGAGGCTTGCACCCAGAGCGGTCCGATCTCACCGTCGAGGCAGTCCGTTGGCGCTCATCCTCAGCCTCGTAGTCCGTTTCCAAAAATACAAGCCCATGATGAATGCATAGGGGAACGAAGAATGGCATAAACATAGAAGCTTGGAGATCCGCGCGGACCTCTGAGTTTTTATGTGTAGTTTATGTCATTATTCGTTCTCCTGTTGTAATCCATGTCAAAATATACACACAGCCCCATGATGAATGCAATGTAGCAGGGTAGCACTCGGGCGCTCCAGTGGGGGAGCCGCCAGAGGGTGCGTCACGGGCACGTTCGCACGCAGACTGTGGGGATGCCTCAGGCGAAACGGCTGTTTCGGACCGGCAGCATGAGCACCGTGTTGCGACACGCAGGGCTCCTCGGCCCGTTCGCGCGCAGATTGCGGGCAGGTTTTCCACAAAGCGTCTGTTTTGGCAGAGTGGACGGGCAGAACCCTATGTCAATCACCAATTTAGCAGGCATAGCTTTTCATCTTCCCAAAGGGTAAGCCGCCAGGGTGCATATCACGGGCTCGTTCCCGACCAGACTGGGGACTTCTCGGGCGAAGTGCCTGATGTTGCCCAGTAGTCGAATCTTGTTGTGTCATCGCAATGCAGTGTGTACGACACGTGAGCGCCCCGATGGGGAGCTGGCACGAGGTATATCACCAGCCCGTTGGCGCCAGTATTGTCGGCAAGACTCGCTCATACCCAGACGCACCCATACCCAGACGCTGAGGAGTTGAAGCTCTAGACAAAGGATGCGCACATGGGGATGCCCGCGTCAAACATGTGTTAATCCATTATGATCGCTAATTTTGGCTGCCTGGTCTTCGAGGACACTGAGGGCCAACCTGCTCGTGGCTCTCAGCTTCGCCTGCGGCTTCACCAGCGTGGCAGTCTTTTTTGTGTTTGGGGAGACGGGGCGATGCGAAACTCCCGAACGACGGTACCAGAGGAGGTTGAAGGAAGATGAGGAGGATAGTGATGAGATGTTTGTAGGGGGGTAGATGAGGAGGGAGGTGAAGGGGCGGAAAGCATCAGTAGGATGAGGAACACTGAGGGAATCTGATGAGGAAGAGGGGGAGAGGATGAGGATGCGGAAGCATGTTGATGGTGGTGGTGATGGGGTGATGGTGGTGGTGGTGATGGTTGTGATGATGAGCTTGTCGATGTGGTTGGTGATGCTGATGATGATAATGAACATGGTGACAAACATGGTGACGACGGCGACGGTGACGACGACAATGATGGTGATGATGAAGCCGACGACGATGATGGTGGTGATGCTGATGATGGTGATGATGATGATGCTGATGGTGATGATGATGATGATGATGGTGCTGATGCTGATGCTGATGCTGATGCTGACGCTGATGCTGATGCTTGCGCTGGTGCTGATGCTGCTGATGCTGCTGATGCTGATGCTGGTGCTGCTGATACTGCTGCCGATGATGTTGGTGATGATGTCAATTATGATTATGATGATGCTGCTGCTGATTATGATGCTGATTATGGTGATGATGCTGCTGCTGATGATGATGATGATGCTGATGCTGATGCTGATGATGCTGATGATGCGGATGATGTGGATTATCATGATGCTGATGCTGATGACGACGATGCTGAGATGATGATGATGATGCTGATGATGCTGCTGACAATGATGATGATACTGATGGGAATGTTTGTGGGGATGCTGATGATGATTCTGATGATGTTGATGCTGATGCTGATGCTGATGCTGTTTCTGACGATGCTGACGATGATGCTGATGATGATGCTGATGGTGATGGTGATGCTGATGCTGACGATGATTTTGATGATGACGATGATGATGCTGCTGATGATGATGATGATGCTGAAGATGAGGATGTTGATCGGAATGTTTATGGGGATGCTAGTGATGATTATGATGCTGCTGATGCTGATGCTGATGCTGATGCTGATGCTGATGCTGATGCTGATTAGGATGATGTTGATGATGCTGATGGTGATGGTGATGCTGCTGCTGCTGCTGCTGATGATGATGATGATGATGATGATGATGATGATGATGATGATGATGATGATGATGATGATGATGATGATGATGATGATTATTATTATTATTATTATTATTGTTGTTGTTACTGTTGTTATTGTTATAATTGTTACTTACTATCAGTCGTATTAGTATTCTCATGCTTATTATTATGATTGGAAGCCGCATTAGTGGTCTGGGAGCGGTGCTCGGCTCAGCCACATTTCATTGCATGCACGGCCGCAAGGACCCCGCGGGGTCGGCCTCCGTTAGTGCTGCTGGAGCTGCACCGACGCTCGCGAGCTCCGCTGGTGCTGCTGGGGCCGCGCCGACGCTCGCGAGCACAGCCGCCTGGGCCGCCTGGGGCTCCCACGCCGATCTCCACGCCGAGCTCGCACTCCAGGGCGATGAGCTGCGCTGCGCACAGCGCCTGCGCAGGCCTCCGCCGATCCTGGCGCCGCTGACCACGTCGGCCTCCTCGGGCAGGGCGGAGGAGCCCCACGCCGCCCCAGGCCGCGCGCGCCGGCGCCTCCGCGGCCTCCGCCAGCCGCAGGAGCAGGCCCAGCAGCGCCGCGAGCGCGACCCCCGCGCGCTGCCAGGCGCCAGGGTGGAGCTGCCTGCGGACCTCGGGCCGCAGCTCGATGACGCACTCCACGATGTGCACCATGGGGGCCTCGACGGCCTGCTCGGCGAACTCCACGAGCCACGCGGGGGGCTCCTGTGGCACTGCCACGGGCTGCTCCGCCTGCAGCGCGAACAGCACCTCCACGATCCTCTCCTGGGCCTCGCAGACGGCCACCAGGTTGTGCACCATGGCCTCGGCAGCCTCCTCCTACATGACCTGCGGCACCTCCACGATCCGCACGGGGGGCACCTCCCTGCCGATGTGCGGGAACTCGGGGCGGGCCGCCTGAGTCTCCGCCAGGGGGGCCTGCGACGCTTCCGCGGGCTGCTCCACCTGCAGCGCTGTCGGCACCTCCACGGTCGTCCCCTGGGCCATAACCTGCGGCACCTCCGCGGCCTGCACGCAGGCCTCGGCCGCCAGCTGCGGGAGCTGCTCGTCCTCGGCCGTCTCGCAAGACTCCTCGGACCCGTGCGCGGAGTCCGAGCTGCGAGGCGCCTGGCGAGGCGCTCCGCCCGCGGCGCAGGTGGCGGTCGCGATGGCTGCGGCCACGGCCCGCGCCCCCAGGGCGGCGGCCGTGTACTGCGCCGCTGGCGTCAGCTCCAGCTCGTCCGCCAGGGCCTCTGCGCGCCGCCGCCAGAAGTGCGCCTCGTGCGCGGTCTCACGCAGCAGCGCCTCGGCCGACCAGCGGGCGTGGAGCCGTCCCGCCTGACGCCGCCGTCGGCGGGTGGCGCTGGGGCCAGGCTCTCGTGTATCGGCAGCCTCGCCGCGGCGGGTCGCCTCCCGTTCGCGCACATCTGCAGCGGCCGCCGTGCGCATAGTCTCAGCGCGAGAAAGTCCCAAAACTCTCGAGCCGAAGCTTAAGCCAAAATGGCTACGGATTATTGTTATGATGCTGCTGCTGCTGATGATGCTGCTGCTGCTGCTGCTGCTGCTGCTGATGATGATGATGATGATGATGATGATGATGATGATGATGATGATGATGATGATGATGATGATGATGATGATGATGATGATGATACTGTAGGTGATGGTGCTGCTGCTGCTGATGATGATGACGATGACGATGATGATAACGCTGCTGATGCTGATGCTGAAGCTGATGGTGCTGGTGGTGGTGGTGGTGGTGATCATGGCTAAGATGATAGGGACTGCGGTAAACGACAGATCCGCAGGCTGCCAGCTGGCACTAACTGCCTGCCGCGCTCGACCGCCACCATGACTATCTGCGACATGGGGTGAGCCGGCTACCATCACATCGGACGCTGAATAATCACTTCGGCGGCCTGCGATGGCTACACCACGGCACGCGTCCGAGCGGTCCGCGCGCCAGCAACAGCCGACGGTGGGAAAGAGGCGGCAGCGCCACAGCCAAACTGGGCGAACGCCTACTGGTCGTCATCATCCCATAAAAGACGGGGTAGCTCGCATGGCCCAAGGCACAGTGCCGCCGCCGCTCGGAGGTCTGCTGCCGCCTCCTGCCACGTGCTCGCGGCTTTTAAGCTGTCTGGGCGCGCGCGCTCTCAGGCCCCGTGCATGCCCCAGGGCTGGCGGCAACCTCCTGCCACGGAGCCCGCGCACCGATCCTGGCGCCCAAGATGATGAGCCCACGTTCCACAACCACTACCAGAAGTATGCAGGAGAGGGAGGAGGAGGGGGAGGAGGAGGAGGAGGAGGAGGAGGAGGAGGAGAAGGAGGAGGAGGAGGAGGAGGAAGAGGAGGAGGAGGAGGAGGAGGAGGAGGAGGAGGAGGAGGAGGAGGATAAGGATAAGGCCCTTGGGGGTCTGAACGTCGACGCCTACCGAAAAAGGCATGCCGACCCCTGGGTGGGTTGTGGATGCAAGGCCTGAGACCGTTTGGCTCGGGGCCGCCTGGCCGGCCTAGACGAGAGAGGACAGACAAAAAGGAAAGCAAGCGGCCTTGAAGTTCTCGATAGCGTCCCGTCCGCACTCCCTTCCGCTGCTGAGGTCGAGGCGGGGGGGGGACGGGTGCCGAGATCAATGCCTCCGCTTGGGTGTGTCTCGCCTCACTCGCTGAGACTGGAGTGCTATCACGGCTGTCCTGTCTGCCGGCTGGCTCGATACCCTGGAAGCTCCAGACGCTTTGATATGCAATGAGGAATATGGAATGGCCAGGCGTTCTGGCACGCTGCTCACTGTCAGCCCGAAGGACAAGCCGAGCCGCTCCTCCGCCCCGATGGCAGAGGAGGGGGGGAGGGTCGGGGCGACTGTCTGGACTGGCTGGACCAAGTTTAACTTCACTTGCCTGGCAGAACCCCTCGGCCCGAGTTCCAGGGCTGGCTGCGCGTCACCTGCGCCGCCAGGCAGGGAGGCAAATGAAAAGAGAGACCCCCGTGCCCCGCCCTCCCCGCGGGGGAAGCGGCCCCACCGTTTTGTAGCAGATCATGGGGGCCTGGTATGCCCTCTCGCGCCCTCCGGTCGCCTGGGGCCCCGCCCGCCTGTGCCCTGTCTCCCCAATTAGAGCTGTGCGTAGCCCGCCTAGCTTTTACCGGAAGAGGTTCACTCTCGCCCCGCAGACCAAAAAGTATGCCCTCTCAATTCCGTCTTCAGCGTCGATTCGGATCGATTAGCGTCGGGGGTCGATGGAGGTATCGCCGATTTAGCGTCGGTGCGCGTCGAGTAGCGTCGACTTAGCGTCGACTAGCGTCGATTCGCAAGAGCCGACAAGATGGCATGGGAGGCTCCCATGAGTTGCCACCGAACGACCGTGAAGGTGATGCCGAACATCGGCGGAGAGCACGGGGGGAGGTCAAACGGGGCGGGCCATCTCAGAAGGCTCGGGAAGGCCTCGGGCCTGCTGAGAAGTTTTTAAAGCCTTCCCAGAAAACTGAAACCTTCTCACTTCCCTCGCAGGCGCGCCGCCGAGAAAACGATGCTCCAACCCCGGGTTCCCGTGCTGACGAGCAGGCGGATGGACCTGCTCAGGTACTCGCCCTCGCAGTGGACGCACCCCGTGCCGAGCCCCTGGACGTCTACGCCGTCCCAGGAGATGACCATCGCCCTGCAGGTGAGCGCGCGCCGATGCGGCAGACTTGCGCGCACCAGCGCGGCTGCACACCAGCGGCCGCGCAGCAGCGCCACTCGGCCAGCCTTGGCCGGGCGGCGTGCGGCGGGGCACTGCGCCACGCGCACCTGCGCGCCCGCGCGGCCTCCAGGCACGCCCTGCTGCCGAGGACTCCGGCGAGCAGCAGCGCCGCCCGCCTGCCGCCCTCCACGAGCGCCCTCGCACAGCCGCCGCCGTGCCCGAGCGCGCCCGAGCGCGCCCGCTGCCGCCCGCGGCCCGCCCGACGCTCGCGGGGCCGATGGCCGATGGCCCGGCGACCGGCCGGGCCGGGCGTACGCCCTCGAGATCTTTCAGCTCGGCGAGTTGGCCCCCGAGCGTCTCCGTGGCGGCTGGGGAGGCGAAGACGGAGGAGGAGGAGGAGGGGGAGGGGGAGGAGGAGGAGGAGGAGGAGGAGGAGGAGGAGGAGGAGGAGGAGGAGGAAGGAGGAGGAGGAGGAGGAGAGGAGGAGGAGGAGGAGGAGGAGGAGGAGGAGGAGGAGGAGGAGGAGGAGGAGGAGGAAACGGGGGAGCTGATGGAGCTGATGGATGTCGGCGTGCCAGGACGCCGAAATCCATCGGCTCCGTGATCCTCGCCTCCCCAGCTGCCACGGAGAGACGCTCGGGGGCCAGATCGCCGAACTGAAGGATCTCTGGGGGCGTAGGGCGCGAGAGGGGCCGCTGCGGGCGCGAGCCGGCGGCAAGGCGTGGCCTCGGCTCCGCTGCCTGCCGCCGCGCAGGGCGGACGGAGGTGCGCCGTGCCCGCGCGGCGGAGCTGCCGCAGCGGACGGCGGCAGAAATCGCGCCGCGCCGCGTGCGGGCGGCCGGGGAGCCGGGGGCCAGCGCGTCGGCACAGACCAGGCCACGCTTGAGCTGGGCCCGACGGTGGTGGTGGTGGTGGTGATGACGATGATGATGCTGATTATGATGATGCTGCTGATGATGGTGGTGGTGGTGATGACGATGACGATGACGATGACGATGATGCTGATGCTGATTATGATGATGATGCTGATGCTGCTGATGATGATGCTGATGCTGATGATGATCATGATGATGGTGGTGATGACGATGACGATGACGATGATGATGATGATGATGCTGCTGCTGCTGATGATGATGATGATGATGATGATGCTGACACTGATGATGATGCTGATGTTGATGATGATGATCAGTAAACATGAGTTGTCATGTACATATGTATGTATGCATGCGTGTAGGTATGCACATATGTATGTATGTATGTAATGTTATGTTATTGTATGTCATGTTACGGTATGGTATGGTATGTTATGGTATGCTATGCTATGCTATGCTATGTTGTATTATGTTATGTTATGTTTTGTTATGTTCTGTTATGTGTGTATGTATGTATGCATGTCTGTGTGTATGTAAGCATGTATGTATGTATGTATGCATGCATGCATGCATGCATGTATGCGTGCATGCATGCACGTATGTATGTATGTAGGTATGTGTGCATGCATTTATGTATTTCTGCATTTATGTATTCATGTATTTGTGTATGTGTATGCATGCATGTATTTATGTATATATGCATACATGTATGTATGTATGCATGTATGCATGCATGTATGTATATGTAAATATATGCATGCAGGTATGTACGTATGTACGTATGCATGCATGCATGCATGCATGCATGCATGCATGCATGTATGTATGTATGTATGTATGTCTGTGTGCATGTACGTATGCATGCATGTATGTATGTATGTCTGTGTGTGTATGTATGCATGTATGCATGTATGAATGCATTTATGTATGAACGTATGTATGTATGGATGTAATGGATGGATGGATGGATGGATGGATGGATGGGATAGATGGATTGATGGATTGATGGATGGATTGATGGATGTAGGTATGTTTACCTGCATGCATACATGTAGGTTTGTATACATGTATGTTTGTTTATACGTATGTATGCATGCATATGTTTATGCATGCATGTATGCATGCGTGCATTCATGCATGCATGCATGCATGCATGCATGTACGTATGTATGTATGTATGTATGTATGTATGTATGTATGTATGTATGCATGTATGCGGATCTAGCATGGTAATGATAACGAGGAGGGTAGGGCCACATATGATGATGAAGAGGGGGAATAAGGGGAGGAGCGGGGAGGGAACTGACAGGAGGAGGAGGAGGAGGAGGAGGAGGAGGAGGAGGAGGAGGAGGAGGTGGAGGAGGAGGAGGAGGGGTAGGGTGAGGGTGAGGGGGAGGGGGAGGAGGGGGAAGAGGGGGAGGAGGGGGAGGAGGTGGTGGAAAAGGAGGGGGCGGAAGAGGATGTGAAGTGGAATGTTGTCCCCGCGTTTGACCTCTGTCCACGCAGGCTGCGATCCGCCGGCGTGCTCACGGGCAACATGATGGCGCGCCCCTGGGGGGCAGGATTGCACGGCCCAGTGGCAGCACGACGGCAGCCGCCATGGAAGGGGGCGGGGGAAAGTGTAGGCGGGAGAGGAGGAGGCAGTAGGGTGTGGCAGTTCGCCGAACACCCCCGGGAACCCCCCATTGTCAAGCAGTGGCGAAGCGTCCTGGCTCGCCTATAGGCCTGCCAAATAATATTCTAAGAACCTTTTCTGTGGTTTCAACGAAATGTTCTTAGAACATTTCTGGCGGGGATTGTTTGTTTTAACGCATCGGGTTTATGTTCTAAGAACATTGCTTTTGTGTTTGGACAATTTTTGTGTTTAAAAAACGCATCGTGGTAGGCCTACAGGAATGCCGGGGCGGTCGGTCCCTGCTCAACATGGGGGTTTTGTGTCGTTTTTTGTTTGTTGCTTTATTTCCGGGGGGGAAACCTCCGATACCCCCCCCATTCCGGAGTTTTTCGTTTTTTTGTCGGAGGGTCTGGGGCCCCACAATAAGAAACTATCTTTTCTGATCAAGTCAAACACAAAACCAGAAAAAACCGGTGGCCAGCGGGGTGGCGATCTAGGAAGGCGGGGGGCTTCTTAGGGGTCGGCTTTTTTTCAAACCCATACGCCTCGCGCTTGCCGGGAGGCGAGGGGCCCTCTTTGAAAGATGCCCAATCGCCCTGTCCTCCTTGCGAGCGCAACGCATGTCAGAAACAGCGCGCTACAGTCCCACCAGGACCTGTCATTGTGGAGTACCTGTCAGGGCCTTGCCACGTGACAGAGGAGCAGCACCACCAAGGCCTCCTTACGAATACGACGCGCCGGCCGCAGTTGTGGTAACGATGCTGGCCCGCCAGGCGGGGTACCCTGGGCGGTGGAACGCTTTCTGTTGCTCCCGACGTTTAGTCAGATTCAGAGGTGCTCTCACTGTGAGCACGGGGCCCAGGCTGGTGGGAGGGGTCGGACTCTTGGTGCTGTCAGGATTCAGCTCCTCCTCTTCCTCCTCCACCTCCACCTCCTCCTCCTCCTCCTCCTCCTCCTCCTCCTCCTCCTCCTCCTCCTCCTCCTCCTCCTCCTCCCTCCTCCTTCCTCCTCCTCCTCCTCCTCCTCCTCCTCCTCCTCCTCCTCCTCCTCCTCCTCCTCCTCCTCCTCCTCCTCCTCCCTCCTCCTCCTGCTGCTCCTCCTCCTCCTCCTCGACTCCTGCTGCTCCTCCTCCTCCTCCTCCTGCTGCTCCTCCTCCTCCTCCTCCTCTCTTCCTGGGGCTGATTCTGCTCATCTGGGTGCAGCCCTTCCGGGGGCACGGCTCCCCGTGCCGCCAGATCTGCGCTGCCGAGACAGAGTTAGACCATGCACGTGCAGCCCTCACAGCCAGTTTCGTCTTCGCCAGATCACAATTCCTGGTGATGATCTGGATCGTCTCCGAGACTGGGATTTATCCATATCCACCGCCTGGGGGATCGATTCTCGCAGACCTTCACAGGCGGTGGATGTGGATAAATCCCTGCCTCGCATCATCGGATTCAGTCCTTACTGCCAGCCCGTTCTTCCTGTTGCCAGGGATCTGTATCCTTCGGGTGACACTCATCGTGACTGGCTTTTCTTTTGTGCTACCGGACTTTTGCCGACGGGGCTCATTGTATCATCCAGAGCGACATTGTCCATCGTTTCGTGTTTGGCTTGTTGTCAGAACTCCACTCCTGAGGCTGGTCCTCCTCAGCACCTTCATGGATGTATGTTTTTCTTTTTGCGTGTTGCGACAAATGCACTCCCGGGAGTGATTTCGAGCGTCTGGTGTCAGCTGTCCAGCGCTTCCTGCTCTGCGTGTGGCAAGACCTCCACTTCAGCGATTGGTTTTCAGCGTCCAGGGCCGAATGTCCGGAGGTTGGTGCTCTTCGTGTTGCAGGGCGGCGAGGAGGAGGACCAGAGTAAACCCAGGATACATCAACGATGCTGCACGCCATCGCAAGTCCCTGGCCATCCTTCCTTATCGCAGCAAGCGCCCTGGAGCATAAAGCGAAGCTGCTGGGTGATGACGGTCATCGGGCACCCTCAGCCGCCGCCGGGCAGAGTGAGGCTGTACAGTGGAGGCGAGTCCACAAGAAACCTTCCACAAGAAACCTAACCCTGAGACCTCAGGACGTCCACTGGTCTTTAGTGTGGGAACGTCACGCTTCCCATCGCAAAACCGTCAAAAGCCCAACAAACCCAGGGCACCCTGGAGGCAAGCAGGGTGTTTCTTGGCATGGGCCTCCGCTGTACCAGCTTCCCGCCGTCAGCAGTATCTGGGTGACCGGTGGCCTCCGCGGCGGTAGCACGAGCACCTTGCCGCGCGTGCTCTGAGCGGCTGAGCGCTTCTTCATTCGTGAATTGTCGCTCGCTCATGACCTAAATATTCAGAGTCCTCAGTGGTCGTGAGCGATGCGCCAAGCTTTGATCATCGGGAAGGGCTTCGGCCTCAGGCGGGCAGGCACGGGTCTAACCCCAATGCTTGATCTTGCTTTTTCCTTTGGGATCGGAAGGCGAAACATGTAGGGGCGTGGTCAAAAGGGTAATGCATATCAGGCTCGATGCGTCGGGTGCTCCCACTGTGTCTTCGAAACAAGCGGGGCCGGCGAGAATAGGCAGGGCCCGACTCACACCAACCGCCGCGAGTGCGGTGGCGGACTGATCGCGCAGCAACAGTCGTGCTGTGTGCGTCGAATTCCCTCCCGAGGCGTCTCTGGTGGTGCAGTGGCTGCCGAAGATACTGGCCGCGGTGTCCACTCACACCACCGAGGTCCTGCGCGGGTGTCGAAACAGTTTGCCAGCAGGGGAAATGGAAGCAGGGAGAGCGGAGGGAAGAAGCGGATGGAGGAAAAGTGGAGGACGACAGAACGGAAGAGGAGAGGGAATGCGCGACCACTCGCGAAGCCTACCCTAGTGGGTCCAATCGACGCGGGGGTATGTGATATCCCCGCTCGGGTTCACTTGGTTGCAGACCTCCTCGAAATTCCGAACCCCAGTCTGCTTTTCAGAACTCCGACTTGGGATAGTTTCGTGAACCGACTTGTTGATGCCTCGCGCGACTCGCGTTCGCCAGGATCAGCGCCTGCAACGTTGGCGCCTGCAGCAAGTGTACACATGTGTGCACGTGTGTGTGTGTGTGTGTGTGTGTGCTCGTGTGTTTGCGCCGCGTATGCTGGATGCAATTGCCTCGCTGGACCGTGCCCCATTCAGGCACTCGCTACGGTGTGTGTGTGTGTGTGTGTGCTTGTGTGTTTGCCCTTCGTATGCTGGATGCACTTGCCTCGCTGGATCGTGCCCCATTCGTGCACTCGCTGCGGTGATGCCACCTGTCCAGCGGAGTATATCACATGTGTATTATGTATGTCTGTCTGTCTGCCTGCCTGCCTGTCTGTCTGCATGCATGCATGCATGCATGCATGTATGCATGCATGCAGGGAGGTAGGTAGGTAGGTCGGTAGGTCGGTCGGTCGGTAGGTAGGTAGGTAGGTAGGCGTGTGTGTGTGTGTGTGTGTGTGTTTGTCTGTCTGTCTGTCTGTCTGTCTGTCTGTCTGTCTGTCTGTCTGTCTGTCTGTCTGTCTGTCTGTCTGTCTGTCGGTCTGTCGGTCTGTCGGTCTGTCTGTCTGTCTGTCTGTCTGTCTGTCTGTCTGTCTGTCTGTCTGTCTGTCTTGTCTGTCTATTATCTGTATGTATGTATGTATGCATGCATGTATGCGTGTGTGTGTGTGTGTGTGTGTGTGTGTGTGTGTGTTTGTCAACCCCCGGCCCGTCTCGCGCAGGTTTCGCGTGTTGATCCAGGCTATGCCAGCGACGACAACCACAGCGACACGCTACACATTCGGCTCCGACGGATGATTACCTGGAATCAGGCGTGGAGCTACAAAACCAACACCTGCGAAACCTGGCCAGAGGTCGTCAACAGGCTAAAGCGGGACTGCAGCGCCTTCTTCGTCGAAGGATAGGGCACCCTTAGCGATGCCAGGGACAACCGAACACCAAGGAGAGGGACCTACAATCCCCCGGGGTATGACGACTTCTGCGACGAGTCCGTGAACGACCTTTACCACGCATACTACGACATCCGCAGGGTCTGCAGGTTGCGGGGGGTCCAGATGGACTGGGGGGCTGTCTGGCAGCGCCAGCTTCAGCGCAACGAGCAGCAGCGAGACAAAGGCCGGGGCAAAGGGAAGGGCCACGACCCGGTCGGGAAGGGCAAGCGACATGCCGACCCCGCCTGGCCTAATAACGATCAGTCGAGGCCATGCCGTCCCGACCCGTCAGGCCTGCCCGGCCTCGAAGGCTTCGGCGGCGCAGTCACTCTAGGCAACATCCAGTACCGACGCCCAGCGCTAGTCTCCCAAGCTGTTCCCCAGAACACCAGGGTCACCAGCGGGGGATCCGACTTGGGCCGCCAGCCCCACTCAGCTCAGACTTCTTTCCTTAGGCCGGTAAGCGGCCTGCGTTCTAGCTCTTCGCTGCCCGTACACATGCAAGTTGCCGCACCAATATGCGCATGCTGACCCGCCGTGCATTGTCCACCCGGACAGTGCGTGGCAGTCAGCCCCTTCAGTCGCAGCCCGCCTCGCCGTCCACCGAACTGCCTATGGACTGGTCACGTATTGTCCACCCCGACAGCGCGTGGCACTCTACGGCTTCAGCCGCCATCCTTTCAACAAGTTACTGCGCCCGTTAGGTACCCCTAGTCCGGCCACGTATTGTCCACCCCGACAGCGCGTGGCCTCGGCTTATGCCACAATTTTGTTGCAGACAGTGCGCCCAGACAGCCGCCTATCGCTGGTCAGGCGCAGTTTTGACCCCCGCAATCCGGTCCTGCACGCAGTGCGGTCGCGGGCCTGTGGTTAGGTGACCATAGCAGTAGAGTGCATTGGCCGCCCGCCTTCAGCTCCCACTGGCGCCAGGCGCCCAGGCTGCCGCCCCGCCTGCAGGGACCTGACAGGCGGGGCGCTCCTCCTCGCTGCCCTCTCCCTCCCTCCCTCCCTCCGCGCGCCGCCATAACGCCTACGCTGCAGCCGCGGCTGGCAGCTTCCACTGTGTGGCAGTGCCAGTCTTGCTGCCCTGCACCACACCTCACGGGCCCAGCATTTTGTTGGTGGCAGTCTGAAACCCTGATTGCTCATGTACTTGCCGTGCCTTGTCCATTCGGCCACCCACCTGGACAGCCTCACTGCCTTTTCCCTGACGTGCAAGTACCTGGCTCTACTTCACCGACGGCGTCACTGCGGTACCTTTCGCTTTTACGTACTGGGCCTCGTCATCGCCCGTGGGTGCCCCGACTTTGCGGCCTGGCAGCTGCCATGGTCCCCGCTGATGAGGCCGGCCGCGCCAGCGCGCTCAGGTCGGACGTCTCCCGCCTCTGAGCACCCCCTCCTCCTTCCCCCTCCGCGGCCGCCCTGTCCGTCGTTTTCCCCTTCTCCTGCTTTCTGGACAATTCGCTTCCAGGTTCCTCCGTTTAGCTTATCGCTTGTGCAGCCGTGATGCTTCGCCGCCGACGGGAAAAGTGTGTGTGTGTTTTTGTGTGTGTGTGTGTGTGTGTGTGTGTGTGTGTGTTTGTGTGTGTGTGTGTGTTGCGCGCCCGTGTCGGTCTCGCGTGTGGTCGTCGCCGACGCTGGCAGCAGCAGCAGCAACAACAGTAGCAGCAACAGTAGCAGCAACAACAGCAGAGGTCCGAGGGAATGAAGAGTTTGGGGGTTGGTGGGTGGGGGGGAGGGAAAAGGAGGAGGAGGGGGACGAGGAAAAGGACGAGGACGATGAGGAGAAGGGGAATCTTGGATTGGGGAGGTCCGTGATGATGACGACGATGCTACACGACGAGGGTGGTGGTGACGATGATGGTGGCGATGGTGACAATGGTGATGATGCTGATGGTGGTGGTGGTGATGGTGGTGGTGGTGATCACGATCATGGCGATGCTGATGTTGATGGTGATGGTGATGATGGTGACGGTGACGGTGGTGATGATGATAGTGATGATGACGATGATGATGATGATGATGATGATGATGATGATGATGATGATGATGATGATGATGATGATGATGATGATGATGATGAGGATGATGATGATGATGATGATGATGATGATGATGATTTGGGTGAATATTACGATGACTATGATGCGGATGCCGGCGATTATGATAGCGGTGATAATGAACGTGATGATGGTAGCGATGCATTTTGTGACAGTGGTGATGCTGATGATGCTGACGGGGTGACCATCACAATGATCGCGAAGGCGAATGGCCGCTTGCACGGGTTGGGCACCACGCCCGATTTTGCCAGTTTGACCGAGAGTTTCCGCTTGCAGGGAAAGGCGACCAACGTTGTTGGCCGCGAGCGCAGGTGTACCGATCGCCCCGCCTTGTCCTCATTCCCACACTTCGCCTGGGCATTGTGCTGAGCACTCGGGCCCTGAAGGCCATGGGGCCCTGACCAAAGGGGAGATGTGGGGCCGCTTGTTTATAGATGGACCTTGCCAGCGCCACCCTGACACGGAGTTGCCCAGGGTTGCTCGGGCTGTCTCCATGAATTCATATGATGGTGAATGCCTTGGAGAGGTCCGAGGCCCAAGATGGGCCCATCAGCCGCGAACCCCGCGGGCCGCTGAGTTGTCGGCTGAATGTGTTGTTTCCCAGTTTGGCGTATTTCCCTCGGGCCGACATCTCTCTTGCGCGAGCTTTTTGCCCCAGAACAAGAATTTATGATGCTGGCGTGGGGGCCGAGCACAGCCTCCAGCCTCGCACCTCGGCTTCAGGAGACTCATCAGAAGAAGTGTCTGGTGCTGTCGATATTGCCTAATCGCGATGCTTTTTTAGCAGCCAAGCTGCCTCCGCCCTGGCCCACGCTTGCATTGGATGTTCCGTGTACCCCTCCTATGGCTTCGGCTTCTTCGGCCCCCCTCCCCTCGCGCACGACGTCGAACTGCGTCGAACAAATATCCATGGCCCCCGCCCCCCCCCCAACCCAAAGTTGACTGGGTTGGGTGCGAGGCAGCGCGCGGACACCTCAACTCTGGGTTTGGGGGTGAGGGGGGGGGGGCGAACCACATGTACATTGCCATTGTCGCTGCCACCGTGCCTGCTCGTCTTCACGCCGTCGGCGTGGACACTTTTTGTCCGGGCACCGGAGAGCGCCCTCCCCCAGGCAAGTGGGCGTTAATCCGATAATTTTCTCTGGGTAGAGGGCCTCCAGTGGAGGGCAAATGGTGAAATCTGAAATGCCGTTTCGATGGATCTTCGAGGCTTGACTCTGCAAAATGCGAAACACAAGACGGATTGATGTTCGAGGTGTATGGATTTCACCTTGAGCCCTCCACCCTAAGAAAATGCTCAGGTTAATGGTTCGGGGCGTCCTGCTGCCAAGCAGCAGGAGCCAGGCCGCCGCACTGTGGACATTCGGGGTGCTCGGGTGGCTCTGCCCTCGCGTTGACAGTGCCACTCGCCGGGTGCTTCCGTCCAGGCCTCCTAGCTGGGGTCGGCGCAGCTGGGCTCGAAGGCTCGCGCCGCATCGCCGATGCATCGCCGATGCGGCTCGAAGCGGACCCCGATGTTCAAGAGACCGCAAACATGGATTAAGGGGGCGTGGATTAGCGACGGGTCCCGTTTCCATGGGAAATCGCGGATTTCCGCCGCCGAGCGAGGCGGCACTGGCCGCATTCTGGGGAGGGCACCTCCCCTTATCCATGGACTTGGCGACCGCGCGCCAAATCCATGGATCGCTAATCCATGTTTGCGCGCCCCCGAGATTTGCTTCACGCCGACGTCGCCGATGCATCATCGCCGACGTCGACGATGCATCGCTGGTGCATCGCTGGTGCATCGCCGATGCATCGCCGATGCATCTGCGATGCGGCGCGATCCTCCGACTCAATCTACTCGGACTCTATCTAGGAGGCCTCTGTTCCGTCCGTGGTCTAGCCTCGCATCGTGTGGTTCCCCATCTCGGGCTGCTCGTCATGGGTGGAATACTCCATGTAAAGGCAAGCGCCCCCATTCTTCGAAGCAGGGGCTCGAGTTTACGTTCAACTTTGATCGTATCCTGGGTCGTTTCGACAGTTGAGTGTTCCAGGACTCCGTGCCGCCGCCCGGTGCTCCCACCTCTGGGGGGTCGCAGTCCGAGTCTGAAGTATTCGGTCGGGTAAGGAGGGCCCTCAGACTATGGGCGGGGGTGGGGGGGGGCGAGGGGCGGTCGGGGGGGGGGGGGCAAGCAGGCTCTTTCAGGCGACCCTCAGAAACCCCATCCGCATGTCAGTCAGTCAGACTCTCAGCTTAGCTGGCAGGCCCTTCACTGCCAGCTGTGGGGCACGGCTTCGCCGAGCTCGTCTTTCTGCACTCAGAGATGGCTCCTCCGAGGCCAAACGAGAACCTCTCTCTTCCTTTCCTCTCCGCACTCGTCCCCAGCGTGGGCCCCTCCCAGGGTCCTACCCTGGCCATCGTGTTGCTCGGTTTCAGTCTCGGATCGGGGTCCCAGGCGGGCCTCTGGGGGTTGAGGAGTGCGAGAGACCTCCTCGACTCTCGATCCTCCTCCTCCTCCCCCCCCCTCCGTTTCCCCTCCCCGGGGCGACGAGTGCGACGACGCGCTTTCCGCCCGCGTCCAGCGAGGGCGACGACGACGAAAAGACCCCCCGACGCCGACCCCCCCCCGTCATGACGACGACGAAGTTCTCGCGACGAGAACGACCCTTCCACGACGACGACGATGATGACGACGACGACGACGACGACGACGACGACGACGACGACGACGACGACGACGACGACGACGACGACGACGACGACGACGACGACGACGACGACGACGACGACGACGACGACGACGACGACGACGACGACGACGACGACGACGACGACGACGACGACGACGACGACGACGACGACGACGACGACGGACGACGACGACGACGACGACGACGACGACGACGACGACGACGACGACGACGACGACGACGACGACGACGACGACGACGACGACGACGACGACGACGACGACGACCGACGCGCGCGTGCCTGCCGCAGCGCGCGCGCAAGGTGGACGAGTGCTGCGGCGAGCTGCTCCCGCGCCTCTGGGAGCGAGGGGTCCTGAAGGACACCACCGCCGAAGACGTCGCTTTCGTCGTCGTCGTCGTTGTCGTGAGGTGAGGGCGAGCGCCGACTGTGAGGGCGAACGCCGATTTTGGGGCTCCCGAGTCCCCAACTGAACGTGGCAAAACGGTGACGACGTGTCATCAGGTGCTTTGATCCCTGGGGTGCCCAGTCTGTAGGGGTCCTGAAGGACACCGCCGCCGAAGTCGTCGTTTGCGTCGTCGTCGTTGCCGTCGTCGCCGCCGCAGTGCCGTCGTCACGGCGAGCGTGCGCGCCGCTTAGGCGAGAGCCGCATTTTGAAAACTACCCGCCCTCCATCCGTGAAGCGCCCTCAAAGTTTTAGGACGGATGTGCGCAACGCTAAGGCGAGAGCCACACTTTGAAAACCATGTTACTTGATCCGTGAAGCTCCCACGCACTTTTACACGACTTTGCGTGGCGCTACGGCGAGAGCCACATTTTGAAAACCGCCCGTCCTCTATCAGTGGAACTTTCGCGAACTTTAAGACGCGCGGCGCAAGGGCGAGAGCAACATTTTGAACACGATCCGCCCTTCGTCCATGAAACTGCTGCTATTTTAAGCCCCAGGACCATTAAATGGTGGGGAAGTGTCAGGCGAAACGCCCGGCCCACCCTAGCGACCCGTTTCTGGTTGCGACAGGGAGGTGCTATTGGTTATTTATAGGGAAGAGGGATGGAGGACGAGGAGGGGGAGGAGAATCAGGAGGAGGAGGAGGAGGTGGAGGAGGAGGAGGAGGAGGAGGAGGAGGAGGACGCACGCACGTGCGAAAGGTCCACCAGGAGAGGGAAAATGTCCATTTGAAAGGCCTTGTGGGATCCCTTGGAGACCCTTTACGGGGCGCCTGAAAGCTTCTTTTGGGCCTGTGGAGTGTCCCTCGGGGCCTCTTGGGGCGTTCTTGGGCACTTGCTGGTGGTCTCGGGGGTCCTCTTTGGACAGAGAGCTCGAAATGTCAATTCGAGCGGCCTCTCCTGGGCCCCCCTGGAGCCCTCCTGTTGGGGACCTCGTATGCCGCCTCGGGCTCCTCTTGGGCCGTCTTGGAACCCTCTTTGGCCGTCTTGAGGCCCCTCAAGCTTTCTGTGCCGCTTCGGCGCGATCTTGCGGGCCTCTTGAGCAGCCTTAAACGGTGTTACGATCAAAAGGGCGAATGTGCAACACGCGTATTCTTTCCCAAGGGATTGGGACGACATGTACCTCTTGGGACCCTGTTGGGGGTCCTGTTGGAGCCCTCTAGGGGCGTCTTCGAAGCCTCTTGGGCCGTCTGGATACCATCCTTGGTGCTTCTGGAGATTCCTCCGCGTGTTGGAGCCCAGCTTGAGCCAGCTTAGGTGGGGCCACGCAGTGTAGAAACTGGAAGGCTCTGGATGCCGCTGGGGCGCGCCGACGAGCTCTGGCCCTCCCCCGTCGAACGGGTTTTCGGACCCCCGGGCGAGAGGAGGAGGAGGAGGAGGAGGAGGAGGAGGAGGAAGAGGACCCCAGGCGAGAGCGAGGAGGAGGAGGAGAGCAGGAATTCGGACCCCAGGCGAGAGGAAGACCAGTGTAAACCCAAGACGAAATTCGGACCCCGGGGGAGGGGGACAGCCAATCATCTCACACACCTTTGCACCCCTGCGAGCGGGGGTCGGCGGATGCCTGCTCACTTTCCCTCTGCACGTGCAGCTCAGAGACTCTCTGTCGAAGAGCTGCGCCACGCTGCGCCATCGTCAACTGAGGGCAGCGCAGAAACGATTCAGACCCAGGCAGGATGGGAGGGCTGGAGGGAGGGAGACATATGGAGGGAAGAACGGAGGGGGTTTACGCAGCTGCTTTGTGACTGTCGAGATCTTGCGTAGAGGATGACGATACGACGAACATTCCTTTTTACTGGGCCACAACAGATGATACGACATGATCACTATGATACCTGACCGCGCATGACATAACATACTTGTTTGGGGTTCACCTGTAGTGCAACTCGGGTCACACATATGACCACCTATATGTGCAATCGATGTTCGGGGAGTGCCGTGATGATGCTGCTGATGATGATGATGAGGATGATGATGCTGCTGATTATGATGATACGGATGATGATGACGCTGCTGAAGCTGATGATGATGATGCTCACTGATATCATGATTCCCGACTATTGGTATTGTCGTTGTTATGGTTGTTGCTATTATCATTGATACCATTGTCATTACAAAATCTTAAACGCAAGTAGTATCATACTTTTAATGGCGACGCTATTATCATTACTATCACCATTTTTATTGTTATTATGCTGCTGCTTCTGCTGATGCTGATGCCGATGCTGACGTCGATGCTGCTGTTGATGATGCTGATGGTGGTAATGGCTATACACATGGTCGTGATGATGATGCTGATGGTGATGGTGGTGGTGATGGTGATCATGCTGATTATGATGCTGCTGCTGCTGATGACGATGATGCTGATGATTGGGATGATGATGACGATGACGACGGCGATGCAAATGATGATGCGACTGATGGAGATGCTGATGACGATGATGATGAGGATGATGATGATGATGATGATGATATTGATGCGGACGATGGTGATGGTGATGATGATGCTGCTGCTGCTGATGATGATGATGCGGCTGCTTCTGCTGATGGTGCACATGATGAGAATGATGATGACACTGATGGTGATAGTGATGGTGCTACTGATGGTGGTGATGATGATTATGGTGATGGTGATGTTGTTGATGATGATGATGATGATGATAGTGATGATGGTGATGATGATGATGACGATGATGATGATCATGATGATTATTATGATGACGATGATGACGATGATGATCATGATGATGACGATCATGATGATGACGATTCTGATGATGCTGCTGCTGATGATTTTTATGATGATGATGCTGATATTGATGACGATTCTGATGATGATACTGAGGATGATGATGACGATGGTGGTGGTGGGGGTGGTGATGATGCTGATACTGATGATGACGATGATGATGATGATGATGATGATGATGATGACGATGAGGATGATGATGATGATGATGATGATGATGATGATGATGATGATGATGATGATGATGATGATGATGATGATGATGATGATGATGATGATGATGATGATGATGATGATGATGATTGATGATGCTGCTGCTGCTGATGCTGATCATGATGTTGTTGTTGTTGCTGTTGTTGTTGTTGTTGTTGTTGTTGTTGATGGGGATGATGATGATGGTGATGATGATGATGATGATGATGATGATGATGATGATGATGATGATGATGATGATGATGATGATGATGATGGTGATGGTGATGCTGATGATGCTGATAATGATGATTATGATGGAGGAGGAGCAGGAGGAGGGAGAAGGGATGAGGAAGGAGTAGGAGGGAGGAGGAGAATGGAGCAGGGAGGGGGGAAGAGTAGGAGAAGGACGAGAAGCAGGAGGGGAAGGAGGAGGAGGAGGAGGAGGAGGAGGAGGAGGAGGAGGAGGAGGAGGAGGAGGATTTAGGAGGAGGAGGAGGAGGAGGAGGAGGAGGATGAGGAGGGGGGGGAGAGTCTTCCCAGGATATTGTTCAGTTTCGGCGGCAGGTGGCACCGTGCTCAGGATTTGGGGAGGGGAGGGGAGGGAAAGGGCGTGTCGGTAACCTGCTCTCAGGGCTCTGACGTAATTTCTGAGAAGACGTCGCAGCGGCACCCCCGCCTTCCGCTCACTGCCGTCGAGGGCGAGCTGACCGGTGCGGCCTGTCAGCCGACCTTGAACGAGGCACTCGAGGGCGTGGGCGACGCCGAGATCAGCCTGCGCCCGCCTCCTGTCACATCCGCTGCGGCCTCTTGTCTTGGCGGCCAGATGTAAGGTTCTTGAGACGTGCGTTGAGCTCGTCTAGCGTATCGCCGACACTCTCAGCCGAGGAGGAGCAGGAGCAGGAACGCCAAAAGAGCAGCATGATCAGCACCGACGCAAGGTCCTTCTCCCCCCTCCCTCTATCCTCTGTTCTCTTCGTCCAGTGCGTGTGGAAGAGGAGCGGAAAGGGTAGCGAATTGCGGGAACCGAGCACGCGCGAGCCCTGGTCCGCACAAACCTGGGTCGGCCAGAGGGGACTGATTGACCCCCCTTTAGCTCTGACCCCCGTGACGGGAGCCCCGAGGGAGCGTGGGCTCGCCCGCCCCTTTCTCCTCTTCCTCCTATTCCTCCTCCTCCTCCTCGCTCCCCCGCGGGCCCCAGGGATGGCCGCTCCTCCTGCCGCAGCGCCACAGGGTGATCCCAGGCCCGCGGCGCGCGCAGAGCGAACACGTCCCTAGGGGCCGGCCGCTGCGCGCGACGCGGGCCCAGCGGCCCCGCGGGTGCTTCTGTGGCACAGGGCGGGTGGGACGAGGGAGAGGCCACCAACGCCTCCTCCTCCTCCTCCTCCTCCTGTTTTGTGCCCCTGGCCCAGGCGCGTACCAGGCAAACGGCCAGGCGCTCCCCCGCGGCAGGTCAGGTTCTACGAGGCGGAAGAACTCATCCTCGAGGCAGCTGCGCTCCTCCTCCTCCTCCTCCTCCACTTCTCCTCCTCCTTCACTTCTCCTCCTCCTCCCTCTTCCTCCTCCTCCTCCTCCCAGTTCTCAGGTGGCAAGTTAAGAACGCTGTCGCTCGTCTTGGACGGATGAAAGTATAGCGGCGCACAGCGCCCTCAACAGCGCCCAGTAACGCCCGGTCGTTCACATGGCGCCGAAGAGCGCCATCGTGACGCCCAGTAGCGCCCGATGGCGCAACGCGAGGGAGATGCGCTGCGTCCGTTCTGCGCGCTGTTGGTCACCATGGGGGCGACCGACAGCTTCCGCGAGTTGCTTTCTACAGTCAACCCGCATAGGATGGGCAACCTTCCCCAGGGCACCCTGGAATCCTTGCCCCTTCGGACCATCTCTAGCGACCTTCGCTGGCCAACATCATTCGGAAACCGCTCGCATGGGCCTCCGAGGCTCTCGCATCCTTACCGCGCATCCTTACGATGCGGGTTGACTCTAATTCCTCTCCCTCCCCAAGGACGTCTTCGCCTGCGTCAGGGCCTGCCCCGCCATGCGGGGCTGCGAGGAACCGCTCGGGGCCCTCGTCGAGGGGGAGGCCACCTCGGCGTCGGAGGCGCCCTCGGGGATGGCCGTCGCCGCCGCCGTCGTCGTTGGCGTCGTGGTCGCCGCCGCCGCTGCCGCCAATGCCGCCACCGCCACCGCCGTCGTCGTCGTCGTCGTCGTCGTCGTCGTCGTCGTCGTTGTTTTCCTTTTCGTTGTCGTTGTCGTCGTCGTCGCCGTCATGGATCGGCCCTGTCGGGCGACGAAATCTATGCACATCCCCTTCTCCCTGACCAGGCCCATCGTGAACCCAGGAGCTGTGCATGCGCCCTCCTGGCCGGGCCAGGAGGGCGCGGCTTGGACACCTGCTGGACAACCCCGCCTTGTGGAGCGCGTTGCGTGGAAGGCGGGCGGGTTTACGTCGCCGATATAAATCCGCCCGCCCCGTGGAATCGCGATGAGAGGTGTTCTCCGCGCGACGATAGGGTGCCGCGCATCGGTCCACCCCTGCTCGAGCAACACACTTCGTGCAGTTTACCTATTCACCTTTTGTCCCAGTCAGTGCAGTGAGGAAGCTTGCCAGGGAACGGCAGCCATGGTATCGGCCTGGCGCCGTTCCGCAAGGCCGCAGGGCCTTTAATCGCCATGGATGGAGTGGGTCCCGAGGGAAACGGGTCCCGGGGCTCTTCGGCCTGGCGCTGTTCCGCAAGGCCGCAGGGCCTTTCATCGCCATGGATGGAGCCGGGTCCCGAGGGAAACGGGTCCTGGGGCTCTTCGGTGTCTCCGGGCGCTCGGGGCCCTCCACGGGCCCGTGGGCCGTCGGAAAACGACACAGGGTGAACAAGTCTTCCTGGGGGGAAAGACCCCGAGGGTTCAGAACCCAAGTCTTCCTGGGGGAAAGACCCCAAGGATGAACAAGTCTTCCTGGGGGAAAGACCCCAAGGGTTCAGAACCCGTGGCCTTCAGGACCCGTTTCCCCCGTGCTAGTCAAAGGTCCATCAAGAGTTTGTGCCAGTTGAAAGTTACATTGTCGATAGCGGCGTCTGCCCCGAGTGTTTCCCAGACGTCATGGAACTATTTCGCGTCGTCCGCCACCTTGCGGGCAAACACGACCGAAGTGCCGCCTGGCAATCCTCCAAAACTGCCCCCAGCTCCCAGCAATTGATGTTCAAATGTCAGATGCGCGGGACTGCGAGCGTAAACGATGTGTTCGGCAACAGGGCTCCACGCACACGGTTGAATCACAGCGCAGTGCAAGCGGGCAGGCCATGCCCAAAAATGACGAGCCTAGAAGGTAACCGCGTGTACCAGTCAAATATTATAGCTCCCTTGATGGGCAGCGGATGAGGTGGCGATAACTGAGAGCCGGCCGCTGTAGATCACTCCGGTTGCGATGATTGTTTTTTGAGAGGCAGCGGCTCGGTCGGTATCCGCTCACATCTTCTTAATCCGACAGCAAAAAGAGTATACACATCACATTTTCAGACACCTCGTGGTGCCGTCGCCACAAAATAAGGCACGCTTGGCGCTGTTCGGCCGGGCGCCGCCGAGCGAAGGGGCCGCCCGCTCCCAAGTCTCCGACGACTTGATTGTTCCAGTCGGCAGGCTAGACTTCAACCGCTTCATATTGGCATGGTCGGCTGCCTGTGTCGCAGCCGCGCTTCGGTGCCTTGAATCCATGGCCCACACGCGACGGGCTGCGGCTCCAGCCTCTTCGGTTTCTTTGCATTTTCCTTCTCCTGTGCCTGAATAAATCCCGGCGTATCCCGCCCGCGACCGGCTCCTGCATCGCCTTCGCACTCATGCGGCCGCTGATTCGAAAAGTGTAGCATGATTGTTCTGCTCCATAAAAAACCTACGATATGGTCTTCAGGCTGTGTGCGCAGGCCCAGCGTGGGATTGGCCACGTGCCGAAGTTCCCTGGAGGAGCGACAGGGTTTCTACACCTACTGTGGCTGAATTTCGCGATTCTGTGGCCACGACATTTAAGCAACAGTAGGTGTAGGCGCCCCCGCCGCGAGGCAAGGTGGCGCTTGCCAGGGCCAGCCCTTGGGATAACCATACCAGGCGCTGTTTTTCCCCGCCAGGCCCTTCTAGACCTTAGTTGTTTTTGAAAATATCGGGGCCGCTCTTTTTGTTGTTGTTGTTGTTGTTGTTGTTGTTGTTGTTGTTGTTGTTGTTGTTGTTGTTGTTGTTGTTGTTGTTGTTGAACATTATTTATTCTAAAGAATAATTATTGTTGGGGCCCCTGGTGCGCGGCCCCCTCGCCGCGCCTAGGCCGCAGCCACATTTTCATCATTTTCGTGAGGAAGTCTCAGGCAAAACGTGGGTGTCCGGATCCGGTTGTTTTGTTGTCCCCCGTTTTCCCTTGCAAAAAATAAGCTAAAGTGGACATTTCTTGTTCTAACATAACCAAACTTCAAGAATCCCTTGCAAAAAATAAGGTAAAGTGGACATTCGCGCGCGCAAGACGAAATCCTTCCAAAACCTTAGTTTTCGTAGCGATTTTAACATAAAAACATCAAAAAACCAATGGTTTTTCAACAAAAAAATGTCAAAATTTCATCCCGCGCGCTCTTGCGGATTCGTAGGAAACCCAACACTTTTTAAACATTTCTGTCAAACGGGCTTTTGCGAGCAACTTTTTCGAACTTCTGCAACAACGGTTGCGCACCTGCCAGGGCCATCATCCCTGTCAAATAATACCATGCGGGACACATTCGTTTTTTCTTCGCGCGCGCACGCCGTCGTCGTCGGCCGCGGGGCCCTGAATAGTAGCCACGGTCGTCCGCATGCCACGAAGTGAAGTGTCCGAACGTCATAGGGCGGGAAGCTGGGTGTGGGTGGTGGCGAAGAGTCGTTTGGAAATTTGGTAGAGCTTGAACCGGCCCCCCCACAAAGTGGGGGTATTGCCCGCCTCCTATGAAAACCCTGGCACTGGTGAGAACGGAGTGTCCCCACGTGCTAGTAATTGTTGTTGTTGTTGTTGTTGTTGTTGTTGTTGTTGTTGTTGTTGTTGCTTTTGTTGTCGAACTTTGACTTCTGAAGAATAATAGTTGTTGATTCTCCCCGCCCGGAGCACATTGTATTTTTCGATTGAAGTGCCCCTCCTGGGGGTCGCACCCCCTGTTTTTTATCAGGGGAAATCTTGAGGCTCAAACTGTGTCGTTGGCCCACGGTTTACACAGCGGCTCCCGCGTGATATTTCTTCACAATGCATTGAAGAATCGCGCTCTCGTTCGGGACTTCCTGGCAATCTACCACCGAAGCGCGGCTCCCGCTTGATACTTCTTGACACTGTATTGCAGAGTCGCGTTCGCGCGCGGGACTTCCTCGCAATTTACCATCGACCCGCTTCGCTTGATACTTCCTCACAGTTTATTCAGATGCCGGTCCTCGACAGTCAGGAATCGCGCGCCCCCTACAGATTCCCTTGCGCTTCAAGCAGGACTCGCGCTTCAACGACCCGCCCGTCGGGGCCTGCCCGCCCGACCAGCCCGTTAATTTCTGCAGTCGCCGCTCGCTGCCTTTCGCCCGCCTTCGATGCGCCTCGCTGTCCGTACTGGTTCCGCGGTCGCCTTCGCTCGCTGCCCTTCGTGGCCCCGTTGTTGCCGTCAGTGGCTCCGTCGCTGCCCTTTGTGGCCCCGCATTATATGCCCTTCGTGGCCCCCGCTCGCACGCGCCCGTCGTGGCCCCGTACGCATGCCCTTCGTAGCCCAGGTGTCGCCCTTCGTGGCCCCGTCGCTGCCCTTCGTGGCCCCTTTGTTGCCCTCAGTGGCCCCGCTGTCGCCCATTGTGGCCCCGCATACGAATGCCTTTCGTGGCCCCCGCTCGCTCGCGCCCGTGCTGGTCCCATATGCATGCCCTTCGTGGCCCCGCTGTCGCCCCTTGTGGCCCCCTCGCTGCCCTTCGTGGCCCCGGTGCTGCCCTCAGCGGCCCCGTCGCTGCCCTCTGTGGCCCCGGATTTCATGCCTTTCGTGGCCCACGCTGGCTTTTCACGATTCTTTAGGCTTACGCCACACCGCCGACCCCTTGTTTTTTTTGGAGGCGGATGCAGAGAATCGCAAGCGGAAAGCAGAGGCGGACGCGAAGCCGCTGACGTGCGCGGCGTGCAAAGGCGCGTTCTCGGACACGAAACATTTGAAGCAGAAGCAAGTGGAACATCATCGAGCAGCGAAAGGAGCTAAAGTGGTGTGCAGAAGCTGCGAGGAATTCGGGTTCACAGCGCGCAGTTGCCAGGCTTATCAGTTCAGCGGCGCGTGCAAGAGAGGACTACCAAAGTCGGCGTTCCCCGACCCGCACAATGTCCCGCGCGACGCAAAGATGGGCACCCTAAAGTGCAAGACGTGCAAATGATGCCCAATCGGTTGCGCGTACTGGGCAGAAAAGGGAGGACGGGAAGAGGAGGATGGGGGGTGAGGCGGAAAATGGGGGGGAGAAGCATCGGTGAGGATGAGCTGAAGCGGGGCAGGAAGAGGAGGAGGGGAACGAGGAGGAAGTTTAGGAGGAGGAGGAGGAAGAGGAGGAGGAGGAGGGGGACACTGAGATGAGGCTCCGGGTTATGGGGCTGGGCGCGACTCGAAAAACCGGTGTGTTCGGAGATGTCCGTTGGGATCTTGCGGGGGGGCTTCTTGCGGGCCTCTTGGAGCAGTTTCGGAGGCTCTTGGGGGCCGTTTTGGGGCCTCTTTGTGGCTTCTTGGGCGCCTCTTGGAACGTCTTGGGGGCCTCTTGGGGGCTTCTTGGGGCCTCTTTGGAGCCTCTTGGGGCCTCCTGGGGGCCTCTTGGGGACCCACGCTTTCGCAACCCGCCTGCTCGACCTCGTCGCCTGGGCCCGCCTTCCCGACCTGCCCGCCCACCCGATCTGCCCGTCTGGTTCTACCATTTATTTTCTGCTCCTTGCCCCCTTCCTGCCAATTTCATTTGTGCTCCATTATTATCCCTCCCCCTTCCACCCGTCCTCTCTTCCCTTGTTTTAGGGGCTGCACTAAAGACACTGTGCAGGTAAGGAAGACATGCCCCCAAGGGGGTATGATCGAAGACGACGAGGGCGGGTACCGAGGGTTTGGGATATACGTGTTGATTATCACGTGAGCAGATATGAGCGAACAGTCCTAAACTGATTGTTTCTGTTGTTATTGTGATTGTTGAAGTCTCACTCGTGAAGAATTGTTCACGCTTCGCGAATCCCCACCAGCCCATCCTAAAACAGCCACTTTAGCAAAGAGTACCGACTGTCGGGATTTGTTGGTCATCTTTTCAGCAATGATGCCCAGAGGAGTTGCTTTGATTCGATCAGGGAAGTGTGGGAGCATACAGAGAAACGAAGGACAGGGGATGCCGCCATATCCCAAGAGGGGAGGATGGAGGAGGAATCGGAGGAGGAGGTGGGGGAGGGGAGGAGGGAGGAGGAAGAGGGGGAGGCGGACGAGGAGGGGAGGACGAGCAGAAGGGCCAGAGGCCTCTTGGATGCATCGCGGAGTCTCTTGGGATGTCTTTTGGGAGCCTCTTGGAGGCCTTTTGGGGCGTCTTGGGGGCCTCTTGGCGGCCCCAGGGGCTTCTAGGAGCGTCTTGGGTGCCTTGGGGGAGCCTCTTCGGGCCTCTTGGGAGCCTCTTGGAGGCCGTTTGGGGCGTCTTGGGGGCCTCTTGGCGGCCCCAGGGGCTTCCAGGAGCGTCTTGGGTGCCTCGGGGGAGCCTCTTGGGGCCTCTTGGGGGCCTCTTGGGGGCATCTTGGGGGCCTCTTGGAGGCCTCTTGGGGCCTCTTGGGGCTCTTTGGGAGGGGTCTGGGAGGTATCTTGGGGCCATCTTTCGGGCGATCGATCACAGATGGGGCGAGCATTTTTCTCCCTCCCCCCGTCGGGGCCACGATCCTCGTGAGGGGTGTCGAATTTTAGCCCTCCCAGGAGACGAAAAAGACCCCTCCAACGACCCGCGAAAGGACCTCTCCAGGCCCAGGGGGAGGGGGGAAGGGGGAGGGGTAAACCCCTCCCCGAAGGGGAAGAAGGGTTGAGAACAGAGCGGGCTCTCTAAACCACTCACGCCCAAAGGGCTGGTGGGATTTTTCTGTTGGTCCAGCCCTCTCCGGGGCACATTGTGTTTTTCAATTGAAGTGCCCTTCCCAGGATTCGCACCCTGTTCTTTATCAGGGGAAGTCTTGGGTCTCAGGATTGGGGTGTTGGCCTTTGAATCCCGCTTTCGCTGTGAATTTCCTCGCGATTTATTTGGGAATCGCGCTGTCGTTCGAGACTTCCCGCGATTCATGCAGGACGCACGCTTCAGCAACCCGCCTGCTCGATCTGGCCGCCAGAGCCCGCCTTCCCGACCCTCCTGCTGGGGTCTATCCGCCCGATCTGCCCGTCTGGTTCTGCCACATGTTTTCTGCTCATAGCCCACCTACTGCTACTCTCTCCCCTTTTCCCTTCCTTCCATCCGTCCTCTCTTCCCCTGCCTCAGGAGCTGCACGAAAGACACGCTGCAGGTAAGAAATATCTACCCCCAATGGGGTACGATCGAAGACGAAGAGGGCGGGTATCGTGGGTTTGGGACATACGTGTTGTATGGCACGTGCACAAATGAGAGTGGAGAGTCTTACCATTATTGTTGTTATCGTTTTTCCGAACCATCCTGTGGTGTTTGGTCCTCAATTCGAAGAAACGGTCCCCGCGTTCTCCCCTCCTCTGCCCCCTCCTCCTCTCCACCGTCCGCATGCGTCCCGCACACCCAGTACAGCGTTTCGTGGCCCTCCTCCCCTGCCCACCCAGTACAGCGTTTCGTGGCCCCGTAGGGAGCCCTACCGAAGGTCCCAGTGCTACCGTCCGCATGCGTCCCGCACACCCAGTACAGCGTTTCGTGGCCCTCCTCCCCCTCCCCCCTGCGTTTCGCCCACCCAGTACAGCGCTTCGTGGCCCCATGGGGAGCCCCACCGAATGTCCCAATGCTGCCGTCCGCATGCGCCCCGCACCCAGTACAGCGTTTCGTGGCCCCATAGGGAGCTCCACCGAAGGTCCCAGTGCTACCGTCCGCATGCGTCCCGCACACCCAGAACAGCGTTTCGTGGCCCTCCTCCCCCTCCTCCCTGCGTTTCACCCACCCAGTACAGCGCTTCGTGGCCCCATAGGGAGCCCCACCGAAGGTCCCAATGCTACCGTCCGCCATGCGTCCCGCACACCCAGTACAGCGTTTCGTGGCCCTCCCCCTCCCCCCTGCGTTTCGCCCACCCAGCACAGCGTTTCGTGGTTCTATGGGGAGCCCCACCGAAGGTCCCAGTGCTACCGTCCGCATGCGCCCCGCACATACAGTATAGCGTTTCGTGGCCCCATAGGGAGCTCCACCGAAGGTCCCAGTGCTACCGTCCGCATGCGTCCCGCACACCCAGTACAGCGTTTCGTGGCCCCATAGGGAGCTCCCGAAGGTCCCAGTGCTACGCTGCGTCCCGCACACCTAGTACAGCGTTTCGTGGCCTCCCCCCCTCCCCCCTGCGTTTCGCCCACCCAGCACAGCGTTTCGTGGCCCCATGGGGAGCCCCACCGAAGGGCCCAATGCTGCCGTCCGCATGCGCCCCGCACCCAGTACAGCGTTTCGTGGCCCCATAGGGAGCTCCACCGAAGGTCCCAGTGCTACCGTCCGCATGCGTCGCGCACACCCAGAACAGCGTTTCGTAGCCCTCCTCCCCCTCCTCCCTGCGTTTCACCCACCCAGTACAGCGCTTTGTGGCCCCATAGGGAGCCCCACCGAAGGTCCCAGTGCTACCGTCCGCCTGCGTCCCGCACACCCAGTACAGCGTTTCGTGGCCCCCCTCCCCCTCCTTCCTGCGTTTCGCCCACCCAGCACAGCCTTTCGTGGCCCCATGGGGAGCCCCACCGAAGGTCCCAGTGCTACCGTCCGCATGCGCCACGCACATACAGTACAGCGTTTCGTGGCCCCATAGGGAGCTCCACCGAAGGTCCCAGTGCTACCGTCCGCATGCGTCCCGCACACCCAGAACAGCGTTTCGTGGCCCTCCTCCCCCTCCTCCCTGCGTTTCACCCACCCAGCACAGCGTTTCGTGGCCCCATAGGGAGCCCCACCGAAGGTCCCGGTGCAACCGTCCGCATGCGTCCCGCACCCAGCACAGCGGTTCGTGGCCCCATAGGGAGCTCCACCGAAGGTCCCAGTGCTACCGTCCGCATGCGTCCCGCACACCCAGAACAGCGTTTCGTGGCCCTCCTCCTCCTCCTCCTCCTCCTCCTCCTCCCTCCTCCTCCTTGCGTTTCACCAACCCAGTACAGCGTTTCGTGGCCCCATAGGGAGCCCCACCGAAGGTCCTAGTGCTACCGTCCGCATGCGTCCCGCACACCCGGTACAGCGTTTCGTGGCCCCATAGGGAGCCCCACCGAAGGTCCCAGTGCTACCGTCCGCATGCGTCCCGCACACCCAGTGCAGCGTTTCGTGGCCCTCCTCCCCCTCCTTCCTGCTTTTCACCCACCCAGTGCAGCAGCGTTTCGTGGCCCCATACGGAGCCCCACCGAAGGTCCCAGTGCTACCGTCCGCATGCGTCCCGCACACCCAGTACAGCGTTTCGTGGCCCCATAGGGGGCCCCACCGAAGGTCCCAGTGCTACCGTCCGCATGCGTCCCGCACACCCAGTACAGCGGTTCGTGGCCCCATAGGGAGCTCAACCGAAGGTCCCAGCGCTACAGTCCGCATGCGTCCCGCACACCCAGTACAGCGTTTCGTGGCCCCATAGGGAGCTCCACCGAAGGCCCCAGTGCCCCCGTCCGCATGCGTCCCGGAAGCCCAATTTGGCATTTTCACCCACCCAGTGCAGCGCTTCGTGGCCCCATACGGGGCTGCACCCAAGGCCCTAGTGCCACCGTCCGTACGCGTCCGGGAAACGTTTTTTGGTATTTTTACTTGCGCAGTGCAGTGTTTCGTGGCCCCATAGGGGGCTCCACCGAAGCCCCCAGTGGGACCGTCCGCATGCGTCCCGGAAACCCAATTTGGCATTTTCCTTGCCTAGGCTCTGCCTAGAAGGGTTCTTACTCTGTAGCTTAAAGGGGCCGGGCAGTGTAAACCGCCCCGGGCGGTTCCCCCAGTCCCCTAGGAGCCAAGCGAAAGCAACAGCAGAGGTAAAAACAAACGCGCGGTTCCCCCAGTTGCGCTCCCTGGGTGCCAAGCAAAAGCAAAAACAAAGGCGAACATGAAGGCAAAAGAGAAGGCAAAGCAAACACATAGCATAGCATTGCATAGCATATCATAGCATAGCGCAGCATATAATAGCGCAGCGTAGCATAGCATAGCATCGCATAGCCTAGCCTAGCCCAGCATAGCATTGCGCAGCATAGCATAGCATAGCATAGCAGAGCATAGCATAGCATAGCATAGCGCAGCACAGCATCCATTGCTGCTGCTGTAGACATATATATCTGTACTTATATGTGTGTGCGCGCACGTATGTTCCATGCATGTTGTCCGTCTGCGGGCCATCTTGAGCCCTTATTGGGGCAGCTTGAGCTCTTAGGATTCACGAAGGTTTCGCACATAGCACCAGCCTGGAGACATGACACCCGACGTATTATCGCATGTCCTAAGTGTGTTTCTAACTATGGTATCTATATATATTTATATACACATCTATTTGCATATATAGAAAGACATTTGCAAAGCCAGGAACAAAGGCAAGAGCAAAGGCAAAGGCAATGCAAAGCAAAAGTAAAACCAACGCGAAAGTGTGGATGTAGATGTAGATGTAGGTGTAGGTGTAGATGTGGATGGCGATGTAGATGTAGATGTAGATGTAGATGTAGATGTAGATGTAGGTGTAGATGTATATGTAGATGTGAGTCTCGCTGTTGATGTAGATGTATAAGTAGATGCAGGTGTAGATGTAGATGTAGCTGTAGGTGTAGATGTAGATGTAGGTCTAGATGTAGATGTAGGTGTCGATGTAGATGTAGGTGTATATATATATATATATTTATATGTAGATGTACAGAACCCTCAGTGCCCCGCCCTCATCTCCGTGCCTGCTTGCTTTTGCTGCTGCCTCCGCGACTTGCTGCCTGCTTCTGCTGCTGCTTCACTTACGGCGTGGCGTCGGCGGTTCTGGCGCTACTACTATTATTACTACCACTACTACTACTACTACTACTACTACTACTACTACTACTACTACTACTACTACTACTACTACCACTACTACTACTACTACTACTACTGCTGCTGCTACTCCTACTACTACTACTACTACTATTATTACAACAACAACTACTACTACTACTACGACTATGACTATTACTACTACTTCTTCTTCTTCTACTACTACTACGACTACTACTACTATTACTACTACTACTACTACTACTACTACTACTACTACTACTACTACTACGACTACGACTACGACTACTACGACTACTCTACTGCTACTACTGCTACTGCTACTGCTACTACTACTACTACTACTACTACTACTACTACTACTACTACTACTACTACTACTACTACTACTACTACTACTACTACTACTACTACTACTACTACTACTACTACTACTACTACTACTACTACTACTACTACTACTACTACTACTACTACTACTACTACTACTACTACTACTACTACTACTACTACTACTACGACTACTACCTAAGAGCCCAGGCCCGTTGGCGCGGTTCCGTCTGGGTGCGTCGTAGCCACTGCGTTCACTCTGCGTGCCGCCTGTGCCTGGTAAGACGCCGCTGGGTGGTGTCGGGCGGCTCCGTGTCGGGCGCCTGCTGTGCTGCCTCTTCCTGTGTCAGCGCGTTGACAGTGCTCTGGGGGCGGTGGGGCGCTGGTCTCAAGCCTGGGCAATAATGGAGAAGGTCATCTCTGTCGCGGAGGCCCAGTCTTTGGAGCGCTGGCTTCTCGCAGAGTGCCCGCGAGGCCGCCTGAGCATCCAGGCGCACTGCGCTCGCGCTCTGGAATCCCAGGCCGCCCAAGGCGACAGGTGAAAGTATTTCTTTCTGCTCCGCTGTGAGGTCGTGCGTTTGCACTAGCTCCTCCAGTGTGCTGAGTAGGTCGGCGTCGAGCTGGGTCGCCGTTTGGGCGTGGGCCCCAGTGGTGCGCATGTGCCACGTCATGTCTCCTGCAGTGAGGGTTCGTAGTAGTACCAACGACGTCTGAACGTCTAGGCCGGCTTTGTGAAGGTCCATGAGTCTGGCCATGGCAGTCGTCCTCCTGGTTCGTTGGCGCTTTAGTCGCGGCGAGGCGGGTGAGTGCAGGCTGCCCTCCTCGGCGTGCTGGTCGGCGGTTGCCGGCGTCGGTGACAGGCCGGAGTAGTCGTCGGCGTGTTGTCGTAAGATCGTGGGCTGCCCTACTCGCGGCGCGGGTAGGGCTGCTGGTATCGCGGCAGGATTCCTCGCCGACACCTCACATTTGTCGACGCGTGTTTGGAGGCCGGCTTGGCTCAGTGCGTTGGTGTAGGCTGCGTATATGGTGGGCAGGTCTTCAGGCTTCGCAAGGATGGTGAGGTCGTCGATGTAGCCGAAAAGCTCGTGCTGTATACCTGCTGCGTCGAGTTGGCGTTTGGCCCTCTCGAGGGCTCGGTCGAGTCCGAGGCAGAAGAGCGTGGTGGCCATGCCACGCCCCTGGAAGATGCCCGCCGTTTGGTTCCAGATGTGTCTTCTGCCCCTGGTGTCGTGGTAGACTACCTGCCCGGCATCCGGCAGGAAGTCTCTTGCCCATCGGCGGAGTTTTGGGCAGTGAGCATCGATGCCTTCCTTGATGTACACCCTGCTCAGGTTCTGGAAGGCGTCTGCAGCGTCCAGAGAGAGCGCGGCGTAGTCCGGGCGGACGTGGAGGGCAGTGGACGCGTGCATGTGGACCAGTTCCGCCCCGGCCGTGTGCTTGTGCCCGAATTGCTTGCCGCGAAGCTCCTCGGCGACCTCGTCCGCCGCCATTTTGTTGAACGCCTTGGACGCGAGGCGGCGGAGCGGGCTGGCGAGGTTGATGGGGCGGATTCGGGTGGAGCTCTTGGTGAGCGGGGGGAGGCGGGCGGCCGTCGCCAGTTCCTGCACTTCTTGCGGGGGGGTGCCGCGGGCTAGTGCTGCGGCCACTGTGGCCAGGGCACGCAGAGCGGACAGGTCAGTATGTGCGAGTTGGAAGTGCTCGTGCCGCCGCCCGTCGGGCCCAGCTGCGCTTCGTTTTGGTGCGGCCCGCAAAGCTTTGGCGAAGTGTAGCTCGAACTGTTGCTGCTCGTCGTCCTGTTCGTCGTGGGCGGCTGGTGGCTGTGGCTGATGGTGTGGGAAAAGCTGCGGTGCGGCTTGAAGGGTCAACTCGTCTCCGGCAATTTCGATTGCTTCGCGGGGGGCTTTCGTAGCTTTGCCCACGGCGCCTGTCTCCGCGAGTTTGCGTGCCGTCATGGCGTCGTGCTCTGCGGTAGTCTTCCGCCTGGCGCGCAAAGGAGGTGGGGCGGAGTCAAGGACGGCGCCCCAAAGCTGTGCTTCGCGGTGCTCCCTGATCTCCGAGGCCCTGCGGAAGAGCGCAGTGGTGAGCTGAGCGTTGCCTCTCTTGCCGTCTCGGAGGTTGGCGTGCCCGATCAGCAGCTTAGGGGGCATGAACCAACGCTTGGCCGCCTTGGTGATGGACTCTGGGGTGCCGTGGGTGATCTCGCGGGCGAAAGCCTTCGTGTGCTCCGATATGATGGCGCCCGCCGCCCCCCGAGCGTGCGGCGGTATATGGGCGGCCGTGGGCACTGGTTGTTGGACCATTTCTGGCGTGATGGCGTCCGCCCATTCGGCGTTGGCGTCGCTGCTGGCGTGCCTGGCCGTGTCGAGTTGGAGTTGCGCGTCGGCTGGCGCAGGCGGCGCTAGCGCGGTGACGACGGCAGCCCATTTGTGTTCAACTTCTTTTTTGAGTACAAAGGTAGGTCGTCGGCCAGTTCCAGGACAGCGTTGCTTGTCTGGGCGCAGACGAGAGCGCGCTCCAAGCAGGCGACGGGGCTCTGCGGCGCAATGCTTGTGCGACAGCGGATCACCTGCGGCGGTATAATGGAAGTGCACATCGCGCGCGTAGCCGCTCTGCCCGTCCGGGGGGGCGTGGCGTGCCACGTCGCGGCGTCCTCTCGCGGCCGTCGCCGCGACCGTTGCCCGGCGGCGTCGTCTGGTAGGGCGCCGGGCCCGGCGGCAGCTGCAGTGCCAGAGCGGGAGGCTTCGCCAGTTCGTTGCGCCCGAATCCGCCCGTGTCTTGCCTCGAGGGGCCCAGCGTCGGTGGGCGCATTCGTGTCCATATCGTCCGCTGTGGCGGCCGCGGCCGCGCCAGGGCCTTCCCCAGGGTGCCCCGGCGTGCAGTCGAAGCCCAGCTCGCTCCATGTCGCGGCCATTGCAGCTGGCGCCATCCCGTAAGCTTGGTTCATCCTGGCCAGGCTTTAGAGCTGCGTCCAGCCGTGTTGACAAGGAACCCGAGGTGTCGGGGCACTCCATGTCGCCGTGGCCATCGTCATCGTGTAGTTGGCGGCACCGACAGCAGCTCCCGCAAGCGCAGCGGCCAGCAGGCAACTAACGAGCAGGACGATCGCGAGAGCGAGCTTCTTGCCAGACTTCTGCACGAGTCCGCGCGCCTTGGGGGGCCTGGCCATGAGGCGCCGCCCGATTGTTTGCACGGCAAGCAGCAGGTCCACAGAGAGACAGGTGAGCACCGCGACAGCGCACGTGAGATGGCCTGCGAGGCACAGCATTGTGAGGGGGATTGGCAGCTGCCGAGTCGGCTCCGGCTGACATCCTGCACTCCCCCGATGGCCGGCGGCATTCCATGCCGAGAGCGCCCAGAACAGCAAGGCCGCAAGCACCTGCGACCGTCCGCGGGCGTGCCAGAAGAGGCGCAACGCCCTCTCGGGGACGGTGCAGCAAGTTCCCCTGATCTCACCAGTGATTGTGCTGCTGAACGCGGCGCTGCTGGTGTCCGTCGTGCTTGTCAATGTGGTGCCGCTAGTTGCAATGTTGCTCTGAAACATGATGCTGCTGGTATGGGTCGTGCTCGTAATGCTTATCGTGCTGGGCGTAGTGGTGCTGTTGGTACCAGTCGCACACTGAACACTCGCGTTGCTGCTCTCACCGCTGCTGCTCGACGATGTGTTGGGCGTAGTGGTGTTGCTGGTAGTGGGCTCGCTCGGAACACTCATGGTTATACCTGTACCCGTGTTGCTCGCCGACGAGCTGAGCGTACTGGTGCTAGTGGTGCTGCCGGTACCTGTCGTGCTCGTCACACTCGTAGTTTTGCTCTCGGTCGTGCTGCTCGCCGATGTGCTGGGCGTAGTGGTATTGCCGGTGCCAGATATGCTCGTCCCAATCGTGGTGCTGCTTTCGTACTGCTCGCCGACGTGCTGGGCGTAGTGGCGCTGCTGGTGCCAGTCGTGCTCGTCCCACTCGTGGTGCTACTTTCGGTTGTAGTGTTCGCCGACGTGCTGGGCGTAATGGTGCTGCTGATACTAGTCGTGCTCGTCACCCTCGTGGTGCTGCTCTCGATCGGACTGCTCGCCGACGTGCTGAGCGTAGTGGTGCTGCTGGTCTCGGTCGTGCTCGCCCCAGTCGTGGGGCTGCTGCTTTCGTTTATACTGCTCGCCGACGTGCTTGACGTAGTGGTGCAGCTGGTTTCGGTCGTGCTCGTCACACTTGTGGTACTGCTCTCGTTCGTACTGCTCGCCGACGCGCTGGGCGTGGTGGTGCTGCTGGTATCGGTAGTTTTCGCTACAGTCGTGGTGCTGCTTTCGGTCGTACTGCTCGCGGACGTGCTGTGCGAACTGGTGTTGCTGGTACCGGTCGTGCTTGTCATCCTCGCGGTGCTGCTCTCGGCCGTACTGCTCGCAAGCGTGCCAGGCGTCGTGGCGCTACTGGTAGCGGTCGTGCTCGTCACCCTCGTGGTGCTGCTCTCGGTCGTACTGCTCGTCGACGTGCTAGGCGTGGTGGTGCTGCTGGTACCGGTTGTGCTCGTCCCGAACGTGATGCTGCTGGCGGTGGTTCTGCTTGCCGACGTGCTGGGCGTAGTGATGCTGCTGGTCTCGGTCAGGCTCGTCACACTCGTGGATATGCTCTCGGTCGTACTGCTCGCCGACGTGCTAGGCGTAGTGTTGCTGCTGGTCTCGGTCGTGCTCGTCACAGTCGTGGTGCTGCTCTCGGTCGCACTGCTCGCCGACGTGCTGGGCGTAGTGGTGCTGCTGGTCTCGGTTGTGTTCGTCACCCCCGTGGTGCTGCTTTCGGTCGTACTGCTCGCCGACGTGCTGGGCGTAGTGGTGCTGCTGTTCTCGGTCGGTCTCGTCACAGTCGTGGTGCTGCTTTTGGCCGTACTGCTCGCCGACGCGCTGGGCGTGGCGGTGCTGTTGATATCGGTTGTGCTCGTCCCGAACGTGGTGCTGCTCTCGGTCGTACTGCTCGCCGACGTGCTGGGCGTAGTGGTGCTGCTGGTCTCGGTCGTGCTCGTCACAGTCGTGGTGCTGCTCTCGGTCGTACTGTTCGCCGACGTGCTAGGCGTAGTTGCGCTGCTGTTCTCGGTCGCGCTCGTCACCCTTGTGGTGCTGCTCTCGGCCGTACTGCTCGCCGACGTGCTGGGCGTAGCGGTGCTGCTGGTAGGGGTCGAACTCGTCACAGTCGTGGTGCTGCTCTCGGTCGTACTGCTCGCCGACGCGCTGGGCGTGGCGGTGCTGCTGGTACCGGTTGTGCTCGTCCCGAACGTGATGTTGCTGGCGGTGGTTTTGCTCGCCGACGTGATTGGCGTAGTGATGCTGCTGGTCTCGGTCGTGCTCGTCACACTCGTGGTGCTGCGCTCGGTCGTACTGCTCGCCGACGTGCTAGGCGTAGTGTTGCTGCTGGTGTCGGTCGTGCTCGTCACCCTCGTGGTGCTGCTCTCGGTCGTACTGCTTGCCGACGTGCTGGGCGTAGTGGTGCAGCTGGTTTCGGTTGTGCTCGTCACCCCCGTGGTGCTGCTTTCGGTCGTACTGCTCGCCGACGTGCTGGGCGTAGTGGTGCTGCTGGTCTCGGTCGTGTTCGTCACAGCTGTGGTGCTGCTTGTGGTCGTACTGCTCGCCGACGCGCTGGGCGTGGCGGTGCTGCTGGTATCGGTCGTGCTGTTCCCGAGCGTGATGCTTTCGTCGGTGGGTTTGCTCGCCGACGTGCTGGGCGTAGTGATGCTGCTGGTTTCGGTCGTACTCGTCACCCCCGTGGTGCTGCTTTCGGTCGTACTGCTCGCCGACGTGCTGGGCGTAGTGGCGCTGCTGGTTTCGGACGTGCTCGTCACACTCGTGGTGCTGCTCTCGGTCGTACTGCTCGCCGACGTGCTGGGCGTAGTGGTGCTGCTGGTCTCGGTCGTGCTCGTCACAGTCGTGGTGCTGCTCTCGGTCGTACTGCTCGCCGTCGCGCTGGGCGTGGTGGTGCTGCTGGTGCTGGGCGTAGTGGCGCTGCTGGTACGGGTCGTGCTCGTCACACTCGTGGTGCTGCTTTCGGTCGTACTGTTCGCCGACGTGCTGGGCGTAGTGGTGCTGCTGGTCTCGGTCGTGCTCGTCACCCTCGTGGTGCTGCTCTCGCTCATGCTGCTCGCTAACGCGCTGGGCGTAGCGTTGCTTCTGGTGCCTATCATACTGATCATACTCGCGACGCTGCTTTCGGTCGTTCTGCTCGCCGACGTGCTGGGCGTAGTGGTGCTGCTGGTCTCGGTCGTGGTCGCCACCCTCGTGGTGCTGCTCTCGGTCGTACTGCTTGCCGACGTGCTGGGCGGAGTGGTGCTGCTGGTAGCGATCACACCCGTCACACTCGTGGTGCTGCTCTCGGTCGTAGTGCTCACCGACGTGCTGCGCGTAGTGTTGCCGCTGGTACCAGTTGTACTCGTCATACTTGTGGTGCTGCTCTCGGTCGTACTGCTATCCGTCGTGCTGGGCGTGGTTGTGCTTCTTGTATCCGTCGTGCTCGTCATACTCGTGGTGCTGCTCTCGCTTGTATTACTCTCCGATGTGCTGGTCGCAGGGGTGCTGCTGGTGGCGTTCGTACTCGTGATTCTCGTGGTGCTGCTCTCGATCGTACTGTTCGCTGACGTGATGGGCGTAAGGGTGCCGCTGGTACTGGTCGTACCCGTCTTACTCGTGGTGCTGCTTTCAGTCGTAGTACTCTCCAACGTGCTTGGCGTAATGATGCTGCTGGTACTGGTCGTACTCGTCATACTCGTGGTGCTGCTCTCGGTCGTACTGCTCGCCGACGTGCTGGGCGTAGTGGTGCCGCTGGTACCGGTCGCATTGTCATACTCGTGGTGCTGCTCTCGGTCGTGCTGCTCGCCAAATCGCTGGGCGTAGTGTAGTGATGCCGCTGGTACTGGTCTTACTCGTCACACTTGTGGTGCTGCTCTCAGTCGTACTGCTCGCCGACGTGCTGGGCGTAGTGGCGACGCTGGTACCGGTCGTGCTCGTCATCCTCGCGGTGCTGCTCTCAGTTGTACTGTTCGCTGACGTGCTGGGCGTAGTGGTGCCGCTGGTACTGGTCGCACTCGTCATACTTGTGTTGGTGCTCTCGCTCGTACTGCTCACCGACGTGCCGGACGTAGTGGTGCCGCTGGTACTGGTCGCATTCGTCATATTCGTGTTGCTGCTCTCGGTCGGACTGCTCACCGACCTGCTGGGCGTAGTGGTGCCGCTGGTACAGGTCGCACTCGTCCTACTCGTAGTGCTGCTCTCGATCGTACTGCTCGCCGACGTGCTGGGCGTAGTGGTGCCGCTGGTACCGGTCGCACTTGTCATACTCGTGGTGCTGCTCTCGGTCGGACTGCGCACCGACGTGCTGGGCGTAATGGTGCCGCTGGTACAGGTCGCACTCGTCATACTCGTGGTGCTGCTCTCGGTCGTACTGCTCGCCGACGTGCTGGGCATAGTGGTGCCGCTGGTACTGGTCTTACTCGTCACACTTGTTGTGCTGCTCTCGGTCGTAGTGCTCACCGACGCGCTGGGCGTAGTGTTGCCGCTGGTACCGGTCGTACTCGTCATACTCGTGGTGCTGCTCTCTACCGTACTGCCCTCCGACGTGTTGGGCGTGGTGGTACCGTTGATGCTGGTCGCACTGGTCATACTCGTGGTGCTGGTCTCGGCCGTACTGCTATCCGACACGTTGGGCATAGTGGTGCCTCAGGTATAGGTCGCACTCGTCATACTCGTGGTGCTGCTCTCAGGGGTACTGCCCTCCGACGTGCTGGGCGTAGTGGTGCCGCTGGTGCCTGTCGCACTCGCCATACTCGTGGTGCTGCTCTCGGTCGTCCTACTTTCCGACGTGCTGGGCGCAGTGGTGTCGCTGGTACCGGTCGCACTCGTCATACTCGTGGTGCTGTTCTCGGTCGTAATGCTCGCCGACGTGCTGGGCATAGTGGTGCCGCTGGTACCGGTCGCACTCGTCATACTCGTGGTGTTGCGTTCGGTCGTACTGCTCACCGACGTGCTGTGCGTAGTGGTGCCGCTGGTACCAGTCGCACTCGTCATACTCGTGGTGCTGCTCTCGGTCGTACTGCTCGCCGACGTGCTGGGCGTAGGGGTGCCGCTGGCACCGGTCGCATTCGTCATACTCGTGTTGCTGCTCTCGCTCGTACTTCTCACTGACGTGCCGGGCGTAGTGGTACCGCTGGTACAGGTCGCATTCGCCATATTCGTGGTGCTGCTCTCGGTCGTACTGCCCTCCGACGTGCTGGGCGTAGGGGTGCCGCTGGTGCCGGTCGTACCTGTCATACTCGTGGTGCTGCTCTCGGTCGTACTGCTACCCGACACGCTGGGCGTAGTGTTGCCGCTGGTACCGGTCGCACTCGTCATACTCGTGGTGCTGCTCTCGATTCTACTGCTCGCCGACGTGCTGGTCATAGTGATGCCGCTGGTACAGGTCGCACTCGTCATACTCGTGGTGCTGCTCTCGGTTGTAGTGCTCACCAACGCGCTGGGCGTAGTGTTGCCGCTGGTACTGGTCGCACTCGTCATACTCGCGTTGCTGCTCTCGCTCGTACTGCTCACCGACGTGCTGGATGTAGTGGTGCCGCTGGTACAGGTCGCACTCGTCATATTCTTGGTGCTGCTCTCGGTTGTAATGCTCGCCGACGCGCTGGGCATAGTGTTGCCGCTGGTACCGGTCGTACTCGTCATACTCGTGGTGCTGCTTTCGGTCGTACTGCTAGCCGACGTGCTAGGCATAGTGGTGCCGTTGGTACCGGTCGTACTCAGCACAATCGTGGTGCTGCTCTCGATTGTATTGCTCGCCGACGTGTTGGGCGTAGTGGTGCCGCTGGTACTGGTCGTACTCGTTATACTCGTGGTGCTGATCTCGATCGTATTGCTCACCGACGTGCTGAGCGTAGTGGTGCTGCTGGTACCGGTCGTACTCATAACATACGTAGCGCTGCTCTCACTCTTGCTGCTTGCCGCCGTGGCCTCGTCTTCCTCTTCCTCAACCTCCTCAGCCCCCTCCTCAACCTCCTCGACCTCAGCCTCCTCGTCTTCTTCCTCCTCCTCCTTATTCTCCTCACCCTTGTCCTCGGCCTCCTCAACCTCTGCCTGCGGGCACTTGGCCACCGCCGCGTCCCAGACGGCCTCGACGTCTGTCTTGTAGTCGGGGTTGAACTTGATGTTGGGGAACTTCTCCGTGATCACCTGACAGATCTCGTCAACGGCCTTGTCTTCGCCCTGCTTCTGCGACGCGACCTCGCAGATGAGCTTCTCCATGTCCGCCGGGCTCGGCAGCGTCAGCTGCGCCTGCGGGCACTTGGCCACCGCCGCGTCCCAGACGGCCTCGACGTCTGTCTTGCAGTCGGGGTTGAACTTGATGTTGGGGAACTTCTCCGTGATCGCCTGACAGATCTCGTCAACGGCCTTGTCCTCGACCTGCTTCTGCGACGCGGCTTCGCAGATGAGCTTCTCCATGTCCGCCGGGCTCGGCAGCGTCAGCTGCGCCTGCGGGCACTTGGCCACCGCCGCGTCCCAGACGGCCTCGACGTCTGTCTTGCAGTCGGGGTTGAACTTGATGTTGGGGAACTTCTCCGTGATCACCTGGCAGATCTCGTCAACGGCCTTGTCCTCGACCTGCTTCTGCGACGCGGTTTCGCAGATGAGTTTCTCGATGTCCGCCGGGCGGCTCGGCAGCGTCAGCTGCGCCTGCGGGCACTTGGCCACCGCCGGGTCCCAGACGGCCTCGACGTTCGTCTTGCAATCGGAGTTGAACTTTATATTGGGGAACTTCTCCTGGCAGATCTCGTCGACGGCCTTGTCCTCGACCTGCTTCTGCGACGCGGCTTCGCAGATGAGTTTCTCGATGTCCGCCGGACTCGGCAGCGTCAGCTGCGCCTCGGGCGTCGCCGTCGAGGAAATGGCCCAGAAGGCCGCCAGGCACAGGGCCACCGCGAGGATGCTGAACGAGTTGCGGACCATCGCTAGAGGCCACCGGGCGCTCGGATCAACGCGGCGGGCCGAGGGCGCGATGGGGGGGGAGGGGGGGCGCCGCCGGAGGGGGGGCGCGCCGCCGGAGGGGGGGGGGCGCCGCCGGAGGGGGGGGGCGCCGCCGGAGGGGGGGGGCGCTCCCAGCGCTCCCCCAGCGCTCCCCTGGCGCTCCCTCCTCCTCCCTCTGCTTCTCCCTCCCCCCGTCCTCGGCCTCTCCCCCCCCCTCCTCCTTTAGCTTCTGGTCGCGTACGACCCTTTGTATCATCCAGCCAGCGTCGGCAGAGCCTCTGGCCTCGTCACCAGTGCGAGCCTCTGGCCGCACAGGTGGTTTTCATTTTGTCGATGGCGAGAGCCTCTGGCCTCATCGACTGACTGAGTGAGTCTCTGGCAACGCATTTTTAATTTTATAATTATGTACGACGAGAGCCTCTGGCATGGTCATCGTTAGCCGTGCGGGTCTCTGGCCGCACACGTGGTGATCATCCAGTCGACAGCGAGAGCCCTTGGCCTCGTTGGCCTCGTCAACTGCGTGAGCCTCTGGCAACGCAGGCTTTTGCCAAATTGCCTGTTACGACGAGAGCCTCCGGCATCGCAGAGAGCCTACGTGAGCCTCCCGGGCCTGCGCCAGGGCGAGAAGAAATATTCGCAGAAGAGACAGTAAGGATGCCTCACCAATCACGAGGCCGACGGTGAGGGCTTCTTCCAGATTGCCCGAGAGGGTTCTCATGTGGGGCCTTTCCGTCGGAGTAATGTTTAGTTGGTTCCCGATGCGATTCCCATTTTGGAACAGTTTTTTTTTTTTTTTTTTTTTTTTTTTTTTTTTTTTTTTTTTTTTTTTTTTTTTTTTTTTTTTTTTTTTTTTTCTCTCTTTTTTTTTTCCTCTTCGGCAAGCCGCTAACAAGAAAGCTTGTAGTCATTCTTCAAATCGATGTATTGGCCTACGCTGTTTTCACACAGTATATAATTGCAATATTATATTATATTCTTAATTATATATACATACATACATGTATATATGTGTATGTATATGTATATGTATTACATATATATATAGTCATATATATATATATATATATATATATATAAGCGACCGTGCCGTTTCCACGGACCACCAACTTCTAATCCTACCACGTCTTGAATGATGTTGCCGACTTGGTACTGGTGCTCTTCCTTTCCGTGAATTTGTCCGCCAAGCCGCGAGCGCTTGCTGCAATCGAGCGCTTGCGAGCGCCCTGCGCGGTGGAGGCACTGCTCAGCCTGCTCACGGCGCTCGACGCCCTGCCGTTCGAGCAGCGGGCCGCGTTCGTGGCCAGGCTCTTCCAGTCGCTGGAGCCGAGCGCCGCTCGCAGTTACCGTCGTTGTCGTCTTCGTCGTTGTTGTCGTCTTCGTCGTCGTCGTCGTCGTTGTCGTTCGTCGTTCGTTGTCGTCGTCGTTCGTCGTCCGTTGTCGTCATCATCGTCCTCGTCGTCGTCGCTGCCGCCGTCGCCGTCTTCGTTGTCGTTGTCGTTCGTCGTTGTCGTTGTCGTTTTCGTTGTCGTCGTCGTTGGCGTCGTCGTTGTCATCGTTGTTGTTGTTGTTGTTGTTGTTGTTGTTGTTGTTGTTGTTGAATTCTCATTCTTTCAGAATAATTATTGTTAATCCCCCCCACCGGTGCACATTGATTTTTTTAATTGAAGTGCACCCCCCTGGGCTCGCACTTTGTTTTGTGTCAAGGAAAGTCTTCGTGTTCAAACTGGCCCCCTGGCCCCCGGGTTACAACAACAACGGCTCCCGCCTGAGACTTCCTCACAATTTAGCCAGGACTCCTGCTCCCGCCCGAGACTTCCTCGCATTTTATTCAAGAATCGCGCTCTCGCTTCGGACTTCCTTACAATTTATTAAGGAATCGCTCCTCCTGCGCTCTGGAGTCGCGCTCTCGCTGGAGACTTGCGTGCGATCTACTGAGTAATAGCGTCCTTGCGTTGGAAACTCTTGCAATTTACTCAAGCGCCGCGCTCCCGACACCCAGGCACCCAGGAGTAACGCTCACGCTTAGGACTCCTTTCACGTATTACCTAAGAATCGGGATCTCGCTGCCCTTCGTGGCCCCGTTGCAGCCCTTCGTGGCCCCCTCGCTTTGTTTCGTGGCCCCGTTGCAGCCCTTCGTGGCCCCCTCGCTTTGTTTCGTGGCCCCGTTGCGGCCCCTCGTGGCCTCCTCGTTGCCCTTCGTGGCCCCGTTGCAGCCCTTCGTTGCCCCCTTGCTTTGTTTCGTGGCCCCGTTGCAGCCCTTCGTGGCCCCCTCTCTTTGTTTCGTGGCCCCGTTGTAGCCCTTCGTGGCCCCGTTGCAGGCCTTCGTGGCCTCCTCGCTGCCCTTCGTGGCCCTGTTGCAGCCCTTCGTGGCCCCCTCGCTTTGTTTCGTGGCCTCATATATGTATGCCCTTCGTGGCCCCCGCTCGTTCGCGCCCGTGGTGGCCCCATATGCATGCCCTTCGTGGCCCCGCTGTCGCCCTTCGTGGCCCCCTCGCTGCCCTTCGTGTCCCCGTTGCTGCCCTCAGTGGCCCCGTCCGTACCCTCCGCGGCCCAACATACGTATGCCCTTCGTGGCCCCCGCTCGTTCGCGCCCGTTGTGGCCCCATGTGCATGCCCTTCGTGGCCCCGCTGTCGCCGTTTGTGGCCCCCTCATTGTCCTACGTGGCCCAGGTGCTACCCTCAGTGGCCCCATCGTTGCCTTCTGTGGCCCCGCATTATCTGCCCTTCGTGGCCCACGCTCGTTCGCGCTCTTCGTGGCCCCATACGCATTCCCTTCGTGTCCCCGCTGTCGCCCTTCGTGGCCTACTTCGTGTCCTTCGTGGCTCTGCTGTCGTTCTCTCTCGCTCTCGCTTTCGCTCGTCGTCGTCGTCGCCGTCGCCGTCGTTGCCGTCGTCGTCGACGTCGTCGTCGTCGTCGTCGTCGTCGTCGTCGTGGTCGGTCCCCTGTCCGTCCCTCTTGGGGTCGGGTCGACGGTCCGCGGCCGCCCCGCCGATCAGCGCTGCCGCTGGCCAGGCCGACGGTCCGCGGCCGCCCCGCCGCTTGCCGGGGCCCGGCCTGCAGGGAAGAAAGGTATACCCTCCAAAAGGGGTTCGATCGAAGACGAAAAGGGCGGGTATCGAGGGTTTGGGAAATTCGCGTTATTCGACACTCGAGCAGATAAAGGCGAACAGTTTTAAAATGATTGTTGAACATTATTAATTCTAAAGAATAATTATTGTTGGGACCCCTGGTGCACGGCCCCCCTGCGCCGCCTAGGCCGCAGCTACATTTTCATCATTTTCGTGAGGAAGCCTCAGGTAATTCGATGTGATCAAGATCCGGTTGTTTTGTTCCCCCCCGCTTTCCCTTGCAAAAAACACTATAAAATGACATTTCTTGTTCTAATATAATCAAATTTCAAGAATCCCTTGCAAAAAATAAGGTAAAGTGGACATTCGCGCGCGCAAGACGAAATCCTTCCAAAAGCTTAGTGTTCGGAGCGATTTTAACATAAAAACATCAAAAAACCAATGGTTTTTCAACAAAAAAATGTCAAAATCTCATCCCGCGCGCTCTTGCGGATTCGTAGGAAACCCAACACTTTTTAAACATTTCTGTCAAACGGGCTTTTGCGAGCAACTTTTTCGAACTTCTGCGACAACGGTTGCGCACCTGCCAGGGCCATCATCCCTGTCAAATAATACCATGCGGGACACATTCGTTTTTTCTTCGCGCGCGCACGCCGTCGTCGTCGGCCGCGGGGCCCTGAATAGTAGCCACGGTCGTCCGCATGCCACGAAGTGAAGTGTCCGAACGTCATAGGGCGGGAAGCTGGGTGTGGGTGGTGGCGAAGAGTCGTTTGGAAATTTGGTAGAGCTTGAACCGGCCCCCCCACAAAGTGGGGGTATTGCCCGCCTCCTATGAAAACCCTGGCACTGGTGAGAACGGAGTGTCCCCACGTGCTTAAATGATTGTTGTTGTTGTTGTTGTTGTTGTTGTTGTTGTTGTTGTTGTTGTTGTTGTTGAACATTATTACTTCTAAAGAATAATTATTGTTGGGACCCCTGGTGCGCGACCCCCCTCCAAAACCTAGGCCGCAGCTACATTTTCATCATTTTTTAGCGAAAGCTTCAGAAAAGTGAATTATTACCGGATCCGGTTGTTTTGTTGTACTCCGTTTTCCCTTGCAAAAAACACTATAAAATGAAAATTCTTGTTCTTACTTGATCAAATTGCAAGAATCCCTTGCAAAAAATAAGGTAAAGTGGACATTCGTGCGCGCAAGACGAAATCCTTCCAAAACCTTAGGTTTCGTAGCGATTTTAACATAAAAACATCAAAAACCCAATGGTTTTTTAAGAAAAAATTGTCAAAATGTCCTTCCGCGCGCGCTGTCCGAATCCCACAAAACCAATGGTTTTTCAACATTTATGTTACATGAGCTCGCGCGAGCTACTTTTTCTTGTTCTAACATAATCAAATTTCAATAATCCCTTGCAAAAAATAAGGTAAAGTGGACATTCGCGCGCGCAAGACGAAATCCTTCCAGAACCTTAGGTTTCGTAGCGATTTCAACATAAAAACATCAAAAACCCAATGGTTTTTCAAAAAAAAAATGTCCAAATTTCATCCCGCGCGCGCTGTCCGACTCCCACAAAACCAATGGTTTTTCAACATTTATGTTACATGAGCTCGCGCGAGCTACTTTTTCTTGTTCTAACATAATCAAATTTCAATACTCCCTTGCAAAAAAAAAAGTAAAGTGGACATTCGCGCGCGCAAGACCAACAAAAAACACGACGATCTCAGGAACTTGCCCCAAAAATGTGACCAACTCCGCTCTCTCTGTCTCTCTCTCTGTCTGCTCTCTGTCTCTCTCTCTGTCTGTCTGTGTCATGTATTGTATGTCACAATTGCAGGATGCTGGGCACACGCGCGCCCCGAATAAGTGACCAAGTTCTGTGGGTGTGTACCCCACGCCAGTGTAGTAGCCACGGTCGTCCGCACGCCACGAAGTGAAGTGTCCCAACGTCATAGGGCGGGAAGCTGGGTTTGGGTGGTCGCGAAGAGTCGTTTGGATATTTGGTAGAGCTTGTAATGCCCCCCCACGAAGTGGGGGTATTGCCTGGTGTCGTATGAAAACCCTGGCACTGGTGAGAACACTGAGCGTTCGGGTAAAATGATTGTTGTTGTTGTGTTGTTGTTTGCTTGCTGCTGCTGCTGCTGCTGCTGCTGCTGCTGCTGCTGTTGTTGTTGTTGTTGTTGTTGTTGTTGTTGTTGTTGTTGAACTCTCATTCTTGAAGAATCATTATTGTTGATCCCCCCCCACCGGTGCACATTGATTTTTTCGATTGAAGTGCCACCCCTGGGGCTCGCACCTTGTTTTTTCTCAAGGAAAGTCTTCCTGCTCGAACTGTGCCCCTGCCCCCCGGGCTACAACAAAAACGGCTCCCGCGTGAGACTTCCTCGATTTTTACTCAGGACCCCCGCTCCCGCCTGAGACTTCCGCGCAATTTACTCAGGAAAGGCGCTCCCGTCTGAGACTTCCTCGCAATGTAATCAAGACCCCCGCTCCCGCCTGAGACTTCCGTGCAATTTACGTGGGAACGGCGCTCCCGCCTAAGACTTCTTTAAATTTTACTCAGGACCCCCGCTCCTGCTTGACATTTCCGCGCAATTGACTCAGGAACGGCGCTCCCGCTTAAGACTTCCTCGCAATTTAGTGAGGACCCCCGCTCCCGCCTGAGACTTCCGTGCAATTTGCTCAGGAACGGCGCTCCCGCTTGAGACTTCCTTGCAACTTAGTCAGGGCCCCCGCTTCCGCCCGAGATTTCCTCACAATGTACTCACGACTGCGCTCTCGCGTGCGACGTTCTCACAAATTATTCTGGAATTGCGTTTCGGCGCTCAGGAACCACGCGCGCGCCAAGGACGCCGTCACAACGTGGTATCATCCCTCTTCCTTCGTCCTTCCCCCTCCCCTTCCTCCCACTCTCCCTCGTTCTTCCCCTCCTCCTCTTGCAGGGCCCGCGCCAATTCCAATGGCGGGCAGAGAGATGTACGCCCCCGAAGGATTGTCCGCCCGTTCCGGTTTGCCCGTACGTCTAAGCCCGCCGGCCCCAGCAAAGAGAAATAATCCCCCCGAAAGGGGTGTGATCGAAGACGAAGAGGGCGGGTATCGAGGGTGTAGGGTATACGTGTTGAATGACTCGCGGGCAAGTAAGAGCGCACAGCCTTAAAATGGTTGTTGTTGTTGTTGTTGTTGTTGTTGTTGTTGTTGTGAATGTTGTTGAACTCTCACTTCTGAAGAGTAATTATTGTTGATCCCCCCCGTCCGGTGCACATGGTTTTTATCGGCTGGAGTGCCTTTCCGGGGGGTCGCACCCTGTTTTTTCATCACGGAAAGTTTTGAGGGTCAAACTGTGTCGTTGGCCCCCGGGTTGCAACAACAACGGCTCCCGCCTGAGACGTCCTCACAATTTTGCCAGGACCCCCGCTCCCGCCCGAGACTTAATTGCATTTTATTGAGGAATCGCGCTCTCGCCTGGGACGTCCTTACAATTTATTCAGGAATCGTTCCCCCGGCGCTCTGGAGTCGTGCTCTCGCTGAAGACTTGCTTGCAATTTACTGAAGAATAGCGTCCTTGCGTTGGAAACTCTTGCAATTTACTCAAGCGCCGCGCTCCCGACACCCAGGCACCCAGGAGTAACGCTCACGTTTTAAGACCCCCTCACAGATTAACTGAGAATCGGGATCTCGCTGCCGTTCGTGGCCCCGTTGCAGCCCTTCGTGGCCCCCTCGCTTTGTTTCGTGGCCCCGTTGTAGCCCTTCGTGGCCCCCTCGCTGCCCTTCGTGGCCCCCTTGCAGCCCCTCGTGGCCTCCTCGCTGCCCTTCGTGGCCCCGTTGCAGCCCTTCGTTGCCCCCTTGCTTTGTTTCGTGGCCCCGTTGTAGCCCTTCGTGGCCCCCTCGCTTTGTTTCGTGGCCCCGTCGCAGCCCTTCGTCGCCCCGATGCAGCCCTTCGTGGCCCCCTCGCTGCCCTTCGTGGCCCCCTCGCTGCTTTTCGTGGCCCCATATATGTATGCCCTTCGTGGCCCCCGCTCGTTCGCGCCCGTGGTGGCCCCATATGCATGCCCTTCGTGGCCCCGCTGTCGCCCTTCGTGGCCCCTTCGCTGCCCTTCGTGTCCCCGTTGCTGCCCTCAGTGGCCCCGTCCTTGCCCTCCGCGGCCCAGTATACGCACGTCTTTCGTGGCCCCCGTTCGTTCGCGCCCATTGTGGTCCCATGTGCGTGCCCTTCGTGTCAACGCTGTCGCCCTTCGTGGCCTACTTCGTGTCCTTGTGGCCCTGCTGTCGTTCTCTCTCGCTCTCGCTTTCGCCCGTCGTCGTCGCCGCCGTCGTCGTCGTCGTCGCCGTCGTCGTCGACGTCGTCGTCGTCGTCGTCGTCGTGGTCGGTCCCCTGTCCGTCCCTCTTGGGGTCGGGTCGGCGGTCCGCGGCCGCCCCGCCGATCAGCGCTGCCGGTGGCCAGGCCGACTGTCCGCGGCCGCCCCGCCGCTTGCTAGGGCCCGGCCTGCAGGGAAGAAAGGTATACCCCCCAAAAAGGGCTCGATCGAACACGGAGGCGGGTATCGAGGGTTTGGGAAATATTCGTTATTGGACACTCGAGCAGATAAGGGCGAACAGTCTTAAAATGATTGTTGTTGTTGTTGAACATTATTAATTCTAAAGAATAATTATTGTTGGGCCCCCTGGTGCGCGCCCCCCCCGCCGCGCCTAGGCCGCAGCCACGTTTTCATCATTTTCGTGAGGAAGCCTCAGGTAATTCGAGGTGATCAAGATCCGGTTGTTTTGTTGTAATCCGTTTTCCCTTGCAAAAAACACTATAAAATGACATTTCTTGTTCTAATATAATCAAATTTCAAGAATCCCTTGCAAAAAATAAGGTAAAGTGGACATTCGCGCGCGCAAGACGAAATCCTTCCAAAAGCTTAGTGTTCGGAGCGATTTTAACATAAAAACATCAAAAAACCAATGGTTTTTCAACAAAAAAATGTCAAAATCTCATCCCGCGCGCTCTTGCGGATTCGTAGGAAACCCAACACTTTTTAAACATTTCTGTCAAACGGGCTTTTGCGAGCAACTTTTTCGAACTTCTGCGACAACGGTTGCGCACCTGCCAGGGCCATCATCCCTGTCAAATAATACCATGCGGGACACATTCGTTTTTTCTTCGCGCGCGCACGCCGAAATCTCCAAAAACCATTGGGTTTTTAAGAATTTTAGCACCGCGCATCATAAAATCACACGAATCGCACCGTAGGTCCTCGAAAAACACCTGCACGACTTTTCAAAATTTCCACCCGCGCGCGCTGTCCGAATCCTAAAAAAACCAATGGTTTTCCAACATTTATGTTACATGAGCTCGCGCGAGCTACTTTCGCACGCTCTTGCAACTTTCGGTGGGTTAACAAGGCTTAACAACTTCTGTGGGTGTACGAACGTAGGCTTAACAACTTCTGTGGGTGTGTATTCCACGCCAGTGTAGTAGCCACGGTCGTCCGCAGGCCACGAAGTGAAGTGTCCGAACGTCATAGGGCGGGAAGCTGGGTGTGGGTGGTGGCGAAGAGTCGTGTGGATATTTGGTAGAGCTTGCACTGCCCCCCCACAAAGTGGGGGTATTGGCTGGCGTCGCATGAAAACCCTGGCACTGGTGAGAACACTGAGCGTTCGGGTAAAGTGATTGTTGTTGTTGTTGTTGTTGTGGTTTTCTGGTTGTTTTGTTGTTGGTGTTGTTGTTCAGTGTTATTTGCTAAACAATTATTGCTGTTGGACCCCCCCAGGCGCTTTGGCTCTCTCGCCTCGGCGCCGGCTGCGTTTTCATTGAAAATGAGGCACGCGCTCGAGCGGTTTTGGGGGGGCGCCCCAACGGGCCCCTCAATAACAACAGCGCTCCCGCTCGAGACTTCCTCCTTTTTCACTCAGGGCCGGTGCTGTTGCTCGCCGCCGAAAGCCGCCGTCCCAACAAAACCAGCGCTACCGCTCGAGACTTCCTCCCGTTCTACCTTGGACTGGCGCGCTACTCTTTCTCTCATCGGCGCCGCCCCCAGCAAGAACAACGCTCCCGCTCGAGACTTCCTCCCGTTTTTACTCAAGGCAGTGCTCCTCGTCGCAGCCGAAAGCCGCCGTCCCGACAAAACCAGCGCTCCTGCCCGAGACTTCCTCCCGTCTCTTTTGAGTTGGCGCCGCCCCCAGCAAGAACAAGCATTCCTTTCGAGGCTTCCTTATTAATTCTCCTCAAGACGGTGCTCTTCCTCGTCGCCGAAAGCTGCCGTCCCAACGAAACCAGTTCCTCCCTTTTTACTTTGGGCTGGCGCGCTACTCTTTCTCTCATCGGCGCCGTCCCCAGGCAAGAACAACGCTCCCGCTCGAGACTTCCTCCCTTTTTTACTCAAGGCGGTACTCCTCCTCGCCGCCGAAAGCCGCCGTTCCGACAAAACCCGCGTTCCCGCCCGAGATTTCCTCCCGTTTACCCTGGACTGGCGCCCTGCTCTCTTTTGAATTGGGGCCGCTTCCAGCAAGAACAACGCTCCCGCTCGAGGTTTCCCCCCTTTTTCCTCAGGGCGGTGCTCTTCCTCGCCGCCGACAGCCTCCGTTCGGACAAAACCACGGCTCCCGCTCCAGACTTCCTCCCTTCTTACTCAAGGCGGTGTTCTTCCTCGCCGCTGACAACCGCCGTCCCAGCAAAACCAGCGCTCCAGCTCGAGATTTCGTTTTGTTTTGCGCTGGACTACCGCCCTACTCTCTTCAGCATTTGCGCCGCTCCCAGCAACAACAGCGGCCCTGCTCGAGACTTCCTCCCTGTCTATTCAGGGCCAGGTCCTTGCCTCGCCACCGACAGCCCCCATCTCCACCAAGGCAGTCCTGTCGCTCGATACTTCCGTGTGCTTTACCCTTGGGTGGGGCTCCACTGGCGGTCTCGCATCGGCGCAGCAAGGCGCGGGCATGCGTTTTCGAGGCGGGATATGTTGAAATTCTTCGGAGGAGGTGTTTGCAAGACCTCATTGAGCGGGAGATCTGGGAATGGAAAAGACTGACCCCGCTATAGAACAATAGTCCCCCATGATGGGGATGGTTATCATGATGGTCGTATGCTTCTTGTGGAATCATCGCGCGTGAGGGTAAACTGATTGTTGTTGTTGTGTTGTTTTTGCTGCTGCTGTCGTCGTTGTTGCTGTTGTTGTTGTTGTTGTTGTGTTTGTATTGTTGTTGTTGTTGTTGTCGTTGTTGTTGTTGTTGTTGTTGTTGTTGTTGTTGTTGTTGTTGTTGTTGTTGTTGTTGCTGCTGTTGTTGTTGTTGTTGTTGTTGTTGTTGTTATTGTTATTGCTGTTGTTGTTATTATTGTTGTTGTTGTTGTTGTTGTTGTTGTTGTTGTTGTTGTTGTTGTTGTTGTTGTTGTTGTCTCGTCGTCCTCGTCCTCGCCCTCGTCGTTGCCCTCCCTCTTCCTCCCCGCCCCTTTCGTGCCCCCCCCCCTTTCCATGCAGATGCAGATTCGGCTCGGTCCGCCGCCGTTTCTGGCGGCACCGGCCTCATGCTCCGGGGGCACCTTCCCCCCCGACCCGTGGACCTGGCGCCCACGCGCCAGACCCACGGATCCCCAATCTATGTCAGCGTGTGTCCGGCAGGTGGAACGGAAGGGATGGATGCGAGGATATCGAGCATCGAGCTATCCGACAAAGCCGCTGGAGATATTAGAAGCCACGGCTTCGCTGCGCAGCCGCGCTAAGCTGCTTCGGCCCGCCGTCAGGCGGTTCAGATACACACGACGGTGGGGCTTCACATTCTCTTCGCACCGATCTCCGAGACCACGCAACTGCCGATCTCAGAAACACCCGCACGACACACATAACCAAACACGAGGGGCCCGCTCAGGCCTCATGCTGTGTGTGTACTGCGCGCCCATCCCTCGGCGATGTGGAGCCGCCTCCCCGAGGGAACGCAAGCAGATCTGCCGTCAATGGTGCGGGGAACAAAGCACTGAGACTGCCAGAGAGCCTTGGACTCTTTCGGGTTCGAGGTCCCGAAGCACACAAGACACTGCTTTCGATCGTCGCCCAGCCGATGGGTCGAAGGGAACGAAGCGACGGCAGCATGCGCAGGGGGAGGAGGGGGAGGAGGAGGGGGGGGCCCTACCCTTCTCACGGAGCCGCTCCCGCCCTGATCCTCGGCGACCACCGTGTCGCAGGTGGCCCTGAGTAGCCTTATCCTCACCAGGTAGGCGATCCGCTCGACCTGGATCGCCCGACACAGGGCCTGGTCGGGCACACGGGCAAGCTTCGCCGCCTGCGCGGCGAGGTGATCGACAATGGTGTTCCCAACTGTCAGAGCTCATGTCGCGCTCTACGCGAGCGAAGTTGCTGTGCAGCTGCGACGGGCGCTCAGTTGAGACAGGGGCCTCGCAGCTGATGGCGCAGGCTCCCCCGTTGCTAGCAGCTCTCGCGAAGCATGGTCGCCCCGCGCAGGGGGCGGCGCGGGGAGTTCCAGCCTGCGCCAGCAGTTTTGAACAAACCTCCCACAGTGGCGAAGACAACGACGCCGCCGCCGACGCCGACAACGACGACGACGACAACGATGACGACGACGATGACAATGACGCCCGCCCGCCCGCCCGCCTGCTCGTCAAGTCGGTTAGCCTGGGGGCGCGCGCTGACAGTGGCCACCACTTAATGTTTCTGCTCGACGCTCCCGCGAAGCGGGCGAGGGGGAAGCGGGCCTTTTCGCAATCGCGCCGCTGGGTGAGCATGCGAGGGGAGGAATGGGGGGGGCAGGGGAAGGGGGGGGCATCCAGATGAGAGATGATGACGCGGGGCGGCGGGGTACCTGTGCAGCGACCAATCAGAGCAGCGGCGTGCCCCAGGCATATTCGGCGTGTCTTTTCGGAGCAGTTGGGCTTGCTGCTTCGGCGTGTCTTTTCGGAGCAGTGGAGTTTCCGCTGTGCCCGCGCAGGTTTATGATGACTGGCTGGTCACGAATAGCTCGGTCTCGCCGTCGGCGCGAAGCGCGCCCCCGCGCAGCTTGCGCTTTTCGTTTTCACGGCGGCGCATTGGCAGCGACGACCCGCAGGATGCGGCGCTAGATACTAGCGTAGTCGGCAACCAGGGCAGCGGCATACTGGGCGAAGCTTGTTCGGGCAGCCAGGCTTGTTACCAAGGCGTCTTCTCGCCGCGGCGGAGCTTCCGGTGCGCCCGCGCAGTTTTAAGGTGACTGACTGGTCACAAATAGCTCGGTTTGGCCGCTGGCGCAACGCGTGCCGCCGCGCAGTTTGCGCTTTCCGTTTCTTGGGCAATTTTCTTGCATAGACAGCCGGCAGGGTGCGGTGCTAGATATTTGCGTAGTCAACAACCAGGGCAGCGGCATACTGGCGAGGCTTATCCAAGCAGCCAGGGTTGTTACCTTGGCGTTTTTCCGCATCATCAGAGTTTCCGCTGCACCCGCGCAGGTTTAAGGTGACTGACTGGTCATGAATAGCTCGGTCTTGCATTCGGCGCAACGCATGCCGCCGCGCAGTTTTACTCTGGTCGCTTTCAGGGCAGTGCACTGACAAAGACAGCTGGCAGGATGCGGTGCTAGATCATAGCGTAGTCAGCAACCAGGGCAGCGGTGTGCCGGCGACGCTTATTCAAGCAGCCGGGCTTGCTACGTTGGCGAGTCTTCCTGCTTTCGTACCCCTCAGCTGGTACCTGAGCACTCCTCATGGGATTGTGGGCCACTGTGAGGTCTGTGCCACCCGTGCTTCGGAAACAGAAAAAGAGAGCCCAAAGACGGCCAGGGCCGCCCAAAGCAGTCCAGAACAGCCCCGGGACGGCCTGAGATGGCTTCCATAATCACTCCAGGATGGCCCAAAAGGTCCCCGCGAGAGCCCCAGAGGGCCCCGAAGTGCGCCACGACGCCCCATGACGCCCACAAAGACGGCCTCTGTGGCCTCCAAGACGGCTTCGAGCCAACATGGCCCAGATGGCCCAGACCAAATGTGTAATCACGTCCGATGGTGTCTTCGGCAGGCCATAGAAGATTATGGGGCCGAGTTGGAAGACCGAAAACCGCGCCGGGGCATGGCATTCGAAATAATGACGCCACCGTTGCAGCGGGAGCACGACTCGGAACGAGCGGGAGCGCGGAAATGAGGCCAGCGCTGCAGCGGGAACGCGATTCGGAATGAGCGGTCGCCCGAAAATGAGGCCAGCGCTTCAGCGAGAGCAGCATTTTGACAAACAGACCAAGCGCGGAAACGCGGAAATGAGGACGCGTGGCCTGGCATAGTACGGCGCGTCGACGCCCCAGCGGCCCAGCGAACCAGCGGCCCAGCGAACCAGCGAACGAACGTATCGACAGCGAATGTGTAATCACTTCCGATGGTTTTTCCGGGGGTTTTGATTTTTTAGATTTGGGGGCCTGTTTGGAAGGACCGTAAACCATGCCGTGGCATGGCGCTGGAAATAATGACGCCAGCGCTGCAGCGGGAACACGGCTCGGAACGACCGGGAGCGCGGAAATGAGGCCAGCGTTGCAGCGGGAGCACGATTCGGAACAATAGCCCGAAAATGAGGCCAGCGCTTCAGCGAAAGCAGCATGTTGAAAACATGCTCAGCGCGGAAACGCGGAAATGAAGATGCGTAGTTTGACACAGCATGGCGTGGCGACGCCCCCAAGTGGGGGGCTTTCTGCGGCCCCAAGAAACAACGAACCGACACCGAATGTGTAATTATTTCCACTGCTTGCTTCGGATGGTCATTTCTAAAATGTTGGGGTCATTTGGAAGGACCGAAAACCATGCCGTGGCATGGCGCTGAAAATAATGACGCCAGTGTTGCAGCGGGAGCACGACTCGGAACGACCGGGAGCGCGGAATTGATGCCAGCGCTACAGCGGGACCACGATTCGGAACGAGCGGTAGCCCGAAAAGGAGGCCAACGTTTCAGCGAGAACAGACTTTTGAAACAAACCCAAGCGAAAACCCAAATCTTGGGAATCTTGTGTGTAAAACATCAGTACACGGAGGGGGGCAGGACATTCCCCGGACGCCACCAGGGGAGAGAGGATAATAGGATTCGTATTGTGGAATTGTGAAGAGTGAAAAGTGGAGGGAAGGGGGAGGGATGGAAACCAGTGAGAAGGGGTAGGACCGCATGGAGGGGTGATCGGGGACAGGGAAGGGGGAGATTGAGGGGAGGGGATACCTCACCTCCGCCTGTCCGTCGCAACCCCGCGCTCGCGCGAGGAGGATCGGATAGGCGAGGTGCTCGACGAGTTCGACGCCACTTGTGATCCGTCGATGAAGGAGAGCTGGCGCCTTTCCCCCAAGTGGGCGACGCAGAAAACGGGTTCGACTGCGCGGACACTCGCGCGTGAGCGTATGCGTCCTCTCTTTCACGCGGTGTGCTGCGCTGGCGTCCCGCGCAAACCGCGGCGTAAGGTCGTTATGTCTTCTCGCGTAAGGCCCGTTGATTTTCGTCGTTCAACTGCAGACGGAGACAGAGGGATGCATTGAGGGCGGCGAAGGGGCGTTTTGAGCAAACTCCTTGAACAGTTTGCCTGTAAAGGGCCATATCTACACTTGTTATGTGCTCCTGAGAAGCCGAGTGCGGGGCCGTGATCTTGAATCGGTGGGGCGCCGTCGTCTGCCATTATTTTTGCCGTGGTCTCCCGTGGTCTCCCGTGGTCTCCCGTGGCCTCCCGTGGCCTCCCGTGGCCTCCCGTGGCCTCCCGTGGCCTCCCGTGGTCTCTCGTGGTCTCCCGTGGTCTCCTGTTGTCTCGCGTGGTCTCCCGAGGTCTCTCTTGGTCTCCTGTTGTCTTCCGTGGTCTCGTGTTGTCTCCCGTGGTCTCCCATGGTCTCCTGTTGTCTCCCGTGGTCTCCCGTGGTCTCCCGGGGTCTCCCATGGTCTCCCGGGGTCTCCCGTGGTTTCCATGAGCACTCCAGGCGTATCCGTTTGCGCTCCGTCTCCAGCACGGCGTGAAGCCGTCTGGGGTCTTTGTGCCGTAAGGGTGTCGCACGTGAGTCATTTTTCTTTTCGGGGCTGGACCGAAGCGCTGTTCTGCTGGACCTCGGCCGTGTTTTGTTTCTCGTTTTGGCAGGGAGGTACAGGACAACAGGCAGAGCAACACGAAAAACAAATCGAACACGAAACGAAACAAAAACGTCTAGGTCCAGCCCTGTTTCTTACCATGCGTATGTGCTGTGTGCTTTGCCGCACAGCAGAACATGGGCCGCCACGGGGTCTTGGGCGTGTGAGGTGGCTCGAGGCGACCCCCCGGGGGAGGGGGCGGAGAACTGGCAGGAAAGGGGATAGTAGGAGTGACGTGGCGGGGAGCGAAAGGTGGGGTGACGGGCTGGGGTGGTGGCAGCTGTGTCCTTCGTGCCCGTCCCGCGAGGCTTTTTTGTTGTTTCTCTTTCTCTCTCTCTCTCTCTCTCTCTCTTTTTATTTCCCAACCATCCTGTGGTGTTGGGTCCTCGTTTTGAAGAGACGGTGCCCCGCGTTCTCCTTCCTTCCTTCCTTCCTTCCTTCCTCCCGCTGCCTCCTCCCCCCTCATCATCATCATCATCATCATCATCAACACCCAATTCGGCACACCCCTCACACGTTTCGTGGCTCCATAGGGAGCTCCACCGAAGGCCCCAGTGCCCGCGGCCGCATGCGTCACCCACACCCATTTCGGCACACCCCTCACACGTTTCGTGGCTCCATAGGGAGCTCCACCGAAGGCCCCAGTGGCCGCGGCCGCATGCGTCACCCACACCCATTTCGGCACACCCCTCACACGTTTCGTGGCTCCGGAGCTCCACCGAAGGCCCCAGTGGCCGCGGCCGCATGCGTCACCCACACCCATTTCGGCACACCCCTCACACGTTTCGTGGCTCCATAGGGAGCTCCACCGAAGGCCCCAGTGCCCGCGGCCGCATGCGTCACCCACACCCATTTCGGCACACCCCTCACACGTTTCGTGGCTCCATAGGGAGCTCCACCGAAGGCCCCAGTGCCCGCGGCCGCATGCGTCACCCACACCCATTTCGGCACACCCCTCACACGTTTCGTGGCTCCATAGGGAGCTCCACCGAAGGCCCCAGTGGCCGCGGCCGCATGCGTCACCCACACCCATTTCGGCACACCCCTCACACGTTTCGAGGCTCCATAGGGAGCTCCACCGAAGGCCCCAGTGCCCGCGGCCGCATGCGTCACCCACACCCATTTCGGCACACCCCTCACACGTTTCGTGGCTCCATAGGGAGCTCCACCGAAGGCCCCAGTGCCCGCGGCCGCATGCGTCACCCACACCCATTTCGGCACACCCCTCACACGTTTCGTGGCTCCATAGGGAGCTCCACCGAAGGCCCCAGTGCCCGCGGCCGCATGCGTCACCCACACCCATTTCGGCACACCCCTCACACGTTTCGTGGCTCCATAGGGAGCTCCACCGAAGGCCCCAGTGCCCGCGGCCGCATGCGTCACCCACACCCATTTCGGCACACCCCTCACACGTTTCGTGGCTCCATAGGGAGCTCCACCGAAGGCCCCAGTGGCCGCGGCCGCATGCGTCACCCACACCCATTTCGGCACACCCCTCACACGTTTCGTGGTTCCATAGGGAGCTCCACCGAAGGCCCCAGTGGCCGCGGCCGCATGCGTCACCCACACCCATTTCGGCAAACCCCTCACACGCTTCGTGGCTCCATAAGGAGCTCCACCGAAGGCCCCAGTGGCCGCGGCCGCATGCGTCACCCACACCCATTTCGGCACACCCCTCACACGCTTCGTGGCTGCATAGGGAGCTCCACCGAAGTCCCCAGTGCCCGCCGCCCGCATGCGTCACCCCCACCCATTTCGGCACCCCCCCCGCATTTCTCGCACGGCAGGGTCATCACCACGGTGGCGTGCCAGGGGCGCACCATGCGCGAAGGCGACGGGGCGGGGGAACGGCGCTCCGGGGGCGGCCAGACCTCCGGGGCGCGAGCAGTCCGCGGCCAGACCATCTCTCGGTCCTGTGGACTCTCGCCCTGGGCCGTCGGCTGCCCGGCGCGCTGCTCCCTCGGTCGACGTCGCCCAGGCGTGATCCTGGATTGCGGCCGCCACGAGGTAGGGAACGGCAAGAAGGAGGACGACGACTGGTGGCTGGAGCTCTACGTGCTGCTCTCGCGCGCCACGCGCCACGAGGACCTCCTGCTCATGCGGGCGCCGCGCATCGAGTTCTTCCTGGCAGGGCCGCCGCAGGGCTTGCGGAAGCAGCTGGAGCAGTTTGCGGCGCGCACGAAGCGGTGCAGGAGGGAAGCGACGGCCCTCGCCAGGGAGCTCGGCTTCACCGAGTTCATCCGCGAGGCCTGACCTGAGGAGCGTCTCCCCCGAGCCGCGCCTTCTCTCGACTGCCCGACTAATTGTTTGGCCTCGCGCCGCGGACGACCCGCGCGCGTCGCTGGGACCCTCTCGGGGCGACCAGCGCGCGTCGCGGGAACTCCGTGCTGCGGGGGGCCCGGCGCCTCGTTCGCCCGTCGTCGCTCTGCCCAGCGGTCAGAGACTTGCCCGCTATCAGCCAGCCAGTTAGCTAGTCAGCTCTCTCTGCTTCGCGCAGCGGACGACCCGCGCGCGTCGCTGGGACCCCGCCCGGGGCGACCAGCGCGCGTCGCGGGGACTCCGCGCTGCGCTGCGCCCGCAGCCTTGGATTTTGGAGTGCGCGGGCAAAGAGGAAGGAAAAGAAGAGCCGAAAGCGGGCGCGATCCTCGCAAGAGGCGTGCCGACATGGGCGTCGCGACGTGCGGACGCTGCCGTCGGGGTTCCCGCGGAAGCTGCCTGCGGCGGCCACGCCCAGTGTCACGTGTGTTCGGACAGGCATGCTCGACACTTACACTAGGCGGTTCCATGATCGCATTCATGCAAATATATTCACTCGCGCGCAGACCCATTCATGCTCAGATTCCCTCGCGCTCTGACTCACCCGCGTTTTTTCTCTCGTAATCAGATCTATCGTATTCCTTTGCGCTGTGTACCCCGCCACATTTCGGCACACCCCTCATGCGGTTCGTGGCCCCATAGGGAGCGCCACCGAAGAAGATACTCACAATTGCGATACTCACAACTGCATATGGTTGGGTCCTTCGCCGTTTTTTTTTTTTTTTTTTTTTTTTTTTTTTTTTTTTTTTTTTTTTTTTTTTTTTTTTTCTTATAAAAAAAAAAAACGTAAAACATATTTTCTCTCCCTGTATCTACATCTGCTTTGTTGTGTTCGGGTATTTTCTACAATGCTCGTCTCAATTGTGGTTATTCGGGCCCTAAGCGGGTTACGTTAATTTTGCTGACGGTCACGCATTGCGAGCACGCTTTTTCAGCCTACAGGAAAGAACGTACAGATCTCTGCCATCGATTCCGTACCACCATCCACCCTCACATGCCGAGGGACTCGCTGCGACACTGCACGACGGGAATTGGAATAGTGTTCCAAATGATGACCGAGCATCGGTTTCTGGCCCGAAAGGCTGACTTCAAAGGCGTTCAAAGCAGAGACCGGCAATGTCCGGGATGTCTATGTAACGTTACCCATAGGAGCTCAAAGTCAAGGACATTATTAGGACATACATATCAACAAGCATGGTCACACCAAGGGGAGTGATTCCAAAGCGGTTCATCTTGACCACGTTGGGTGCGCAATCAGGTGCGTCCCCATTCGCCCAAAAGGTTGACTGGGAAATGTCACGTTACAATCAGTGGGCGTCGGTGTTCATTAAACGGATTATTGTTAAAACCATGTTGTCCGACTTGCGAGAATTGTGTGTGGTGTAGGCGGAAAATGCAATTTGGACAGTTCGATTGGGAGTGGCAACTAAGCGCCGTAGCGGCCATGTAATTCAACATTTGCAGAAGTCTGATTCCAAGGCATCGGCGCGCGCGGGAGGTTTACATCGCGTTCATCGGTCAGAAAAGGTCGCGCTAAGTGACGGTCAGGGGCTGAGAAGGACGAGCTGCTCACAAATGTGTGGGGGTGTCGTCGTAGGATTTGTGGACCGCGTGGCCAGACGCACCAGTGGCGTAACTGGCTTCCTATTTTGTCTACCTTGCATTCCAGAAAACCGTCGGACGTTCACGCGCGTGAGCATCCGTCAAATGCATGGTATGGCCCGAACTCAGGTCGATGGCGCGCCCATGGTGCACGTGACACCTGCCCAAAGTCGCCTGCCGCCCCCTGGCTTTGGACCCGTTCCCGCTTGCTCGCTCCAAAGCTCGGAAGCCCCCCTTTCTCCTGCACAGCTAAGCTCTGAAGCTCGGGGTTATTTCTTTCCCAACCCTCCCTTGTTTGGGTTCTCGTTTTGCATCGAGCAGTGGGGTCACCACCTTCACTTCTTTCTCCTCCTCGCCCCCCCCCGCTCTCCTCTCTGCTCTCTCCTCTCTGCTCTCTCCTCTCTGCTCTCTCCTCTCGCATCCCTCTTGCGGGCTGCGAGGGCTGCTGGGGGAGCCCGCGCAGTGGGGCCCCACGCGGACCCAAACGGGACCTCGCCATCCCTTGGGGCTGCGAAGAGTGAATTTGTAGCCACTTTCGAGGGCTGCTGGGGGGGCCACACGCAGACCCAAACGGGACCTCGCCATACGTGGGGGGCTGCGAAAAGTGAAAGTGTCGCCAGTTTCGAGGGCTGCTGGGGGAGCCCGCGCAGTGGGGCCCCACGCGGACCCAAGCGGGACCTCGCCATCCCTGGAGGGCTGCGAATTCTGAAATTGTCGCCACTCTGGAGGACTCCTGTGGGAGCCCGCGCCGCTGCTGCTGTCCGGCGCCGCCACCCCGCCTGTGGGTCTCCCAAGCGGGGCGTTCTCCTCCCTGTCCACTTCTGCCCTCCCCGCTCGCTCTCCCTCCCTCCGCGCGCCGCCATGGCGCTGACGGGCCGCTTGCAGCCGCCGCGCTGGCGCCCTGGGTTTGGTCTTGCCGCCCGCCGCGGCAGCGGCCCAGCATTTTGCTGGGCACGCGGCGCCCGCTCCCGTTCTGGGGGACGTGCCGCCATCCACGGCTGGCTCCAGCACTGATCGCAGCGCACCCTTGTCCCACTGGGTTTGTTTCGGCATCCGCATTGCGCCCCGCCGTCGGAGGTCCCCGGCGCAGCAGCCGCCGCGGACCCCGCCGGCGGGGCCAGCCGCGCCACGCGTTCTGGGCGTGACCCGCCTCCCTGAACGGCTCTCGCTCTGCTTCCCCCTCCTTCGGCCGCCCTCCCTGTCCTGTCCCATTCTCCTTGCGTCGTGGCACACTTCGCTACAACGGTGCCCCCGTTTAGTTAGCTCCTCCGCCACGGGAAAAAATTGGGAGCCCGCGCAAGGGGGGGCCCGCGCGGACCCGAACGGGACCTCGCCATCCCTGGGGGCTGGCTGCGAAGACTGAAGCTGTCGCCACAAGGTGTCGCGACTTTCAAGGGCTGATGGGGGAGATCGCACAGTGGGGCCACGCGCAGACCCAAACGGGACCTCGCCATCCCTGGGGGGCTGCGAAGAGTGAAAGTGTCGCCAGTTTCGAGGGCTGCTGTGGGAGCCAGCGCAGTGTGGCCACACGCAGATCCAAACGGGATCTCGCCACTCCGTGGGGACAGTGCGAATTGAAACTGTCGCCACTTTCGAGGGTTGTTTTTGGGGGGGGCCAGGGGACCTCGCCATCCTTGAGGGGGGGGCTGCGAAGTGTGAAGCTGTAGCCACTTTTGAGGGCTGCTGGGGGGGGGGGGGCAGCACAGTGGGGTCCCACGCAAACCTCGAGGACCTCGCCATCCCTGGGGCGTATGGGAAACGTGGAAGCGCCGCCATTTTCGATGGCTGCTGGGGTGCACAACGGTGTGTGGCCCCACGCAGATCCGGAGGAGGAGGGGTGGGGGAGGAAGAGGGGAGGGAGGTGGAGTATGAACAGTAGGCGGGGGAGGAGGGCAAGGAGGAGGAGGAGGAGGAGGAGGAGGAGGAGGAGGAGGAGGGAAGAGGAGGAGGAAGAGGAGGAGGGAGGAGGAGGGAGGACGAGGAGGAGGACGAGGAGGACGAGGAGGAGGAAGAGGAGGAGGAGGAGGAATAATAATAACAATAAGAATAATAGTATTAAGACGAATAATAAGAAAAATAATAAGAAGACGAATAAGAAGACACATAATACTAATAACAAGAAGACAAGAAGACTAATCATAATAATAATAATAAGAAAAATAATAAGACGAACAAGAAGATCAAGACGAACAAACGAAACATAATACTAAGACGATGACGAATAATAAAAATAATAAGAATAAGAAGAGCATACCAATATTAAGAATACTATTAATAATAATAATAATATAATAATAATAAGGATAACAATAATAATGATAATAATAATACTACCAAGAAGAATAAGACAAATCATACGAATAGTAATACGAATAATAAGAATAAGAAAAAGACGAGCACTAATACTAATAATAATATTAATACTACTACTACTACTACTAATACTAATAATACTAATAATAATACTAATAATAATAGTAATAACTATGATAATACTAACAATAATAATACTAATAACACTAATAATAATAATACGAATAATAATAATAAGACGAAGAATGAGAATAATAAGAATAATAAGGCGAATATTATTAATACGAGTAAAAATAATACGAATAAGAATTAGAATAAGAACAATAATAAGACGAACAATAATAATAAGAATAAGAAGACGAATACTAAGAATCATAATAAGACGAATAATACGACGAATAATCTTAATACTAATAATACTAGTAATAATAATATTAATAATAATACTAATAATACTAATAAGAAGAAGAAAAACAAGAACACTAATCATACTAATAAGAAGAAAACGAATAATAATACGAATAATAAGAATAATAATAAGAGGAGGAGGAGGATGGAGAGGATGAGGAGGAGCAGGAGGAGGAGGAGGAGGAGGAGGAAGAGGAGGAGGAGGAGGAGGAGGAGGAGGAGGAGGTGCATGAGGAGGAGGAAGAGGACGACGACGAGCAGTTGTTGAGCATTTCGGCGTGGAATAACGCGAAACTTCATACTATGGTTGCTTTTCCTTCCCAGCCGTACACCGCCTCCTGGCATTTTCTAACTCTTTTCTGCGAGTCGGCCACGCACACTTCGCACGATAAAGATATCCGTCGTGCGCCGTCTCTTGCAATGTTGCTGTGACGCTATTGCTGGCGCGCATGTTAGCGTCTCTTGATTCCGCTGGGTTGGGTACGTCGCAGGATAATGTTGCCGTGAGTCTTTCGTTTGTGTTCATTCGTTTGCAGTCCGTTCCCCCCCCTTTGCCCCGCCTGCCCCCCAGGCCCCTCCGCCATGGTCTCCACGAGATGGTCCCCAAACGAGCCCCAGGTTCTTTAAACGAGACTGCCCCCCTCCGTCCGTTGCCGCTCCTTCGTGCAAGAGCCAGGGCCCGCGCGCCACGCGATCTGCATTCCGTAATGCGCGCCGTGGGGGGGAGGGGGCGCCTTCCCGCCGAGACCAAACCGACGCCGATTGCGCTCCGACCCCCGTCGTGGTGGGCCGGGCTGACGGGGCGGAGCCGACCCTCGTCGTGGAGGGCCCCCCCCCTGGCTTACAACGAAACGCGGAACGTACTGCGTGGTGTTCAGCGTGCGCAGCGCGCGCAATCGCACCCACGGGCCAGCAGCACAGTGCCCTGCGCAGAGACCCCGCTTCTATCTGGACAGAAAGGTAATGATTAGGGGGGCCGCTTGCTTTGAAGTGGGCTTCAATCCGCGGGCAGGGCGGTAGGGTGTGGTCATGGCGCAGCGTGCCTTTGAGGGTTTCGGTTTTCTGACTGCGGACAGGGAGGGCCCGCGGGCTTGAAGCCCTCTCCCGAGCGTGCCAAGCGCCTACGGGGAGAGCACATCAAACTTCTCCTTATCATTCTTGCCCCTGCGTCATTCACCATCGTCTTACCTATTCCCATTCCCACAGGGACAGGTAGTTCAGTCCCAGTAGCCCACCTTCCTAGGTGGGGATAGGCCCCGCGAAGCCCGCAGGACAAGCCATACATCCCCCCCCACAGGCTGGTAAGTCAGCAAGTGGGGCCAGGGCCACGCCAGTGGGGATAGGGATCTGTTGAACGATGCTCACTCATCCGTCCTTCCGCCGCCCTCTCTCCTTCCTCCGTTCCCCTCGCCCCCCCCTCTGCCGCTTGCTGCGCTGCAGAGGGCACCGCGCTGGAGCACCGTTTTATCACGTGCGATGGCTGCGGCGCGACGCCGCTGAGGGGCCTCCGGTTCAAGTGCCAGGCCTGGGGGGTCGCCAGGAAGGAGGAGCGCATTGGGAATGGTGATGATGATGATGCTGATGATGATGATGATGATGATGATGATGATGCTGATGTTGATGATGCTGATGATGCTGATGATGATGATGATGATGATGATGATGCTGATTATGATGCTGATGATCATGGTGATGATGATGATGGTGCTGGTGATGATGATGATGATTCTGATGCTGTTGATGATAATGCTGCTGATGCCGATTGTGATGAAGATGCTGATGGTGCTGATGGTGCGGATGGTGACGGCGATGGTGGTGATGGTGATGGTAATGGTGATGATGCTGCTGATGATGCTGATGATGATGATGCTGTTGCTGATGGTGCTGATGCTGCTGCTGATGATGGTCATGCTGTTGATGATGATGATGATGATGCTGATGATGCTGATGATGATGATGATGCTGATGATGATGATGATGATGATGATGATGATGATGATGATGATGATGATGATGTAATGGTGATGATGATCACGATGATGATAATGGTGATGATGATGATGATGACGATGGTTTCTTTAAACATAATCGGGGCTCATGGGGAGGAGAAAAGCGTGGGACAGCAAGCGAGCCCTCTGCCCGTCAGTGATGACGTGAATGCCATGGCAGCACTGGTCGCGCAGGCCGCACAGCCTGGCCTGTGCAGTCTGTCAGAGAAAGCCACTGTATGAAACGTCACTAGTGACGCGCACAGAGGCTGCATAATCTGCAACGGCCACAACGTGAAATAAGCAATGCTACAGGGTGCACAGCAGGATGCGTGCACGGGGGCCCAGCCCCTCGGCAACCGCATCGGGCCTGCCGTGCGCTAGCGGGATGCCCGCCCCTGATGACGTCCTCGGCGGACGCATCGGGCCCGCCAGCCCGCGGTGGGATGCACGCCACTGATGACGTCCTCGGCGTTCGCATCGGGCCCACCGCGGAACAGCCTCAGAAGCGTGAGGCCGCGACAAGAAGTGCACGTAGAGCACAGCCTGCAACCTAACAAGACATTGTCAGAATGCCGTGCGACTCCTGAACAATGCCTTCGTGCAGCATTGCGTATATCACCTGATTCACTACAAATCGGAAGGGGATGTGGTACGTCGGGGGAAAGTCGAGTACTTCTGGATAGTCGTCGGCATACCTTTCAAGGAAACTCTCAACGAAGGAGTCCGTGGTGACCGAGCCAAGGTCGTCCAGCAAGTCGAAAACGTTAGACTCTAAGTCCGCCAAGGTGTCGGACGGGTCTACCTCCTCGTTCGGCCGATAGGACGGGTCGACGTTCTCCAGATAGGCTCGACCACCGCCTCGGCGTCGCAAGGGCCATCGGGGTACCCGTGACCAAGGGAGGTGGAAAGCGACTGACAGGCGGAAGCCCTCGAAGAAGCCGAAATAGTGACATGGCGTCGTCTCGACGTCCACCGACACGTGCGTGAACATGGCGAAGAAGAAATTGACAGACTGGCCGACGCCCTCGAAGACGCAGAAAGCGAAGTGGGTGACGAATCAACCGGGGCCACGGGGGCCACTACAGACGTTGAACCATCGTCAGGGCGTGGACCTTCACACTGACCAGGCGTGCAGGCCCCGCGGACCACCCGCGGGCCGTGGTCGGCAAGATCAATCTCCGGAGTGGGTCGCAAGGCAAGACCACGAGGATGGCAGGGACGCGCCCGTAAGAGCGCCTCTCGCGAGTACGGGGGCGGGGTCTCCAACATCCTCATGATCGCGCTAGACATCCAGCGCCGACTGCACGCTGCACGCCGGATGCGCCGCCGTGCCGAAGAAGAAAGGCGCATCGTGGGGCAGTGTGCCATCAAGCAGATGAGCGTTCCGGAATACACTGGCCAGCGGGGTGCACATCCATGGCTAGCGAATATGGGCACGATGGGGCGAGAAAACGCATTAACTCGCAAAGCCTCGTTCCTCAAAGGCCTGAGGTAGATGGCTTGATGACGACGACGACGACGACGACGACGACGACGACGACGACGACGGCGACGACGACGACGACGACGACGACGAGGATGATGATGATGATGATGATGATGATGATGATGATGATGATGATGATGATGATGATGATGATGATGATGGTGCTGCTGATACTGATGATGATGATGCTGCTGATGTTGATGCTGTTGGTGTAATCGTGCTGATGATGATGTTGATGATGCTGATGATGATGTTGATGATGCTGATGATGATGGTGATGATGATGATCACGATGCTGATGCTGATGCTGATGCTGCTGCTGATGATGATGATGATGATGATGGTGATGATGATGATCGTGGTGGTGGTGATGGTGCTGCTGTTGATGATGATTGTGGTGATCTTGATCATTCATTTCTAGAGAATCATTATTGTTGATCTTCGGAAACGGTTCCAGGCGCTCTCGCCTCGACGCCGGCTACATGTTCTCTGAAAACGAGGCTCCCGCTCGAGCGTTGGCTTGACCCTAAAAGTGCGCCATTGGAGGCCCAGTTACGACAACAACGGCTCCCGCTCGATATTTCCTCGCAATTTACCTCGAGACACCCTTGCCAGAGAGGTCCCCGAACTCAGGAACGGTTCTCTCGCTCGAGACTTCCTCGCAATTCAATCAAGTTGGCGGGGGCCCAGCCACGACGGCAAGGGCCCCTGCCTGATACTTCCTCATGATGTACTCCGAGAGGCCCTGGCCAGGAAGGCCCCCGAACTCAGGAACGGCGCTCTCGCTCGAGACGCCCTCGTCATTCAGTCAAGTTGGTGTGGGCCAAGTCGCGACGAGAAGGGCTCCCGTTCGTTACTTCCTCAAGCTGTACTTCGAGAGCCCATGGCCCGAGACTGCAAGTCAGTAGCGGCGCCAGAGGCCCACCTGCGGCGACAGGGGCTCCCGCCCGACACCCCCTTTAGTACTCCTAGACGACCTTGCCAGAGAGGCCCCAAACCACAAAGGCCCCAGCACGCTGCTCATCGGACACAGCCCACAAAAGCTCCAAGCGCGCCCACAGGGGCCCCACAACGCTGCCCCATTGATGCCTTCGGACACAGCACACAGAGGTCCCGGCGCGCTGCCCAGTGAGGCCCCAACACACAACTCACTGAGGCCCAGAGTAAGCCCACAGGGACGGTAGCATGCTGCCGGCAGGCCCTCCGGCACAGCCCACCTAGGCGCCAAGCGCCCTCACAGAGGCCCCCCCGCGCTGCCCACAGAGGCCCCGAGCGCGCCCACAGGGCCCAGCGCGCTGCCCCCCGACAGAGCCCACAGCGGCCCCAGTCCTCACCCAAGCCCGCCCAGAGAGGCCCCCGCGCGCTGCCCATTGAGGCTCTCGACACAGCCCACGAAGGCCCAAGCCCCCGCCCCAAGCGTGCCCGCGGAGGCCCGAGCGCGCTGCACACTGAGGCCCCGCGCGCGCCCACAGAGGCCCCAGCCCACAGAGGCCCCGAGCGCGCCCACAGAGGCCCCCGCGCGCTGCCCACTGAGGCCCTCCGGCACAGCCCACAGAGGCTTCAAGCGCACCCACAGAGGCCCCAGTCTGCAGAGGCGCCAAGCGCGCCCACAGAGGCCCCAGCGCGCCGCCCACTGAGGCCCCCGACACAGCCCACAGAGGCCCCGAGCGTGCCCACGGAGGCCCCAGGGCGCTGCCTACTGATACCCCGGCTTCTTACGGAGGCCCCACACGCGCCCACATAGGCCCCAGCCTACAGAGGCGCCAAGCGCGCCGAGGCCGCCACGCGCTGCCCACTGAGGCCCTCCGGCACAGCCCACAGAGGCCCCAGCTAACAGAGGCCCCAAGCGCGCCCGCAGAGGCCCCAAGCGCGCCCGCAGAGGCCCCCGCGCGCTGCCCACTGAGGCCCCAGCCCACAGAGGCCTTAAGCCCCTAAGCGTGCCCCCAGAAGCTCCAGCGCGCTGCCCACTAAGGCCCCCCCGACAAGGCCCGCAGAGGCGCCACGCGCGCCCACCGAGGCCCCAGCCCACAGAGTCGTCAAGCGAGCCCACGGAGGCCCCCTCGCGCTGCCCACCGAATCCTCCGACACAGCCCACAGAGGCCCCAAGCGCGCCCACAGAGGTCTTGGCCCGCAGAGGCCCCGAGCGCGCCCACAGAGGCCCCAGCGCGCTGCCCACTGAGGCTCCCGACGCAGCCCACAGAGGCCCCAGCCCACAGAGGCCCTAAGCGCGCCCACAGAGGTCCCAGCGCGCTGCATACTGAGACCCCCCAACACAGCCCACAGAGGCCCCGAGCGCGCCCACGGAGGCCCCAGCACGCAGAGGCCCCGAGCGCGCCCACAGAGGCCCCCGCGCGTTGCCCACTGAGGCCCCCGACGCCGCCCACAGAGGCCCCAAGCGCGCCCGCAGAGGCCCCAGCCCGCAGAGGCCCCAAGCGCGCCCACAGAGGCCCCAGCGCGCTGCCCACTGAGGCTCTCGCCCACAGAGGCCCCAGCCCGAAGAGGCCCCAGGAACGGCGCTCTCGCATGAGACTTCTTCGCAATTCAGTCAAGTTCGCGGATGCCCAGCCGCGACGACAAGCCTCCCGCTCGACATTTCCACGCGATTTACTTCGGGAAGCCCTGGTCAGAGAGGTTCCCGAACTCAGAAACAGCGCTCTCGCTGGAGACTTCCTGGCAACTCAGTCAAATTAGTGGGGGCGCAGCCGCGATGACAAGGGCTCCCGCTCGATGCTTACTCGCGATGTGCTCCGAGAGGCCCTTTCTCGCGGTCCATCCTTCTCTTTCCCCATCCGTCCCCCCTTCCCTCGTTTTAGGGGCTGCGCTAAATGTGCGTGGCAGTTAAGGAAGAAATACCCCCGAGGGGGTTACGGTCGAAGACAAAGAGGGCGGGTATCGAGGGTTTGGGATATACGCGTTGCGTGGCACGCGATCGAATAAGAACACACAGTCTCAAACATTTTGTTGTTGTTGTTTTCGGTGGTGTTGTTCTTGTTGTTGTTAATGTTGTTGTTATGCTATGCGATAATGGTGAATATGCTGATGATGATACTGGTGCTGATGATGATGTTTGTTGTTGATGATGCTGATGATATAATGGTGACGCTGATCACGATAATGATAATGGTGATGATGATGACGATGATGATGGTAATGATGATGATGGTGATGCTGATGATGCTGATGATGGTGACGATGATGATGATGATTGTGCTGATGCTGCTGCTGATGAAGATCCTGATGATGGTGATGTTGTTGATGATGCTGCTGATGCTGATGGTGATGATGGTGATGATGATGCTGCTGATGATGCTGCTGCTGGTGATGATGATGATGGTGATGATTGTGTTGATGCTGCTGCTGATGCTAATGATGATGGTGATGGTGATGCTGCTGCTGATGATGCTGCTGATGATGATGGTGATGATGTTGATGATGCTGCTGATGATGATGGTGATGACGATGATAATGATGATGCTGATGATGATGATGCTGATGATGGTGATGATGATGATGGTGATGATAATCGTGTTGGTTGTAGTGATGTTGATGCTGTTGATGATGATTGTGGTGATGTTGTGGTTGAACATTATTACTTCTAAAGAATAATTATTGTTGGGACCCCTGGTGCACGGCCCCCCCGCCGCGCCTAGGCCGCAGCCACATTTTCATCATTTTCGAGCGAAAGCCCTTGACAAAACGATGTGATCCAGATCCGGTTGTTTTGTTCCCCCCCGCTTTCCCTTGCAAAAAACAATATAACATGACATTTCTTGTTCTAACATAACCAAACTTCAGGAATCCATTGCAAAAAATGACACAAAGTGCACATTCGCGCGCGCAAGACGAAATCCTTCCAAAACCTTAGTTTTCGTAGCGATTTTAACATAAAAACATCAAAAACCCAATGGTTTTTCAAAAAAAAGTTGTGACAATTCTATCCCGCGCGCTCTTGCGGATTCGTAGGAAACCCAACACTTTTTTAACATTTCTGTCAAAAGGGCTTTTGCGAGCAACTTTTTCGAACTTCTGCAACAACGGTTGCGCACCTGCCAGGGCCATCATCCCTGTCAAATAATACCATGCGGGACACATTCGTTTTTTCTTCGCGCGCGCACGCCGTCGTCGTCGGCCGCGGGGCCCTGAATAGTAGCCACGGTCGTCCGCATGCCACGAAGTGAAGTGTCCGAACGTCATAGGGCGGGAAGCTGGGTGTGGGTGGTGGCGAAGAGTCGTTTGGAAATTTGGTAGAGCTTGAACCGGCCCCCCCACAAAGTGGGGGTATTGCCCGCCTCCTATGAAAACCCTGGCACTGGTGAGAACGGAGTGTCCCCACGTGCTAGTAATTGTTGTTGTTGTTGTTGCTGTTGCTGTTGCTGTTCTTGTTGTTGTTGTTGTTGTTGTTGTTGTTGTTGTTGTTGTTGTTGTTGTTGTTGTTGTTGTTGTTGTTCTTGTTGTTGTTGATGTTGCGGCTGTTGTTGTTGTTGTTGTTGTTGTTGTTGTTGTTGTTGAATTCTCATTTCTGAAGAATAATTATTGTTGATCCCCCCCGTGCGGTGCACGTTGTTTTTTTGATTGAAGTGCCCTTCCCGGGGCTCGCGCCCTGTTTTTTAATAGGGAAAGTCTTGAGGGTCAAAATGTGTCGTTGGCCCCCGGTTTACAACAACAACTGCTCCCGCCTGATATTTCCTCACAATTTATTGAAGAATCGCGCTCTCGATTGGGACTTCCTTGCAATTTACAACCTGATCGCGGCTCCCGTTGGATACTTGCTTACCATTTATTGAAGAATCGCGCTCTCGCTTGGGACTTCCTCGCAACTGACCACCGAATCTCCGCTCCCGCATGATACTTCCTCACAATTTATTCAGATGCCGCTCCTCGACACTCAGGAATCGCGCTCCCGCGACATGTTGCCTTGCGGTTCAAGCAGAATTTGCGATTCAACGACCCGCCCGCTCGACCCGCCCGTCTGGGCCTGCCCGCCCGACCAGCCCGTTAGGGACTGCAGTCGCCGTTCGCTGCCCTTCGCCCGCCTTCGATGCCCCTCGCTGCCCATACTGGTTCCGCGGTCGCCTTCGCTCGCTGCCCTTCGTGGCCCCGTTGCTGCCCTCAGTGGCCCCGTCGCTGCCCATTGTGGCCCCGCATTTTATGCCGTTCGTGGCCCCCGCTCGCAGTCGCCCGTCGTGGCCCCATACGCATGCCCTTCGTGGCCCCGCTGTCGCCCTTCGTGGCCCTCTCGCTGCCCTTCGTGGCCCCTTTGCTGCCTTCAGTGGCCCCGCTGTCGCCCTTTCTGGCCCCATATACGAATGCCCTTCGTGGCCCCCGCTCGTTCGCGCCCGTCGTGGGCCCATATGCATGCCCTTCGTGGCCTTGCTGTCGCCCTCCCCCTCTCTGCCCTTCGTGGTCCCGTTTCTGCCCTCAGCGGTCCCGTCGCTGCCCTCTGTGGCCCCGGATTAATTGCCCTTCGTGGCCCCCGCTCGCTCGCGCTCTTCGTGGTCCCATACGCATGCGTTTCGTCGCCCCGCTGTCGCCATTCGTGACCCCCTCCCTGCCCTTCGTGGCCCACTTTCTGCGCTCAGTGGCCCCGCTGTCGCTCTTTCTGGCCCCATATATGCATGCCCTTCGTGGCCCCGGCTCGTTCGCGCCCGTCGTAGCCCCATATGCATGCCCTTCGTGGCCTCGCTTTCGCTCTTCGTGGCCCCGTTTCTGCCCGCAGCGGCCCCGTCGCTGCCCTCTGCGGCCCCCTATACGTATGCCCTTCGTGGCCCCCGCTCGTTCGCGCCCGTCGTGGCCCGCGCCAACAATTGCTCCCGCTTGATAGCTCGTGCAAATTAATGAAGAATCGCGCTTTCGCTTGGGACTTCCTTGCAATTCACCGCCGACTCGCAGCTCCCGCTTGATACTTCCTCACAGTTTATTGGAGAATCGCGCTCTCGCTTTGGACTTCAACCATACGCATGCCCTTCGTGGCCCCGCTGTCGCCCTTTGTAGCCCTCTCGCTGCCCTTCGTGGCCCCTTTGCTGCCCTCAGTGGCCCCGCTGTCGCCCTTTGTGGCCCCATATACGAATGCCCTTCGTGGCCCCCGCTCGTTCGCGCCCGTCGTGGCCCCATATGCATGCCCTTCGTGGCCCCGCTGTCGCCCTCCCCCTCTCTGCCCTTCGTGGTCCGTTTCTGCCCTCAGCGGTCCCGTCGCTGCCCTCTGTGGCCCCGGATTAATTGCCCTTCGTGGCCCCCGCTCGCTCGCGCTCTTCGTGGTCCCATACGCATGCGTTTCGTCGCCCCGCTGTTGCCATTCGTGACCCCCTCGCTGCCCTTCGTGGCCCACTTTCTGCGCTCAGTGGCCCCGCTGTCGCTCTTTCTGGCCCCATATATGCATGCCCTTCGTGGCCCCCGGCTCGTTCGCGCCCGTCGTAGCCCCATATGCATGCCTTTCGTGGCCTCGCTTTCGCTCTTCGTGGCCCCGTTTCTGCCCGCAGAAGCCCCGTCGCTGCCCTCTGCGGCCCCCTATACGTATGCCCTTCGTGGCCCCCGCTCGTTCGCGCCCGTCGTGGCCCGCGCCAACAACGGCCCCCGCTTGATAGTTCGTACAATTTGATGAAGAATCGCGCTTTCGCTTGGGACTTCCTTGCAATTTTCCGCCGACTCGCAGCTCCCGCCTGATAGTTCCTCACAGTTTATTGGAGAATCGTGCTCTCGCTTTGGACTTCCTCGCAACCATACGCATGCCCTTCGTGGCCCCGCTGTCGCCCTTTGTAGCCCTCTCGCTGCACGAAGGCCCCTTTGCTGCCCTCAGTGGCCCCGCTGTCGCCCTTTGTGGCCCCATATACGAATGGTTCCACGAATGTTGTTTCTGACGCCAGTTCGCAGCTGTAGGCCCCCCGTGGGGGTATCCACGATCTGCTCTTTCAAGGGGGTGGTACGTGGCGCTGTTTATGGCGCGGCCCATGGCGAAACTTATTGTTAACCTGTGTTGGAGTGGCTGGCGCAAGCCACGGCGCAAGACAAATTGCCACTCGGAACGCACATCATCGTCCTCCCTCCTTCTTGCCCCCCCTCCCTTCCTCCGATCCCTTCGTCCTCATTCTCCCACGTTTTCTGTTACCCTTCGTTTTCAAGGGCTTTACCAACCACGCGTGACAGGGAATGAATATACCCCCCAAAAAGGGGTCCGATCGAAGACGAATGGGGCTGGTATCCAGAGTTTGGGATATGCGTATTGAACGGCACGCGAGCATATCAGAGCGAACAGTCTCAAGATGATTGTTGTTGTTGTTGTTGTTGTTGTTGTTGTTGTTGTTGTTGTTGTTGTTGTCAGGCTCTACCTACCCGATGGGCCCGTCTGGTTCTGCCACGTACTTTCTTCGTCTAGCCTCCTCCTGCTCATCCCGTGCTCCATCTTTCTCTTTCCCCCTTTCCATCAGTGTTTTTTTTCCCCTTGTACCAGGCGCTTCACCAGTTACACGCGGCAGGTAATGAGACTATACCCCCAGTGGGGTACGATCGAAGGCGAAGAGGTCGGGTATCGAGTGTTTGGGACATGGCACGCGAGCCTGTAAGAGCCAACGGTCTTAAAGTTATTGTGTTTTTTGTTGTTGTTGTAGTCGTCGTCTATGTTGTTGCTGTTGTGCATGATGGTGATGATGATGGTGCTGATGCTGCTGATGATAAGAGAGAGCGTGATCCACCGCCGCTTTATTGTGCAAAATTGCCAGCCTTTTCCTCCGGAGCCCGGGGGTCGCCCCCCCCCCTCCCTCCGAAAAAAAAACTCCTGCTGGACCCCCCCCCCTCCCCCGGCAGAACCGCAAACCCCCCCCTCCCCTAACCCCTCCCCGCCCCCCCCTCCCCCTCGAAAACCGGGGGGGTCACTACCGGTTCGAGCCCCTCCCCCCCCCGCCCCTCCGGATCCAGAAAACCCGGAGGGGTCACTACCGGTTCGAACCACCCCCCCCCCCCTCGAAAACCGGAGGGGGTCACTGCCGGTTCGACCCCCCTCCCCCCACGCACCGCCAGCAAACGACTCCCGGTCCCTACCACCGTCCGCATCACATCCCCCACTGTTGTTCCCAGCACCACTGTCCTCACCACCACTGTCCCCACTGGTTCCACCACCGTCCCTACTGTCCCCACCAGTGCCCCCACCACTGTCGCACTGTCCCCACTGTTCCCACCACTGTTCCCACCACGGTTCCACTCTCCCCACTGTCTCCACGGACCCAACCACTGCCCGACTATCCCCACTGTCCCCACTGTCCCACTGACTCCTCCGCTGTCCCACTGAGCTGTCCCACTGTTCCCACCACTGTCCCCACTGTCCCCACCACTGTCCCCACTGTACCTCTGTCCCATTGTCCCACCGCCGTCCTCGCCACCGCCTTCACCACTGTCCCCACCACCATTGTACCCTCCACTGTCCCACTGTTTCCACCTCATTCCCACTGTCCCCACACCACTGTCCCCACCACACTGTCCCCCCCCACCATTGTCCCCCCACTGTCCCCACCACTGTCCCCTGTCCCCCAGTGTCCCACTGTCCCCACCACCCCACCACTGTCCCGCTGTCCCCCACCACGTCCCCACCACTGTCCGCACCCCCACTTGGTTTTCGAGGGGGGGGGGGTCGAACCGGTAGTGACCCCCCCCGGTTTTCGAGGGGGGGGGAGGGGTTCGAACCGGTAGTGACCCTCCCTTCTTTTCATGGTGAACTGGGGGGGGGGGGGTTCGAACCGGTAGTGACCCCCCCTGTTTTCCGGAGGGGGGGGGGGAAGGGTTCGAACCGGTAGTGACCCCCCCCGGTTTTCCGCCAGCAGCGGTAGAACACGCTCTTTCATAATGGTGACCATGATGACGATGATGATGCTGATGATGCTGGTGGTGGTGATGATGATGATTATGATGATGATTATGATGGTGATGGTGATGATGATGATGGTGGTGGTGGTGGTGGTGACGCGCAGGGTGATGATGGAGGTCAAACCCCTTGGGATAATGACCACAAGGCTGGTTTTGATGTCCACGCGCACGTGGAGCAAAAGCGACAGGCAGGCCGAAGGCCGGCGTGGCAGGCAGAGGTAGGAGGTAGGAGGTAACATTGGCGCAGCGTTGCAAGGGACTTCGGCTTGTTCCAGTGGTGGCCAAGGTCATGAATTTCAGGGGTCCCATGGGCCATCATTACCCCCCGAAGTTGCGATTGCGTTGTTCCGTGGGCTCCCGAGAGGTCTCGTCCCTCCCCATCGGGGGCCAGACTTCCATCCTGAACCGTGCTCTGGCGGTCCGGGAACCCTGCGTATGGGCCCCACGGAGGCCGAGAGCGAGGGACCACGAGGGGCCAAGAACGAGGGGCCACGTGGGCCTTGGCCACGGGGGCGCCCGGGCATCTCTGCCAGGGCGTTCGCCTTCGCTGCCAGCCCCGTGATGCTGCTCTCGGGCTCTCGCGCGCGCCCCTCGTCTCGCTGCCCACCCCGTGCTGAAGCTCTGTGTATAGATATATACACTTCACGACGCGCGGGGCTCTGGGCTCCTTCTCGGGAGGCGTGCCCCAACTACGACCTCTGCGGCGAGTGCTTCCCGCAGAAGCGGTCGCTGCACGGCGGCGCCTGTGCCGACCACGACTTCACGTGCCCTGGCCCCGCCCGCGCGGCTGGGTCTCTGGCGCTCTCTCTAGGGGGAATGAACAGTGACATAAACATAGAAACTCGGAGGCCCCCGCGGATTTCTCGGATCGGCACTGAAGCCCCCTGGCGGCGCCTCCGGCGCCGCCCTTGGCGCGCTCCGCCAAAGGGGGGGGGGTCCAGCACCGATCCGAGACATCCGCGCGGACTTGCGAGTCTTTCTGTTAGTGTCACTGGTTGTTTTCCTACTCTCGGGGCAGTCGAATCGAGAGTCAGCTCCTCGACCCTGCAATGTCGAGGCCCCCCCGTGTCCTGTCAGTCTCGTTCCATGTCCTCCTGTACAGTCGGGGAGAAAGTGTAAGAAGAGACTCGGTTCGGGAAGGCTGCCCTGAGGTTCTTCGGCATATTTCCAGGTCATTGTGCAGCCTGGGACAGGCACCCTCGATGTTCTTCAGCTTGACTCGTTCCGCTGTGGCTTTTGCGGATTTCGGCCGGTGGATCAGGTTCGTCGGAATGACTCTTGTCTTCTGTCCTCTCTCCGTTTTTAGCGCGCTTCATGGCCTCTCTTTGTCTGGTGCACTGGTGCTCTCGGAAGCGTCTTGTGACAAGTTGCGTCCTCTCGCGTGTCCTCTCGTGGTCGTCGTCGTCGTCGTCGTGGCAAGAGTCTTGCGAGAAGTTGTATCCTCTCGCGTGTCCTCTCGTCGTCGTCGTCGTCATCGTCGTCGTCGTCGTCGTCGTCATAGCAAGAGTCTTTGACAAGTTGTGTCCTCTCGCGCGTCCTCTGCATTCGGCTCTGGCCAGAATCCTTACCCTCCCAGCCTCTGACAGGCCCCTACGGCCCGATCACCTGCCCGTCGTCGCCGACGTTTTTTTTTTATTTTTTTTTTCCGTCGTTGTCTTCGACGTCGTCCCCATTCACGGTACGTGGTGACCTGAATTCCTCACTCCAGTGGACATTCCGCAATCCGCGGGTATTTGCAATGCGCACAAGACGCGATATTTCTAATTCTCGTGGGCGGAGTCTTATGTAAGGCGTACAATTTGCACAGATCAGCTGGGAGATCAGGAAACCCACTGTTTATAATGTTCCAGAGATCTCCGCATACCGGTAGCTGTGAATATTGTAGTGGCCTCCGGCCAGTGCCGCTGATCTGGGGCGCTTCCGTCGCTGCCGGAAGCGCACGATGGGGGACATGACCGGCGACGACGGCGAGCGGTGAGGATGATGATGAGGAGTGGGAATGGAGGCAACGGAGTAGGATGATGATGCTGATGATGCTGATGATGGTACTGATGATGATGATGGTTATGATGATGATGATGATGATGATGATGATGATGATGATGGTGATGATGATGATGATGACGATGAGGAGGATGATGATGATGATGATGATGATGAGGGTGATGATGATGATCCTGAGGATGATGCTGATGATGGTGATGATGATGCTGCTGATGATGATGATGATGATGATAATGATTATGATGGTGATGATGATGATGATGGTGATGATGATGATGATGGTGATCATGATGATGATGATGATGATGATGATGATGATGATGATGATGATGATGATGATGATGATGAGGATGAGGAGAGGAGGAGAGGAGGAGAGGAGGAGGAGGAGGAGGAGGAGGAGGAGGAGGAGGGAGGAGGAGGAGGAGGAGGAGGAGGAGGAGGAGGAGGAGAGGAGGGAGGAGGAGGAGGAGGAGGAAAAGGAATATCATAGTGAGGTGGAAGGGGGTGGGGGGGATGGGTAGATGCAGGAGTAACAGGATGATGAGGATGAGGAGGAGCAGGAGGAAGCGGGAAGTGGAAGGGGGGGAGGGGGAAAAGTAGGAGCACGACGAGGATGAAGAGATTTTCGGCGGTTGTTGGAGATGTTCGTCGGTTGTTGGAAAGCCTTTTTGGGACCAGGTGTTGGCCCTCCTTTGGCTGACACCTCGCCGATTTGGCGCACTCTCCGACAAACTGTGTGTTAGAGCTATCTGCGTCACAGTTCTTTGTGGAACTTTGTGCATCACCCGTTTCTGCTGGGAGCCATGGTGTTTTTGGGATCTCTGGGGCCTTCGCGCGGTCCTCTGCGGGCCCTTGTGAGATCATGGATGTGAAGGACATTGAAGACGGGAAAATATGTGAAACCGTGGAAGATTATTTTCTATTGCCGCGCTTGTGTTCACACGTAAGCTTCGCGGAATAATTGGGGCCAGTTTTGGGCTTCTCGGGGGGAGTCTTGGGGGCAGCTTGGAGGAAGGCGTATTGGGTCTTTTTGTGAAATTTCTGGGGGCCTTTAGGGGGCCTCAGGGGGCCTTTTCGGGGCCAGTCGGAAGCGTCATAGGGGCCTCATCAGACCTCTTGGGGGCCTGTGGGGGCCTCCCGGGTGCTGCTTGGGCCGTCTTTGGCACTTCTTCCGCCGGCTCGGCCTTTTTCCGGGGGCCTCCTGGGCCATCTTGGGCCTTTCCGGGGCAGTCTTGGAACCCTCTTGGCGGTTTTTTGGGCCGTTTTGGGTCTCTCTTGGGGCGTCTGCGACGGTCCGAAGGCCCAAGAGGCGAACGTGCTAAAATTGTACGGTGTCTCTTTGGGAATGGGGCGCTTTTTGCTTCTTTGGGCCTTCTTTGGGAGGCCTTTTCCAAGGCTTCTGAGGGCATCTTGGAGGCTTCTGGAGCCGTCTTGGGGGCATCTTTGGCCCTTTTGGCTTGTGTCGGGGCCCTCCTGGGCGATGGGGGCCGTCCCAGGGTGAGCTGGAGCTAAGATTCTGCCCCGGGAATTACATCGAACCACCACTTCCCCCCCCCCTATCCCAGCATAGCCACCCCAGCACCCACCCCCCAGAAGAGCTGAAACCCAGGAGTTGAGGCTCAGGCTGCTCTGAGGGTCTTTGAAACTCACACGCCGGATCGGCGGATTCCAGGGAGACGTCTATCCAGACTAATCCGGGAGACACGGACGGAACTTGGTCCGGGAAGACCCATAGGCGTTGCCATATATCAATTTGACATTTGACCACGCTGTTGCGTGTGATTTCGCGGAGCATTTCGGTTGAACATGCGGGTATTCATTTTCTTCAGCCGAATATTTGCCAGCGTGGACCCCAAACCGTGGGTTCTTGAACTCATGATGTGCAGCATGCGTGGCGCAATGTAGAGGACGTAAACTACATGATGGAACGTGCGTGGTGCAATTTGTTTTGTGGAAATTGTGTGTGTATTTCAAGGCCAGCCCGCAGTCCTTGTGCCAGCTTAGCCGGTTGGCCTGCTTGCTCGCTGCTCCGCCCACCGCGGTTCCTCTCCAGGTACCCGTACCGCCCATCGTCCCGCGCCTCGCAGGTCCGTGGATCTCGGTGCCTCGTACTGATTCGTCAGCTGGGCCCTTCCCAGCTACCCCCTGGCTCCTCTCCTGAGGTGGTCTTCTCTGGTTGCTCTGTCGCTTGGAAGGTCGGCTCGATCTCAGCGCTCAACCGCCTTGCTGTGCTGCCCCTCCCCAGCACCGCCTTGGCCTGTTTCCCCTGCCTCTCGCGGTTGCCTCTGGCTGCCGCCTCCCCGACTGCCCCGCGTCCGCCGCCCCGCCGTCCCTGCGCTGCCCCGCCGCCGCCTGGCCGCGTTCTGAGCGGGCCCGGCCTCTGTCTCCCTCTTTCCCGCGCTGGGCGTTCCCATTCGTTTTCGCGTGCGTTGCGGCTTAATTCGCATGTGTATGCCTTGCATGTGCCCCATTCGCCAGCGCAGCCAACTTGCCTGGCTGCCAGCAAAAAGTGTGCTCGTGTGTATGTGTATGGGTGTGTTTGTGTGTGTGTGTGTGTGTGTGTGCGTGCGTGCGTGCGTGCGTGTGTGTGTGTGTGTGTGTGTGTGTGTGTGTGTGTGTTTCGGGTGCAATCTATGTCATGGAGTAATAGAAGCGTCGTCGCAATCAAGGCGGCTCCGTCGTGCGGTTCTCGACGATACGTCGACGTTGAGGCGCTCTTCAAAACTTGAGGCACAACGCGTACTCTTGGCTGAATTGCCCGCTCAACATTGAAGGGTGCACATGGGCTCTTGGTTCAATACCCCCGCAGTTCGCGCACTTTGATGCGCCGGCTTGAACTCTGGAGGCCAGGGGCAACTTCCTTGCTTCGCGATTTCAGTTTTGTGTCGCTACTTACGTCGATAATTCTTTGCTAGCCGGGTGGCCCGTCGACTAGGGTCTGCTTGTTGCTTGGATTTGTTGGGGGAGTTTGATGATCAAAATGCGACAATGGAGTATGGACGAGCAATATGAACAGGAAGAGTAGCAACCGAGGAGGATGATCAGGAGGAGAAGGAGGAGGAGGAGGAGGAGGAGGAGGAGGAGGAGGAGGAGGACGAGGAGGAGGGGGAGAACGAGGACGAAGAGGAGGAAACGGACTGGGAAAAACGGTTCTCGAGAGCGATCCGGCCTGCCGAGGACGCGCAGTTATTGCGTGTCGTTTCATCGCCTGTTCCGCCGAGTTTGGTGCGTTTGGCAGTGTACGCCAAACAAAAAGTAGGAAAGTAGAACGATAATGCTGGTGCCAAAAATAAGGAGTCGCTCATGATGCTGCGAGGGATGCTGATGATGATGATGATGATAATGATGGTGCTGATGATGATGGTGATGATGATGATGGTGATGATGGTGATGATGATGACGATGGTGATGATGATGGTGGTGGTGGTGATGATGATGATGCTGACGATGATGATGATGACGATGATGATGATAATGATACTGATGGTGGTGATGATGATGCTGTAAATGGCGGTGATGATGCTGATGATGGTGATGATGATGGTGATGCTGGTGGTTATGATGATGCTACTTGTGATGGTGGTGATACAGATGATGTTGTTGATGATGGTTTGTTCTTGAACTGTAGTCGTACAGCCGTGGAGGGCCGTGCAGTTGCGAGCTTGCGATATCCGCAACCCGCCACGGCTGATTTTTTTGTGGAGGCCTTAGGAGGCCTGCGCGGGAGGACCGCGCATGCGCCCCGTGGCCCGTGGCGTGACGTTGGTCGCTTTTAACGTCTGCGTTGCTTGGCTGGGACGCCTGTGGGGCGGCGCCCGCTCTCCGTCGGCTGCCCCGGCAGCGCTGGAGGCGCCGGGGCCAGCGCCTGCCCCAGCCTCGCCGGAGCGAGGCTGCCCGGCGGCGGCGCCGCCCATCGCGAACGTCGAGGACATCTGCGCGGCCATCGCTCGGTGCTCGCCCGCGCCAGCCCTTCCCGCCTGGGACATCTGCCCTGGCCCCTGCCCGGCGTGCCTCGAGCCGGAAGCAGGTCGATTGTATTGGGGCGGCGAGTTGGGTTTCGGGTTGCTGGCCCTGCTCGTCTGGGAAGTCATCACCACTTGCGTGGCCGCTGCGCGCCGCGTGACGGGCGGCAGCTGGACCCACCTGCGGTCGGCCCTGCCCGAGGGGATCACTTCGCCGGCGTTGGAGGACGCCGTCGATCGTCGTGTGCCCCAAGGACGTGGGCAGGTGCTGACGCCGGATGCACATCGGCGATGAGGTGCTGGTGGCGTACGCGGTGCCTGGGCCTGTGCTGCTGCATCGCCGCGTGGTGGTGCGCGTCAGCGCCGTGCAGCCGCTTCACGCGGCAGTGGTCTCGCCCGACCACGACCTCTCCGTCGAGCTTTTCACTCCCGACAACGCCGATATCGCAGCGTGGCATCCCTGCGGCCCGGGTGGAGCCGTCCCCGCCGCCGCGGCGGGCCTGGTGATCTACGATTTCCAACCGGCGCTCACGGCGCATGAAATCTTCGGCTTCAGGCAACCTGGGCCCAGCGCGGTGGCTTGTGTGGCGCGTTTCATGCTGGAGATCGGCGGCAGCGCTCTTGGTCATCATGCGCAGTGGAGGTCGAACATTAAGCTCGCGCTTGACGACATCGCTGTCTCGACGCACGTGGAGTTTAGCATGACCTTCGAGACGGCGCTGTGCTACGATCAGCTGGACATCAGCAGCTTCGGGGCGCTAGAACTTGTGGCTCGACTGCTGCAGTTGAGCGAGGAGCGCTACCGCGACGAGATACTGGGCGCGAAGGTCGGTGACGAGAACCATCGGGCTGAACATTACTACTTCACAAGCGTGGCCACTACGCGGGGTATCATGGTGGCGCAGGAGCTCAACACCTGGATCAGCGAGCAGATCTCCCTCGAGAGCGCCATCGCCAAGGAACGGAGGAAAGCAGGAGAGGAACGCGCGCTGGCCCGTCCCAAGAAAGGGGCCGAGGGCGGCAAGGAGGAGGGCGAGTGACCTTTCGGCCGCCCCCCCCCCAGTCTCGGCTGCCTGCTGTTCGCTAGCCCTGGGCTAGCAGGCTTTTCTATTTTTGGTCGCTGCGGGGCGAGTCACCAGCGCGACGCGCTCCCGCTACCTGCTCTTCCACTTCCTCGCCGCGGAGGCGGCCGCTTTCGAGCTGTGAGTCGCCGTGTATTCCGACGCCTTCGCGCCCTGGAGTGGGCTAGTGATGGCGTCTCCTCCCTGTGCCTTCTCTCTGGTCGTGGTGGTGCATCGGTCGGGCCAACAGCGGATCACCTTCGACGCGAGGGGCCGCCGCCGTCGACGCGCCTGCCGCCCGCGGCGGCCTCGTCGAGGACGGGGGCCAGCGAGCGCGACGTCGTCTGGTGCTCCGTGGGCGAACCTTCTACGCCATCTCCGTCCCTCGCGCGCTCGGGTCCTGCTTCCGCCTGCCGCCCGTTCGCGCTGGGCTGGGCGGCCGCTGGCGGGCGGCGCGCGGCCTGCTGCCTCGGCGGCGCTCGCGCCCGTCCTGGCGGTCTTGCCGATGGGCCGGAGTTGGGCCCTCCACCTCTGCCAGCTGGTCGCGGAGGAGGGCCTGTCGCGTGGCGGGCTCGGAGCGGAGGCCTTGGTCGAGGGCCGCGCGGCCTCGCGCGCGCTCGGGCCCGAGCGGCCTCGGGGGGCCGCGGGCTACGTCGACATCTTCATGGCCCAGGGCGCCCGAAGGAGCGCGTCGCCTGCGCCGGGCAGCGGGTCGCCTCCAGCCCGGGGGGCCAGGGCTTCTCCGTGCGCGAGGACACCTCCGAGGCGGTCGATCGTATTGACTTCGCGGGCCCCCCCCCGACGGCCGTGCCCGTGCTGGGCGCGCATCGACGCGCCGCGTGTGGCGACTCCGTCTGGCCGTCGAGGAGCTCCTGAGGCGTGGGCGCTGTTCGGGTGGCGTCTCGGAGGTGGGTCAGGGGCGCGCGACGTGGCTGATGTTGCTGCAGCGGTCGGCCCTCTCCACTCTCGGCTGGGCCCACGCGTTCGCGAAGGCTCGCGGGCGGCAGGCCGCCCCTCTATGGGGCTCTGTGGCGCGGGGGCTGAAGCTGGTTAGGGAATTCCCCCCGCTGTTCGCGGTCCGCGCGGACAACGAGTGGCTGCCCGGCGTGGCGGCCAGTGGCGCTTCGCCGTGGGGATGTGGCGCACGCGTTCGCCGGGCTGGCCCGGGGCCGGTCGCCCGGCGGGGCCGCGCTGCGGAGAAGTGGCGCTGCAAGCAGGGCGCTGCCACAGCCGGGGGCGACGCCTTCGCCTCTGACGCGACCGAGGCGGTCTGCGCCGATGATGATCCTGACAGCCCGCGCCAGGCAGATGAGTTCAATAAGGCCTGCGACGTGATCGACGCGAGCTTCGCTGACCGTGGGGCCCGGCACATTGTGGAGTCCTTTCCATGACTGGGCCCAGCGAACATTCCTCGTCATGAGGGGCTCTCTCTGTCGAACGCTCTACGACGCGCTCTTCGGGGTCGGCGGGCTTTCGCTCATCGGTTTTTCGCCCTGGTGGACAACGTGGGGCTCGCGTCGGCGGTGGGCAAGGGCGGCCTCGCCCCTGGCGGCGTCGCGGCCGGTGTCCAGGGGGCGGCGGAGGCGCTGGGCAAGGTCGCCATGGGCATCAGCGCGCACGGCCTCCGGCACGGCATTGCCCCGCGCGACCTGCTGGCCAGACGGCGCAGCCCGGGGGGGGCGGAGGCGCGGGGCAGGTGGCGCAGTGACGCCGTGATGAAGCTCTGCGGGGAAGACGTTCGCGCGCTGGCGGAGCTCCACAAGGCGCCGCAGGCCGTGCTCGACCTCGGCAGCGCGATGCATGCGGGCCTCGCCAGCGTCGCGCTGGACGACGAGGCGCTGCCAGCGGCGTCCTGTCTGAGTTGAGGCTTCGCTTTCGCCGCGCGTTGCTGCGCGCTCTGGGTTCAGCGAAGAATCGTCGCAGTCAGGTTTTCTCACGGAGCTCCGCCGGAGAATCGGTGGTTTCGAGGGCCATGAGGGCCCTGGGTTTCGTTTCAGTATCGGTGGACGTTTTGAAAACGACCTGGTTCGACCTGAGCCGTCCGATCATCCAGTCCACGATTTCAGCGTGGAAAACTGTGTCGTTTCTGATGCATGGATGGGGGCCCCTTGCTGCATCTGGCCCCGAGCCCGCCGCGGGCCCCCCGCGTCCAGCTAGTGCCGGTTGCGTAGTGCCGCGCACGTGTGGGGCCTCCCGAACCTGGGCCCGAGGGCCTCGGCGGCCTGCAAACGTGGCAGCGACCAGCTGCGTTTCTGTGTGCGCGTTGTCCGACTCTGCCTTCGCGTGGGCATCCCCGTGGCCCTCGAGAGCCCTGGGGCCAATTGGCTGTGGAGGACCCCCCCGCTCGGGCGTCTGGCGCGTCGCTCGACCATCCAGGCCTGCGCCGTGGACGACTGCAGCTTCGGGGCTCGTTGGCGTAAAAGGACCAGGGTGCAGATCTGGGTTTCCAGTTCTTCCGTGCAGAAGCCCGCCCTTCGTCATGGTCGATGGGGGTGTTTGGAGTCGCTTTTTGTGAAACCCCGCGTCGCCTTGAGGGCCTTGACTGGATTGGATCAGAGTTCGGGCAAACTTTGGACTCGCGTCGCTGAGCCTTATCCCCCTTCGGTTTTGTTCCTGTTTTGCCCAGGCTTTGAAACGAAGTGTCGATGTGAACCGTTTGTGCCGTCCGCGACAACATTTCGCACTTTAATAAAGCGGCAAATGCCAGAAACCCGTTCGTTTTTTTTTGTTTGTTTGTTTCTCTCTCTCTCTCTCTTTCTCTCTCTCGCTCTCTCTCCCATCCTCGTTCGTGTGTGCTGCGTTGTGTTGTGGTGTGTGTGTGCCTCTCTTCCTGTCCTTTCCATCTCTCTCTGTCTGTCTCTCTCTCTCTCTCTCTTTCTCTTTCTCGCTCCGCCGAGTGCAGCCCTGGGGCCCCCATGTTCGGCGGGCCTGCCTGGTGGCCCGAGGCACACGGGAGTGTCTCCTGACCAGGGTAAGTGGCACGATGGTTTGTTCTTGAGCTGTGATCGTAGAACGATGGAGGGCCGCGCGGTTGCGAGCTTGCGATATCCGCAACCGCCACGGCTCAAGCCTTTTCTGTGCCCGCCCGCCCCGCCCTTTTCTTTTTTTGTGGTCTTCTATCTCTCCTCCTCGTTCGTGTGTGCTGTGTTGCGTTGTGGTGTGTGCCTCTCTTCCTGTCCTTTCCCTTTCTCTCTCTCCCTCTCTCTGTCTCGCTCCGCCGAGCGCAGCCCTGGAGCCTCCCTGTTCGTCGGACTTGCCTGGCCCGAGACACAACAGTGTCTCCTAGCCAGGGTAAGTGGCACGATGATGATGGTGGTGTTGGTAATGATTGTGATACTGTTATTGATGCTGATGCTGATGATGTTGCGGATGATGGTGGTCATGATGATGCTGACGCCGATGCTGATAATGATGGTGCTGACGATGATGCTGGTGCTGCTCACGATGATGGTTGTGATGGTGATCATGATGCTGTTGCTGATGATGGCGATGGTGGTGGTGATGATGATGGCGATGCTGATGCTGCTGCTGCCAGTGATGGTATTGATGATGGTGACGGTGATGATGATGCTGCTGATGATGATGGTGATGATGATGGTGATGATGATGTTCATGGTGATCATGAGAAGTACAAAGAAATTTGCGAAGGCTTTACGGCGGATGCCGCCGACCCTGTGGGCAGCGACGACGAAGACAATGGAGGTAGAGGGGTCCAAGATGCCCTCAGATGGCTCGAAGACGGCGCCAGATGCCTGCAAGGTCGTCCGTAGACAGTTCAAGAGGCCTCCTCCAGGGTTCGGGAACGGCTCCAGAGAGTGCCCAGATAGGCCAAGAGCGCCTTCAAGTGGCCCGAGAGGTTTCCAAGACGGCGTCAAGCGAGGTCCAAAAACGCCCGCTGAGGCTGTCAAGAGTGCCGCCAGAGGCTGCCAAGAGAGTCTATAAATGGCGAAAGGTCTCCAAGAAGCCATAGGCTGAAAGGTCCCGCAGACGGCCCCAGAGGGCCAACGGAACCCCAGGACGCAGGAGGATGAGACGCGGGGGGCTGCGTATCCGAGGGGGGACCCCCGCCTGGGAGTCGCCCCGCCCCCCCCCCCCCGGACCCCCCTTCTCGGCGGGGAAGGGATCAAGGGAAGGGGCTTCCTTTTCGACTGAACGACGACGTTGTTCAATTTTTGTGTGGACTAGTGAAGAGAGCCTTCGGAAAGCAGAAGAGGCGACGACGCTGTGGGGCAGACGGAAAAGCCTTTCCCACACGCCGACAGGGTCGACGGATTATGGTGGTGTTGGTGATGGTGCTGAGGATGATGACGAGGATGACGAAGGATGGCGATCATGCTGATAATGCTGATGGTGATGCTGCTGCTGACGATGGTGGTGGTGGTGGTGATGCTGCTGCTGATGATGATGATGATACTGATGATGATGATAATGATGATGATGATGATGATGATGCTGATGATGATGATGATGATGATGATGATGATGATGATGATGATGATGATGATGATGATGATGATGATGATGATGATGTGCTGCTGCGGCTACTGATGGTGATGGTGATAGTGGTGATGATGCTGATGATGATGTTGATGATGATCATGATAGACGACGCTGGCGATGCTACGGATGATGGGAGGAGGACGATGATGCTGATGATGCTGCTGATGCTGATGCTGGTGCTGATGATGATGCTGAACAGGAGGAGGAGGAGGATGAGGAGGCGGAGGAGGATCATGTGGAGGAGGAGGAGGAGGATTCATTCCAGGGACCAGTGTGAACCCAAGACTCATGAATGAGGTTGGAATACGCCCTCCCTCTTAACTTCCTCTTCCTAGGCCCCTACAAGGGTTCTTTTCCACTGAGGGCAGTGCCCCGTTGGGGGAAAACCGTGTGAGCGTGCCAAAACACAATTTCCCAGATTTCAATGCCACGAGAAAACATGCCCTTTGCGTTTTGACGATCCTGAATCGTGCCATAACACCATTCCTAGGACATCAACCCCGCGAAACAGCATAATTGTCGCGCCCTGACAATCTTGAACCAGTGTGCGTAACGCACAGGCGAGAGCCACATTTTACGAAAGGAACCGCCCTCATTCCGTTAAGCTCTGGCGAAATTTTGGAACCAGAATGTGCGGCGTTTCGGCGAGACTCGCATTTTGCATAGGAGCCGCCCTCAATCCGTGAAGTTCTGGCAAGTTTTTGGAACCAGAATGTGCGCTGCGCTTCGGCGAGTGCCACATTTTGAACAGGAACCGCCCTCTATCCGTGAAGGTCTGGCAATTTTTTGGAAACGACTGTGCACGGCGCTTCGGCGAGAGCCACATTCTGAAGAGGAACCGCCCTCAGTCCGTGAAGCTCTTGCAACTGTTTGAAACAAGTGTGCGCAGCGCACAGGCGAGAACCACATTCTGAAAAGGACCCGCCCTCAGTTCGCGAAGCTCTCGCAAGTTTTCAGGACGACCGTGCGCGGCGCTTCGGCGAGAGCCACATGTTAAAGAGGAAGCGCCCTTAGTCCGTGAAGCTCTTGCATCTTTTGAATGAGCGCGGCGCTTCGGCGAGAGCCACATGTTGCAAACGGCCCGCCCTCAATTCTTTTTAGTCAACAGGCTCGCGAGGCGGGTCGAAAGCCGTCCGAACACTAGTCGGGCCGCGACTAGGCAGCATGAAAAGAAAGGCAAGCGAAGCGAGCGAGCGGGCAGCCATTCGGAAGGAGAGCCAGAACAGATACTCCCAAACCCGGTGGCGTGGAAATCCCGTTGGCGACCAGCAAGTACAAGTAAGCGCAGCCAAAATGGCGCGGCGGCGCGACCATGAACACGCAGAGGTCGATCGTTCGGTGTGAGTCAGACAAAGCACCGTCAGAAACGAACTCGACCGACGGGCACCCGCCCTCAATACGCGAAGCTCTTACAAGTTTTTGGGACTAGTGTGCGCGGCGCTTTCGGCGAGAGCAACATTTTGAAGAGGAGCTGCCCTCAGTCCGTGGAGCTCTTGCACATAATCAAAACGAATGTGCGCGGCCTTTTCGGCGAAAGCCACATTTTGAAGAATTGCCCTCAGTCCTTGAAGCTCGTGCGCATGATTAAATCGTACTTGCGCGGCGCTTTCGGCAAGAACCACATTCTGAAGAGGAACCGCCCTCAGTCCGTGAAACTCTGGTACGTTTTTGAAACGAATATGCACGGCGCTTTCGGCGAACGCCACATTTTGAAAAGGACCCGCTCTCAGTCCGTGAAGCTCTCGCAAGTTTGTAAGACGACCGTGTGCGGCGCTTCGGCGAGAGCCACATGTCGGAAGCGACCCGCCATCTATCAGTGAAGCTGTTGTAAGTTTGTACTCTGCATGTTCATCAATGATGGGGAAATCTCAGGCGAAACGCGCGGCCCGCCCTTCCGACTGGCCTCGGGGCGCGACAAGGAGGAGTTATTCATAAGGAAAATGAATGTATGCCAGGGATGATGACCTGCCTACGTTTCAGAGCATGTTGCTTCGCGATCGCGGTGAATTGCGGGCGTGTCGAATGGAGGCTGGTTAGGGGTGGTGGAATTTGTTGCTGTATTCAGTGTGCAGTGCATGGCGAATGGCGAATCGACGCAGAGTCTCTCAGGAGGTGCAGACACAAAATTATTGACGCTTCGCGTATCCCCACCAGCCTCATACCGCCCTCTGGAATTCTTCCTTGCGGGCTGCAAATCAAAAAAGTATCCCCACCAGCCCAAGACATGAAATTTGGTCAGCAAGCCCGCTGATTTTAAGCATATAAGTAAGCGGAGGATAAGAAACTACATCGGATTTCCTTAGTAATGGCGAATGATAGGGATCTGCTCAGCATGGAAATTGGTGCCTTCGGCCTTGAATTGGTCTCGAGATGTATCGCCAACAGAGGCGCAGATGTAAGCCTCTTGGAAAGGAGCATCAACGAGGGTGGGGGTCCCGTTTATAATGTGAAGTCCCCCGTGCACCGTGCACGGCATACCTTCTAGGAGTCGCGTTCCTTGGCAATGGAGCGTAAATTGGGAGCACGTGTCATCTCAAGCTTAATATTGGTTCGATACCGATAGCAAACATGTACCATGAGGGAAATATGGAAAGGACTTTGACAAGATAGGGAAACACCTCTTATGAACAGCTGGGCTCATTGCTGAATATGGCTGCCGGCTGGCGTGTGGCGCCGGCTCCCTTGGGGCCCTTCCCGTTCGTTCCTTCCTCTGCCGCGTGATGACCGCAAAGGTTCACGTCGGCTCGGTCCGGACGGGCGTGCTCCCGACCCCGCCACGGCAGCCTCTCGCTCAAGGCGTTCGTGGTCTCCCTGGCGAAGTACTTGCGGGCCGTCGGCTGCATCGCTGGCCGCTCGCCGCTCCGCGTTCGGGCTACCCGACGGGTGGCGCTCCCTTGCGCGGCCTCGTTGTGCCTGTCATTCCACTGCCTCCGGGTCCGTGCGCGCGGGGCGCTCGGGCGGCTGGTCGCGTCGTTTGACCTCATGTCCTACCTGTACGGGACGTTTTGGGCTCGCCACTTCCACTATCCTGGGGCGCGGCGTCCGCCCTTCCTCTGCCTGCATGGTCTGGTTGCTCGACAAGGTTGCCTGGGCTACGATGGGCCTCTCGCCATGGCCATCCTGGTGCTGCTGGCGCACCCGCTGGCGCTTCTGGGCTTGCTCGGCTTCCGGCCGGCCACTTCGTCGTTCTGGTGCAGTTCCGCCTCTTCCGCGCCATTCTGGCTGCATCTCCTCCCGTCGCCCTGTCGTGCTCGCGATCGGCGCGGTCGCCCCGTCAAGTCCTACCTGTGCGGCAAGTTCGGCGCTCTGGCTCTCCGCCTTCACCACCTTCGGCAGCGTGGTCTACGATTTCGGCATGGTTCTCTCGGTCATGGTCGCCTGGGGTATGGATGGGCCTCGCGCCGCGGCTATCCTGGAGCAGCGTGGTCCCGCCCACCGCCGCTTCTGGTTTCGCTTTTCTTCACGCCCGGAACTTACTCCGTGGTCCTGGCGCTGCTCCCCGCATCCGCGCCTTTTTTGGCCGCCCTGATTTCCGCCTGTCCCAGCGTGGCCTCTTTGGGGCTTTTTGGGGCGCTCTTGGAGTGCTCTTGGGCGCTCTTGGGGCCCTCTTGGGGCTCTCTTGGGCCCCTCTTGGGGCTCGCTTGGGCCGTCTCGGTGCAAGTTTAGGCTTCGGAAGCCCATCAGAAGCGAAAAGGCCAGAACACAACAATCATTGAATTTTCCCACGGTTTTGGAGCCATGCTGGCCTCTTGGGGGGCTTCTAAGAGGGCTTGAAGGGCACTTGAATCTATCTTGGGGTCGTCCTGGGCCGTCTTCGATGTATGTAGGAGGCTATTTGGAGCCATCTTCAGCTCTTTTGAGCCACCTTGGAAGCCATCTTGGGTTTTTTTTGAGGCCCTCCTGGAGCCATCTTGGGCCACCTTGGGCGCTCTAGTGCCTCGCGCCCCCCTCACCCCCCAGGCCCGGCGGAGGGGGCAGGGGGAGGGGTCAAGCTACCCACCCGCCCGCAAGCCGTCTAGTTCACTCCCACCCGCCCTCCCAGCGCATAACTAACACCCGATTCTGAGCATGTTCAGCGGCCGTCTTTGGATGGGCAGCTACTGGGAACCAAAGCCGGCCCCAGGTGCGCGACGCTGGGGCGAGGTGCGCCACGCGTGCCACGGACGGCACGCGCGCCAGGCCCCGAGCATGCCAGGAGGCACGCCTGGTGCTCCAGATGCGCGACGTGCACCGAGTGCGCCAGGTGCGCCGCACACTCCAGCCGTGCTATGTGCGCCACGTTCGGGGCACGTGCAGAGTGCGTCAGGTGCGCCTGCGCACGTGACAGCACGCATCGGAAAACATGTCGGCCCCCACCATCCTTGTCGAAAGCCAATACCCATCATTGTGCCTGGTGGGCTTGCGCGCAGCAGGCCACACCCCACCACCCCCGCGGTTCCCGTCAAAAACCATATGGCAGTGATCGTGGGATGGCCGTGCATGGTCCAGATTTAGCCGCGAGGTGCATTTTTTTGTTTGTTTCATTTTTTTTCTGGGATGGTATCCCTGCGCGCAGCAGGGAATATGCTGACACCCCCGCCGTCCCTGTCAAAAACGACACAGCTCGCGGGCCTCACGTACATGAGTCAAAACTTTGCCCCGAAGTGTACTTTGTATGGTCTTTTGTCAGGTTTGGTGCGGGGGGGGGGGCACATCGGGCTACATCGGGTCGGCCGCGCATGCTCCAACTGTGGATGCAAAAGTACGGTTTGTATTGTTCCCTCATGTTTCGTGGGGTTGTGGTTTTCGTTTTTGCCGCGTCGCACCCGCGTCTTGCTCCTCCCCTCCTCCTTCCTCCCCCACGCACGCGCGACACATGCACGGCATGTCTATGAGACACGCTTGTACATACAGCCCCTCGCATGCACGCGCTCGCATACACACACCATACGACGCAAGAACACGCCTGGCGTGTAGGGTCGGAAATCGTGGCAGGCGTGGCACTTTTCTCGACACCGGACGGGGTGCGCACGGGGTGGTTTTTCAGCGCGACCTCTAATGTGTGCCGGGGTCGGAGAGCGCGGCAGCCGTGGTACTTTCTCGGCGCCAGCGGAGGGGCGCAGGGCGTGGTTCCTGCGCCCGCCCGGTATGCGCGCCTCTCGTCCAGGGCATCGCAGGCGTGGCGCTTTCTCGGCACCAGAAAGGGTGCGCAGGGTGTGGTTCCCGAGCTCGGCCGCTACGCGCGCCTCTCGTCCAGGGCATATCAGACGGGCCATTTTCTCGACGCCAGGGAGGCTGCGCAGGGGGTGGTTCCCGAGCTCGGCCGCTACGCGCGCCTCTCGTCCAGGGCATGACAGTCGTGGCATTTTGTCGACACCGCGGAGGGTGCGCAGGGGGTGGTTCCCGATCTCTGCCGCTACGCGCGCGTGTCGTCCAGGGCGTGGCAGGCGTGGCACTTGTTCGACACCAGGGAGGGTGCGCATAGAGTGGTTCCCGTGCTCGGCCGCTATGCGCGCCTCTCGTCCAGGACATGGCCGGCGGGGCAGTTTCTCGACGCCAGAGAGGGTGCGCAGGGGGTGGTTCATGATCTCGGCCGCTATACGCGCCTCTCGTCCAGGTCATAGCCTGTGGGGCACTTTCTCGACACCAGAAAAGGGTGCACAGGGGGTGGTCTCTCAGCGCGGCCGCTATAACGCCTCCCGTCCAGAGCATGGCAGGCGCTGCATTTTGTCGACGCCAGGGAGGGTGCGCAGGGGGTGGTTCTTGAACTCGGCCGCTATTCGCGCCTCCCGTTCAGGGCATAGCAGGCGGGGCACTTCGTCGATACCACAGCAAGCAAGCAAATGCTGAGTACGAAACGCACATGAGCACATAGCCACTATCACGTGGCATCGCGATACTTGCTGACTGCGACACGCCACGCCGTGTCCGAAGAAATGGTGTCCTGCCAAATTGCTGGAAGGGCTTCCACACCCCCAGCTGCTTCGCAGGCGTGCCTGTAAACTTCCTGGGGCCATGTTGCTCGTGGTCGCCCCCTCTTTCTCTGGGTGGGAGGGGGGAGGAGGAGGGAGGAAAAGGGCTGGAACACTGCGCAACGCACAGCGTCGTCACCTGGCCGTCTGGCGATATGATCAAGCAAAAGAAGCTGTCTACAGCGGAGCGTGCTGCTAAATGGGCGGGCGCCGGCCCGTTGAAACACGGTGTCGTTCGAGACTCTGCTGATGTATGAATGGGGAATGGATCCAAACGACACAGCTCATGCTTGTTAAGATACGAAGTGTGCAGACAGTACAACAGCTGACTTAAAACGCAAGAGCCAAACATCTGAATCTTCTTCTGTTCTGTGAGAGAGGAATGGCTCCATACCCTTGCGAATTTGTCAAATTCGAGGGGGTGGTTCCTGATCTCGGCCGCTATGCGCGCCTCTCGTCCAGGGCATGGCAGGCGTGGCGCTTTCTCGACACCAGACAGAGTGCGCAGGGGGTGGTTCCTGGCGCGCCGTTGGTCCACGCCATAGCAGGCGTGGAATTCTGTCGACACCAGGGAGGGTGCTCAGCGACTGCTATGCGCGCCTCTCGCCCAGGGCATGGCAGGCGGCGCAGCTTCTTGTGGTTCCTGATTTCGGCCGCTATGCGCGCCTCTCGTCAAGGGCGTGGCAAGCGTGGCACTTTGTCGGCACCAGGGAGGGTGCGAAGGGGGTGGTTCCCGAACTCGGCCGCCATGCGCGCCTTTCGTCCAGGGAATGACAGGCGTGGCACTTTCCCGACACTAAAAGGGGGTGCGCAGAGGGGTGGTTCCCGAGCTCGGCCGCTATGCGCGCCTTTCGTCCAGGGCATAGCAGGCGTGGCATGTTGTCGACACCAGGGAGGGTGCGCAGGGGGTGGTTCCCGAGCTCGGCCGCTATGCGCGCCTTTCGTCCAGGGCATAGCAGGCGGGGTAGTTTCTCGACACCACATACTGTGCGAAGGGGGTGGTTCCTGAGCTCGGCCGCTACGCGCGCCTCTCGTCCAGGGCATGGCAGACAAGGCAGTTTCTCGACACCAGAGAGGGTGCGAAGGAGGTGGTTCCCGAGCGCGGCCGCTATGCGCGCCTCTCGTCCAGGGCATGGCAGGCGTAGCAGTTGCTCGACACCAGAGAGGGTGCGCAGGGGGTGGTTCTTGAGCGCGGCCGCTATGCGCGCCTCTCGTCCAGGGCATGACAGGCGTGGTACTTTCTCGACACCGGACGGGGTTCGCAGGGGGTGGGTGGTTCTTGAGCGCGGCCGCTATGCGCGCCTCTCGCCCAGAGCATAGCACGCGTGGCATGTTGTCGGCACCGAAGAGGGTGCGCAGGGGGTGGCTCCTGAGCTCGGCCGCTATGCGCGCCTTTCGTCCAGGGCATCGCAGGCGGGGCAGTTTCTCGACACCACAGAGGGTGCGAAGGGGGTGGTTCCCGAGCGCGGCCGCTATGCGCGCCTCTCGTCCAGGGCATGGCAGGCGTAGTAGTTGCCCGACACCAGAGAGGGTGCGCAGGGGGGGGTTCTTGAGCGCGGCCGCTATGCGCGCCTCTCGTCCAGGGCATGACAGGCGTGGTACGTTCTCGACACCAGACGGGGTTCGCAGGGGGTGGTTCTTGAGCGCGGCCGCTATGCGCGCATCTCGCCCAGAGCATAGCAGGCGTGGCATGTTGTCGGCACCAGAGAGGGTGCGCAGGGAGTGGCTCCTGAGCTCGGCCGCTATGCGCGCCTTTTGTCCAGGGCATAACAGGCGTGGCATGTTGTCGACACCGCGGGGTGGGTTTTGAGCGCGGCATCGACCCCCTGCCAGTATCGCCCAGGCTTCTGCCCTTCCTGGACCCCCTCAAGGTACACAGGCCCCCAAGGCTTGACCGGCGCCACCAACGGTATCGGCGAGGCAACGGCCACCTGCATGATTCTCGCAAGTTTCACGTCAGCTATCATCACGGCAGACATCTTATAAGTTTGTGGGGTTCCAACGGTAACGTAATTATTTGACAGGGATGGGGTGGGGGCGGGTCGCCATGGTATCCTCATGGTTCCTGGCTAGGGTCCGGTCGCCTGGGGGAGGGGGTGTATATTAATACGGGGCAGTGATCAAGACACCCTCCTAGATAGCAAGCCGTCTAGCTCGCTCCCACCCGCCTTCCCGACACACAAATAACACCCGAGCCTCAGCATGTTCAGCGGTCGTCTGTGGATGGACAGCTAGTGGGAACCAAAACCGAGCCCATGTGCGCGACACTGGGGCGAGGTGCGCCACGCGTGCCAGGCGCGCCACGCGCGCCAGGCACCCTTGGGGCCCGAGTGTGCCAAGCACGCGTGGTGCGCCAGATGCGCCACGTGCCTCCGCTTGCGCCAGGTGTGCCGCATATTCCAGCCGCGCTATGTGCGCCACGTTCGGGGCATGTGCAGAGTGTGTCAGGTACGCTTGCGCACGTGATAGCACCCCTCTATGTCGAAAACCAGTGCCAATCATTGTGCCTGGTGGGCCTGCGCACTGCAGGCCATACGCCACCACTTGACAGTGATCGCGGGGTGGCCGCGCATGATCCAGATTGAGCCGCGAGGTGCATGTTGTATGTTTTTTTTTTTGTCATGGATGTAGCCCTGCGCGCAGCAGACATTAGCCTGACGAAAGACCCAACCATACGTAGTTGTGAATACAGCAATTGTGGATATATTCTTCGGTGGCGCACCCGGGCCACGAAACGAGTGAGGGGTGTGCCGAAATGGGGGGGTGGAACCGCATGCGAGCGCAGCCACTGGGGCGCTCGGTGGAGCTCCCTATGGAGCCACGAAACGTGTGAGGGGTGTGCCAGAATGGGGGGTGGAACCGCATGCGGGCGCAGCCACTGGGGCCTTCGGTGGAGCTCCCTATGGGGCCACGAAACGTGTGAGGGGTATGCCAGAATGGGGGGTGGAACCGCATGCGGGCGCAGCCACTGGGGCCTTCGGTGGAGCTCCCTATGGGGCCACGAACGTGTGAGGGGTGTGCCAGAATGGGGGTGGAACCGCATGCGGGCGCAGCCACTGGGGCCTTCGGTGGAGCTCCCTATGGGGCCACGAAACGTGTGAGGGGTGTGCCAGAAAGGGGGTGGAACCGCATGCGGGCGCAGCCACTGGGGCCTTCGGTGGAGCTCCCTATGGGGCCACGAAACGTGTGAGGGGTGTCATGCCAGGGGGGTGGAACCGCATGCGGGCGCAGCCACTGGGGCCTTCGGTGGAGCTCCCTATGGGGCCACGAAACGTGTGAGGGGTGTGCCAGAATGGGGGGTGGAACCGCATGCGGGCGCAGCCACTGGGGCCTTCGGTGGAGCTCCCTATGGGGCCACGAAACGTGTGAGGGGTGTGCCAGAATGGGGGGTGGAACCGCATGCGGGCGCAGCCACTGGGGCCTTCGGTGGAGCTCCCTATGGGGCCACGAAACGTGTGAGGGGTGTGCCAGAATGGGGGGTGGAACCGCATGCGGGCGCAGCCACTGGGGCCTTCGGTGGAGCTCCCTATGGGGCCACGAAACGTGTGAGGGGTGTGCCAGAATGGGGGGTGGAACCGCATGCGGGCGCAGCCACTGGGGCCTTCGGTGGAGCTCCCTATGGGGCCACGAAACGTGTGAGGGGTGTGCCAGAATGGGGGGTGGAACCGCATGCGGGCGCAGCCACTGGGGCCTTCGGTGGAGCTCCCTATGGGGCCACGAAACGTGTGAGGGGTGTGCCAGAATGGGGGGTGGAACCGCATGCGGGCGCAGCCACTGGGGCCTTCGGTGGAGCTCCCTATGGGGCCACGAAACGTGTGAGGGGTGTGCCAGAATGGGGGGTGGAACCGCATGCGGGCGCAGCCACTGGGGCCTTCGGTGGAGCTCCCTATGGGGCCACGAAACGTGTGACGGGTGTGCCAGAATGGGGGGGTGGAACCGCATGCGGGCGCGGGCACTGTGTGACAAGGGTCTATATTTTCACGAATAGGTTTAGCGTGATGTTTCATCCAGGGGATCTTTGACAGAGTGCGCTTGTGTCCGTACCTGTGGCTCAAGGCAAAACATTCGTTTGCTCCTGCTGCTGCCACAGTTGGTAGCGGAGCGGGGTCGGGCCCGTGGCCATGGGCGGGAGCGCGCAGCTGTAGCGGCTGCGGCCTACCCGCTTGCGAGCCTCGGGCCGGCTTCGCTCTGTACGCTGAGCGGCGTGGGATCCACGGCGAGTGATGCCTGCCGACGCAGACGCAGGCGAGGTCTACGCGGCCATGCAGCCAGGGGCTACCGCTACGGGGAACAGCGGAAGCTCGGCGGCTGCCAGTTCACAGGGGCTTACTCTGAGCCCGCAGGCGCTACAGGAGGCGGTGGCGAGCATTGTTCAGACCACGATGAGGGCCACGGTTCCTGATCTCGTGCGAGAGTCAATGCGAGGAGTCTCCGCGGCGCAGGGCGACCGTCCAGAACCTCGAGACGGACAAGAGTTCGACCCCTGGGGTGCAGGACTAGGCAAGATCCCCAGCGCCAACACCGACCAGCCAAAGGCCGAGGAGATGGCAGCAGCACGAGATGAAGACGGCTGGCGGAAGCAAGGCGCCGGGGGAGAATGGGAGAAGCAGCGCTGGTGGCCTCCAGACTCGGAGGAGACGGGCCACGACAACGGCTGGCGGTCCTACGGCTGGGCCTCCGGCGGCTGGAGCAGCAGCGCTAGCTGGGCGCCACGCGGGGACTATTCCGACCCTCCCGCGTGGCCCGGCTGGGGGCACTACCGACAATGGAAGCGTGCTCTCAGGAGATGGGACGCCAACACGGACGTACCTGTGTGGCGCCGAAGTGAGAAGTTCATGAAGTTGTTCGATTGGAACATGCAGGCCCGATTTGAGGACATCACCGACTACGAGCTCACGAAGGCCACCTGGCTGGATACGCTGATCGCGCGGATGGACTTGATGATTGGAGAGCGCGAAGGCGACGAGCTTCGAAGGTCTGGGCGGAGAGCTCTGTATGAGGCCACTAGGGAGAACAAAGAGACTCTTACCCAGTACGTGAGTCGACGAGAAGCCCAGTTCACCGAGGCGGAGGGACACGACCTCTGGATGTCCGACAAATTGAAGGGTCTGTTCCTTGAGGAGGGCGCCAATCTCTCGTCTCAGGGTACTCAGAATTTGCGGACATTGACCTCAGGGAGCCTGGAGTTCAAGAACATCGCCTGGGCTCTTCGTCAGATGGATGCCTCAGGCTCTGAGCGTCTTCTGCCGGGCCGATCAGGAGCGGGAGCCATGTTCGGTACTGAGGACCACGGTCCGGATGCTGAGCGCCCAGAGGCCAGTGGTGATCAGTTTTCTCCTCCCTCCTTTCCTTCTCGGTCAGAGGGTGGTGGTGTCGGTGGTCAGATCGACTACGGCTCCGGCGAGGACGATGACTTCTACGACGAGGATGCCGAGGAGGATGAGGAGCCGGACATCGAGGCCGTGCTCGCCGAGATTGACGACATGGATCTGACAGAGGACCAGGTCGAGGACGCCATGGCGAGCCTCTCCAACTCGAGGACGTGGAAGCAGAACAAGGATCTCAAGCGGGCCGCCAAGCGGGACAGGGAGTACTTCGGCGGCCGCCGAGGAGGTGATGCTCCTCCGCCACCTCGCGGCCCCCCAGGCGGCCGTGGCGGCGGCGCCCGAGGAAGAGGTGGCGCCCGAGGCGGTCGGGGAGCTGGCGGCGCCGGGAGAGGCCGACGACGGCCGTGGCTCTCTCAGGAGCAGTTGATGAAGGTGACCAAGTGCAAGTTGTGCTTCCAGAAGGGTCACTGGGGACGGGAGTGCCCCAATCCGCCAAAGGACGGCAAGGCGGGCGGTCCCGCGCGTGAGCGCCGAGGGCTGTCTGCCTACATGTTCGAGGGGTTCGTTGGAGTCAGTTCCCTGCCCCTCCCGTCCTGGCGCGAGGCCGAGGAGGAGCTGACGACCGACGCGATCTACCTGACGGCCAAGTCGACACAGGGACTGGTGGATCCAGGAGCTGGCAGCGACCTCGTGGGCCTCGACGCTCTCAATCGAGAGTCAGAGGCATTGGCCCAGCAGGGGCTGCAGTACGTGGTGGTGCCCGAGGAGCGACGAGTACTGAAGAACGCCCATGGCGTCGGAGGTGCGGCCAAGGTCATCAGCTCAGTTCTTTTTCCGCTGTGCCTCGGCGGAGCTTTCGGAGTGGTTGACACCGCGGTTTTGGCAGACTCTGTGCCGCACTTGCTGAGCGTGAATCTTCTAGATTTCCTGGGATGCGTGGTAGACCTCCCTCGGAATCAGCTAGTGTCCGCCACTCTCGATCAAGTGATTGTCATGACCAGACTCGGGTCTGGTCACCGGATGGCTGAGATCGTGAGGCCTCTGAACGAGCCATACGAGGTCCCGGCGTCCGCTTTGCGCAAGTATCCGTTTCTCAGGCCCGACTCTTTCACGTTGAAGCACGGGGAGCTACCACTCAAGATGGACTCGAGTGGCAAGGTTTCGAGGTACATGGCGCTCCCTCTCTCGGTCCTCCTATTGGTGGTCATCTCCATGGGGCTAGGGGCGTTGAGATCCAGGAAGGTGCAAAGGGCTCATGGGGACTCTCTACGAGGCCACAAACACGTTCAGGACGTTCAAGGTCGACTCTCTGGAGAACTCGGACTACGAGATCACGAATCAGGAGGACTCTTGGGTGCTTAGGACTCTACGGGATCTACTGGGGCCTCATGGGGTTCGAGTTGGTCTTGGGGGTCTTTCAGTCGCGGCCTCAGTGCGCCCGCCCCGGCCTAGGATCAAGATGGCCAGCTAAGGCGACCAGTAACTACGACAAGGTTTGGCGTCGTGCAACGAAGACGGTCAACCCGGGAGCTCTCGACCCTTGTCCCGTTCTGTCCGTAGCCATCGGCTCGAGCCTTAGTTTCAGCTATCTGAGATCGTCGTTCCAGAGTCGGCCCCGACTTGTTCGTATCCATAAAAGAGATGAGGCTGGCCGTGCGGCTGGCGGTGGCGACGACTCTTTTGCTTCTCAGGACCGTGCAGGCAGGGAAGAAAAAAGGAGCCCATCGCCAAGAGGGCAACCGACGAGTTCCTGGCACGTCGGGCCGCCGAGGAGGAATCCGACTCAGGAGTGAGCTCTCAGTCCGAGACCCCGCAGCTGCCGATCCAGGGGATGGGCGTGCAGAGTCAGCCGGCAGGCGAGACCACCGCGACGCAGCTCACACCCGCCCAGATGCAGGCGGTGCAGGGCATGACGCCCGAGCAGATCCAGCAGCTGGTGGCCATGGCAGCCGGACAGACCAGCGGCAGCACTGCGACGAGCACGGAGGCAGTCGATGCGGTGATGGAAGTTTCTCAGCCTTCGGAGACATCGCCAAGGGCGAGCGGCACAGGATCGGCCCCACAGACGGTCGATCGACCTCCCTTGCCGATGGGGTCGCCACCCGGCTGGTCGCCTCCAGCTCATCAGCTGGGACCAGCTATGGCTATAGTGCCGCCGACGCTCGAGCAGCAGCAAGCGGCCGCGGCCTTGGCAGCGGCAGCGGCAGGGATCCCAGTGCCTCCGGGACCAGTGACGGGGCCATCGGCCCAGGTCATGGCAGCCAGGGCCGGAGAGCTCCAGGCGGCGGCCAGAGCGGCAGCGACAGCAGCGAGGACGACCACAGCAGCGTCGATCGCCCCGGGACAACCTCCGGTGAAGGCTCCTCCGTCGACCGCTCCTACGGCCTCTACAGTGCACGGGCCAGCGTCGCCTGGGAAGCCGCCCCCCGTCCACCCGAACAACTGTCAGCACCCGCAGCGCGCGATCAAGTACTACGGGAACCAGCGCGGCGGAGGTTCCAAGTGCAACGTCTGCGGGGAGCGGTTGACCTGGGTGCCGCGAGGCCAGGGAGGAGGTGGTGTTCCGTCCGCTCCTTCGGCGGCGGAGGCTGCACGGGCAGCGGCCAGCAGTGCTCAGAAGGCAGTCGACATACTGCAAAACGACCCGAACTTTCGGGCCGGGGGTGCAGCACTCACGACGGTGAACTCTCTGAGCACCCTCCTCCAGAGCTTGCATTGGCAGCTGGAATCCATGCCAGAGGGAGTCCGGGCTTTGGGACAAGCCCGCGAGGTGATCGACCGAATGGTGGAGGTCGTCACGATGGCCGAGCAGCAGCCTACCCAGACGACCGAGGGACTGCAGCAAATCTACCAACAGGTCATGCAGATCCGCAAGATGCTCGCGGCCTTCGAGGATTTCGGAGAGAATCTCGACACGATGCAGGAGCAGATCCAGGCTATCGGCTCGACGCTGTCGAACGTGGAACACTCCGTGGGCCAGCTCGGCCAGATGATGATCCAGCTGGGCTCGGTGCTGGCCGGGATTGCGCAGACGGTGAGTGCTCAGATGACTGCGGAGTCAGTGCCGTTTCACTCTCTGCAGAACCACTGGTACGGCTCGGCCGAGACCATGGAGGCGAGTGCAGGTTGGCCTGGGAGCGGAGGCTCTTCAGGGAGCGGGCAGCCACCGCCTCCTCCGCCGCCGCCGCCGCCCGACAACGAGTCGAGTCGACAGGGCGGCGAAGGGCCGACTGCGACCACGACTGCCGGACCAGTGGCGAGCCTATCGACAACAGTTCCCAACGATCCAGTGGAGCTGTACACTATTCCAGAGGAGCTCGAGGTCCATCCGAGTTGGGAGATCTTGAGCGACGTTTCAGAAATTTAAGTGCTGGTTCCCTTGATTCATCCAGCCCTGAAGGTGTGAGGACCCTTCGGGGACTTTGTGCCACGAGTCTCCCGACCGAAGGAGCAGCTTCTTTCGGCACGTCCGATGCGTCGGAAGGGCACAGTAGGACCTCTCGAGGACTGCAGGAGCCCTGGTGCTTGGATTGGCTCGATGGGGACTCCTATAATGACGATCACGAGGTTGCGTGCGGATTCCAAGTCAGGAGAGCCGTGGAGGACTTGTCTCGGCAGATTGGCTTGGTTTGTGGGTCGGAAGAGCTCCAGTCTGGATCCTTCCCCGCCAGGGTCCGCTCCCGCAACGCCTTTATCGAGGTCTTCTCTCCTCCTCGTATCGCTCCCGCGGTGTCTCGGGCTGGGGCCCCAGTGGGAGACCGGTCCAGCTGGGGCCGACGCTTGGGTTGGGATTCCTCTCGGGCGAGGGACGTCTCGGCGTTGTGGAAGCATATTCAGACTGAAGAGCCAGAAATGATATGGTTATGTTCTGAATGCAAAGCCTTTTCGGCAATCAACCGCCTCAACCGCGATCGAATGAATCCCGGCGAGTGGGATCGCATGGTCTCGGACGGACTTCGCGATCTGATCCTGTGTATGGAGATCGCGACCTATCAGGTGAAGCACGGAAGGTTCTTTGCTTTCGAACATCCCCTCTATGCGACGTCGTGGCGTTCCATGGTTGTCGAGCATGTGGCATCCCTTCCGGGGGTGCGAAGGGTGCGCATAGACATGTGTCGTTTCGGGCTTCAGGTTGACGACCGAGGGCTTAACAAGAAACCCACTGGGATCCTGTCGAATCATTCCCATCTGCTCAGGCGTCTCGACGGCAAATGGTGTGCAGGAGGTCACGAGCACGCGGTGCTCGAGGGAGGGGCCGTCACCTCCAAGGCGGGAAGGTACCCTCCACGTTTTGTGCAGTTGGTGGCTCGAGCCGTTGCCGAACAGTGGAGCGGGGCGGCCGAGAAGGCCCCCCCCTCCTGGGCGGAACTGGTGGAGGGCTACCCTGCGGAAGCCGAGGAAGTGGAGGAGCCTGAGGGCTCCGACGAAGACAGTGGCGACGAGCTGGAAACCCGAGGGCCTCAGGAGGCCAAGGGAGGTAGCAAGCTTGAGACCCCAGAACCCTCGGAGGGTGAGAAACGGTTGTTGTTCAAATTACATGTGAACATGGGGCGCCCGGACGTTCGCAAGTTCGTCAGAGTTCTGAGGGCCGGAGGTGCCAAGAGGCATTTGGTCCACTGGATTAGACGTCACTTTAGGTGTTCGGAGTGTGAGGAAAGGTCTCGAGCGGGAGTGCATCGCCGGGTGGCCCTTCCTCGCACTTTTAGGTTCAACCACATAGTTGGCGTGGACCTGTTTTACTTTGAGTTCCAAGGCGTCACGTGGCCCTTTCTCAACGTGGTTGACCACGGCTCCAATCTCCAGGTGGTGGTGCGACTAGAAAATGCCCGGTCCACCTCCGTTTGGTCTGCTTTCTTGCGAGCGTGGATCAGACCACTGGGAGCTCCTCACTTTCTCATCTCGGACGGAGGATCGGAGTTTGGGGCACGATTCGCGAGAGGGATGGAACAGTGGGGTGTGTGTCACCACGTCTGTGACGCGGACTCTCCGTGGCAAAACGGTCGTGTGGAGCGCCACGGAGGCTGGGTCAAGGAACGTGTGAGGGCCGAACTGGAAGCCGGATCGTTTCTGCCAGCGGATGTCCAGGAGCTTGAGGATCTCATCACGGATATGGTTGCCCATAACAACAGGTTCTGGCATCGCGGAGGGTTCTCCCCTCTTCAGCTGGTGTTTGGCGAAAATCCCCGTCTCCCCCATGATCTCCTGTCGGACGATCACCGAGGACTTCCAGGCTGGCAGGACTCCTTGCGACCAGCCTCGGAGCAAGATGAGGCTGGTGCCGAGTTCGCTCGAGCTCAGGCGGTGCGCGAGGCGGCCAGACGACTTGCTATGGAAGTCACGGCGCGTGATAAAATTAGCCGGGCCTCCCGGGCCCAGACCCCAGGAGTTCGGACCTTTACTCCAGGCCAGTGGGTGTTTGTCTGGCGTCACTTCTTTCGGACGTCTTCTAGGTCGGACGCTTTAGGTCGTCGCAGGGACGGGTGGACCGGTCCGGGAGTTGTGGTCTTGAGTGAGGGGGGAACCGTTTGGGTGGCGGTCAGAGCCCGTCTTTGGAAATGTAGTGCGGAACAAGTCCGTTTGGCGAGCCCGGAGGAGGAGTATGGGCTGCAGTTGGCTCGCGATCCCCAGTGGCAGGAGTTGCTGCAAGCAGCTCGCACTCGCAGAGTGTCCGCAGTGGATGTCCAACGAGAGGGGCCGCCTCCCGATGAAGCGTGGGATGAACCATCCCAGCCCCGGACGGACCCGGGACCACGCGTTCCGGGAGTGGGGATCGAGCCGAGGAGGGAGGATACGGAGAGCCCCCGACCCGCTCCTTCCGTCGTGGGCCCGCCCATACTGGGCCGTGGAGTCCATTCTCGAGCCGGATCGACCATTGCTCAACCTCCCTCCCGTCTGGCCTCCATTCCCGAGTCAGAGGAGCGTTCGGAACCTCCTACCGAGCTTCCCTCTCCCCGGGGGGACTCCCAGGGCGAGGGGGACTTGCCGAGACAGGGGTCGTCCGGAACGTCCCGATCTGCTCCTCTGGCCACGCCCTCGCCTCCTCCTGTTCGCTCCCCCTCTCTCTCTCTCTCTCTCTCTCTCTCTCTCTCCCCTCCCGTCTCCTCCCCCTCCCTCTCCCTCGGCTCCGTCTCCCATCGGTCCTCCTCGGAGGGGCAGGCTGGGGCAGCCTGCCGACGTTCCACACTGCATCAGAATGCAGCGCGCCGGGAGTTGCCCTCCCGAGGTGAAGCGGCAGCGCCTCGAGGAGACCCCACCAAGCGTTGCGGAGTCGCCAGCAGACCCCGCACCTCCTCTGTCTCCCCCCAGTGTCGAACTTCCCCCGGGACTTCCAGGAACCGTGGAGCGGGGACCGGTGGTGGTGGGGACGGGGCCCAGGGCCTCCGTGGCCGAGAGAGTTCAGGAAATCGAGGATCGAATCAGGACCAGGTCCAGGTCTCCCCAGAGAGTCGAGGGTTTCCAAGAATACTTCTGGGTACGGCCAGAAGGACATGGAGTGCGAGTGAGGCCTCTGAGCCAGGAGGGGGCCGAATGGTCTGGTGACTGTCTCGAGGATGGGGGTGTGTTTGCCGCCGGGCGGTCCGGGGAAGTCAACATGAAGCGTCTTAGTCCCGAAGAGCGAGAGAAGTTTCGGGCTTCAGACAGCAAGGAAATGGAGAGTATCATGAAGACAGGAGCTGTTGAGGTGATTCCCCCGGAAAAGGCAGCTGTGATTCGTCGAGAGCAGCCAGAGGGTATCATCTCCAGTCGGATGGTCCGCAGGTGGAAGCCGGTGGAAGGCACGTTCACGGAGCCGACGGCGAAATCCAGGTGGTGTGTTCATGGCCATCGGGATCCAGAGTCCGGCTCTCTAGCAGTGTATGCGCCCACACCACAGACCTCGTCCATCATGATGTTCATGCAGGTTATGCTGAACTTGTCTATGCTAGGTGACATAGCCGACGTGAAGAACGCCTTCTGTCAATCAGACCCCATGTCACGAGCGCAGGGACATATATATGTAGAACCGTGCGACGGCACCAGCTTACCTTCTGGATCGCTGATTTTACTACTGGTCAACGTGTATGGGCTGGACGATGCTCCCATGGCGTGGCGAAAAACAGTGGTCAAGTATCTAGAGAGTCACGGGTTCGTTCGCAGTCTTCTGGAACCCTGCTGGTGGTTGCGCTACGGAAAGAATGGCCAGATACTCAACATGATGCTGCTCGAGGTGGATGATTTCTTCATAGGGAGCTCGGACAGCAAGTCTCGAGCCTGGCTGCGACAGACGCTGGAGGCTCGATTCAAGTTCGGCAAGTATCGTGATTGTCATTCTGGCCCAGTGGATTTTGCGGGCCGTCGGGTGACTTTCCTGAGCGACCGAGCTACCGTGGACCAGGAGAAATATATTCTGGAGGAGATTCGTCCTTTGACATTGGGCCGAGGTCGCCTCTCGGACAAGCGTAGTTTGCTGGAAAATGAAGAGTTTCGAGCTCTACGATCGTTAGTATACAAGTTCAACTGGGTGGGCCGAGAGGCTCGCCCCGAGGCGGCTGGCATCGCAAGCGTCCTCGCTAGTCGCCTGAAGGCAGCAACCGTGGCCGATGTGGCACTAGCTAACAAGCTCGTCAAGCATCTGAGGGGAACGGCCTCGAGAGGAATCATTCTCTGGAAGCTGGACCCCGACCGTATGGCGTTCGTGTCCTTCTCGGACGCAGGCGGTGTCGGAGCTTCGGAGGATTTGACAGATGACAAGGGACTGCCAGCCGATCCGACGCAGGGCGCGTGGATGGTGCTGGCCACCGACAGATCACTACTGGACAATCGTTCCGTCAAGGCCTCCATCCTGGGATGGCGGTCCTGCAAGCTCAGGAGGAAGGTTCCCTCCACGTTGGCGGGAGAGACTCAGGCTCTCACAGCAGCTGTCGCCGAGGTAGAGTACCTGCAGGTGCTCTACCGCGACGTGGTGTTTCGCGACGTGGACGTTCCCGACTGCCTCCGAGCCGCGGGGCCCTTCACTACGGTCCTTCGGCGAGACTGCCGTTTGGGCTCTAGAGAGAGACAGGTGCACGTCGTGGACGCGAAGTCGATCTACGATACCGTGCAGAAAGAGGGCAACGCCAGCGCCAGAGACCGGCGTATAGCTCTAGATCTGGCGATCATCAGTGAATCGCTGGAGCGTGCTCAAGGAAGAGTTCGATGGATTCCCCACGGGCGCGTGCCCGTCGACTCGCTCACGAAGGGCGATATCACCAAGAGCAGCGCAGCGTTGTTCGACCTGATGTCGCATGGTCGTCTGTGTCTCATCGACGAGGAGGAGGAGGTGATGAGGAGGAAGGACCAGCCTGAGCTCAAGGACAGGTCGCAGGCAGCTTCCCGTCGGGCATTGGCTATGTTGTCGTGGAAGGAGTTTCTCGTCCAGTCGGTGTCGCTGGAGGAGCCCGGTGACGGTGGTGGTGGTTTCCCGACCTCTCCTCTCTCCCCCTCCCCGACAGCTCCCGCCGACTTGCAGGCATCTGTCTTTCAGTAATCTCCGCTCTGTCTGCCATCGCCGTTTTGGCCTCTTAATGTTCTCCGCTTTGTTTCTTTTGTTTGAGCGTCTCGAAGCAGGGGTCGAGTACGCTACTGTTCTGGGTGCAGGACAGCGCACTGTGGCTTATCCTAGCCGATATTTAAGGGTGCTAAACCTAGGAGAAATTCTGACCCGTGTGACAAGGGTCTAGATTTTCACGAATAGGTTTAGCGTGATGTTTCATCCAGGGGATCTTTGACAGAGTGCGCTTGTGTCCGTACCTGTGGCTCAAGGCAAAACATTCGTTTGCTCGTGCTGCTGCCACAACTGGGGCCTTCGGCGGAGCTCCCTATGGAGCCACGAAGCGTGTGAGGGGTGTGCCGACATGTGTGTGGGTGACGCATGCGGGCGCGGGCACTGGGGCCTTCGGTGGAGCTCCCTATGGAGCCACGAAGCGTGTGAGGGGTGTGCCGAAATGGGTGTGGGTGACGCATGCGGGCGCGGGCACTGGGCCTTCGGTGGAGCTCCCTATGGAGCCACGAAACGTGTGAGGGGTGTGCCGAAATGTGTGTGGGTGACGCATGCGGGCGCGGGCACTGGGGCCTTCGGTGGAACTCCCTATGGAGCCACGAAACGTGTGAGGGGTGTGCCGAAATGGGTGTGGGTGACGCATGCGGGCGCGGGCACTGGGGCCTTCGGTGGAGCTCCCTATGGAGCCACGAAGCGTGTGAGGGGTGTGCCGAAATGGGTGTGGGTGACGCATGCGGGCGCGGGCACTGGGGCCTTCGGTGGAGCTCCCTATGGAGCCACGAAGCGGTGTACTGGGTGGGTGAAGAGGAGAGGAGGAGAGGAGGGGAGGAGAGGAGGAGAGGAGAGGAGAGGAGAGGAGAGGAGAGGAGAGGAGAGGAACGCGGGGCACCGTCTCTTCAAACCGAGGTCCCAACACCACAGGATGGTTGGGACATATGCTGGCACCCCGCAGTTCCTGTCAGGAAGCAATACCAACTGCTCGCGGGCCTCACGAACATGACTCCGGATTTTGCCTCAAAATGTATGTTGAATGGTTTTTCCGACCCATCCTGTGGTGTAGAGTGTAGGGTCTTCGTTTTGAAGAGACAGCGCCCCGCGTTCTCTCTCTCCTCCTCCTCCTGCTCCTCCTCCCGCTGCCCCCTCCCTCGCCCTTTCTCCCGTCCCCTCCCTCATTTTGGCACACCCCTCACACGTGTCGTGGCCCCACAGGGAGCCCCACCGAAGGCCCAAATGCCAGCGTTCGCATACAGCCACTACGCCCATTGTGGCACACCCTTCACACGTTTCGTGGCCTCATATGACCCCATAAGAAGCCTTATCGAACGCCCAAGTGCCAGCGTTCGCATGCAGCCACCGCACCCATTTTGGCACACCCGTCACACGATTCGTGGCCCCACAGGGAGCCCCGCCGAAGGCCCAAATGCCAGCGCTCGCATGCTGCCACCGCACCCGTTTTGGCACACCCGTCACACGATTCGTGGCCCCCAAAGGAGCCCCGCCGAAGGCCCACATGCCAGCGTTCGCATGCGGCCACCGCACCCATTTTGGCACACCCGTCACACGTTCCGTAGCCCCACAAAGAGCCCCACCGCCAGCATTCGCATGCGACGACCGCACTCATTTTGGCACACCCTTCATACGTTTTGTGGCCCCACAGGGAGCCCCGCCGAAGGCCCAAATGCCAGCGTTCGCATGCGCCTACCGCGCCCATGTTGGCACACCCCTCACAAGTTTCGTGGCCCCACAGGGAGCCCCGCCGAAGGCCCACATGCCAGCGTTCGCATGCTGCCACCGCACCCATTTTGGCGCACCCTTCACATGTTTCCTGGCCCACAGGGAACCCCCTACCGAAGGCCCAAATGCAAGCGTTCGCAGGCGGCCACCGCGTTCATTTTGGCACACCCCTCACACGTACCGTGGCCCCACAGGGAGTTCCACCGACAGCCCAAATGCCAACGTTCGCATGCGCCCACCCCACTCATTTTGGCACGCCCCTCGCACGTTTCGGGGCCGCACACGGAGCCCCACCGAAGGCCCAAATGCCAGCGTTCGCGTGCGGCCACCGCGACCAATTTTTGCAAATCTTTCACATTTTTCGTGTCACCATAAGGAACCCCACTGAAGGTTCAAATGCCAGCGTTCGCATGCGGCCAGCGCACCCATTTTGGCACACCCCTCACACGCTTCGCAGCCCCATAATCATATGGAGCCCCACCGAACGCCCAAATGCGAGCGTTCGCATGCGTCCACCGCGCTCATTTTGGAACCTCCCTCACACGCTTCGCGGCCTCTAAGGGAGCTCCACCGAATGCGGTGCATACAACGGCTGTGCCCACAACTACACATGGTTCGGTTTTTCGCCAGGCTAATTTGACAGGGTTGGTGGGGGGGGCCCTCATGGGGTCTTCATTCCTGGTTGGCTGCTGGTCGCCTTGGGGAGGGGTTGTATATTAATGGGGAGCAGTAGTAAAAGACTCCCCCGAGCAGGGAAAAGAGGGGTTTTGGCAGAGAAGACACAAGTTCGTTAAACCACTTACGCCCAGACGGCTGGTGGGACTTATAACGATTATGTTGTTTTTCATCCTCCCTAGTTTTTCGGCCCGAGTCGTGAGGGAGTTCAAGCGCCAGTCTGGTTTAGCGGGAGCTCACGTGCCAGCACGCACACATGGGCATACCATCGCCCGTTGAACAAAATAACGTGCGCCCACCATTAATTTCCAGGTGCGTGGTGATGGACTGGCTGTGCAAGTTCAAAGGCGGTAGCCCGCTCGAGCAGCTCATGAAGGCCGCGCGGTTCTGCTGCCCCTTGCGTGCTCCCGCGCCCCTCCCTCCTCCTTCCTGCCTTGCGCGGGTATGTCGCCCAGACCGGTCGTGCCTGTGCGAGAAGGCGGAGACGATTGCCGAGAGCAGGAAAGCTTGACGCTGAGGGGCCCAAGGGGAGAATAAGTGCGCTCTTTCTCGAGCAATCGAATGCGCAGACCTCCAGGGGGCGGGCGTGCTGGTAGGTGTGAGGGGGAGGCCGGATGGGGGGAATTCGCTCCCCCACCGAGAAGCATTTTAGACCCCGACGTGAATCCATGACCTGCGTATTGGGTTGCATGCTGAGTGTAAGAGGGTTCCCGAGCCCATGGGAGTTGGCAGCGATGCGCCCACTTCCACGACGCGTAGCTAGACCATTTCTTGGCGCAGACATGAAGAATGGAGGAAATGGAATAACAGGATGAGTGGGGGGGAGAAAAGCAGGAAACCAGAAGGAGGAGGAGGAGGGCAAGCAGGATTATCAAAGTGGGGCATGGCAGCGCTGAGAAGCAAGATTTGCAGGATGAGTAGCAACCGCAAGAGTAGTAGTAGTAGTAGTAGTAGTAGTAGTAGTAGTAGTAGTAGTAGTAGTAGTAGTAGTAGTAGTAGTAATAGTAGTATTAGTATTAGTAGTCGTAGTATTATTATTGTTAGTAGTAGTAGTAGTAGTAGTAGTAGTAGTAGTAGTAGTAGTAGTAGTAGTAGTAGTAGTAGTAGTAGTAGTAGTAGTAGTAGTAGTAGTAGTAGTAGTAGTAGTAGTAGTAGTAGTAGTAGTAGTAGTAGTAGTAGTAGTAGTAGTAGTAGTAGTAGTAGTAGTAGTAGTAGTAGTAGTAGTAGTAGTAGTAGTAGTAGTAGTAGTAGTAGTAGTAGTAGTAGTAGTAGTAGTAGTAGTAGTCGTAGTAGTAGTAGTAGTAGTAGTAGTAGTAGTAGTAGTAGTAGTAGTAGTAGTAGTAGTAGTAGTCGTCGCAGGGGAGACGGGCCAGCGCTGGTACGGTCATTGTGGTGCGCGCTACACGACCAGCTACGGCGTCTGTATCGAGCTGATAGAGGAAGAGCAGAGCCCGCCTCGCGCGTACTACATGCACGCGGACTTCCCCGAGGAGGACATCCGCGACTGGAAGGCCCTGCTGCGCTACGACAAGCTCAAGAAGGAGGGGGTAGCGGTGCTCAGCGCCGTGGACCTCCTGAAGCACCTGCTTAAGGTCGAGCCGCTGGCGGTGGGCACCGTCTTTAAGCACTACGCTCCGCAGCAGCCGCAGCGGGAGGGCCACTACGTACTAATGGAGGGGCTCTCTTGGGACAGCCTGCCCAAGTTCACGTGGTCCGACCTGTGCGCGCAGGTTGCTTGGGGGCTGAACGATCCAGAGTGGGCGGGCCACACCGAGAAGCAGCGGAATAATGCCAAGAGGGAGCGCCCAGCGACCGCGCACGAGGAACTGGCGGCCTATGAGCGCCGCCACAACCTTCGGGAGGGCAGCCTCACGGGCGGCGGGTGTGGTGCTGGGGTCGCCCCGCGTGCCACTCCCGTCCGCGCCGCCAGTGTCCCTCCAGCTGGCGCGGCCCGCGGCAGCCAGGGCCCGCCGCCGCCGCCTGCTGGAGCCCCGCCAGCGGCCATCATGGCCCCGCCGCCGCCGCCGCTGACGGCGCCCCCTGTGGTGCCGCCGCCGCCGACGGACCCGCTCCCGCAGCAGATCCCTAATGTCGCTGCCTTGAATGTGGCCCTTGGCGAGGATCTCGAGCGCCAGATCTTTGGGCCCTCAGGGCATGCGGGCGGCAGCGGCGACCTCGGGGGGGAGGTGCGAGCGCTGCCGTCGCAGGTCTTCGCAGCCATCGCGCAAGGAACATGCCAGTCCGCCTGAGTGCTGAGACTCTGCAGGCCCCCAGAATTGTATACTTCTAAGCCCTCGGGGGGGCTACGTGGGCCCATGTTGAGATCCCGAGCCTGCCACTCCCGATGGGTGCTCCAGCTTTGGCGACTCCGCCTTGCCAGCTTGCGCGGGTGCGCCAGCAGTGGTGCCCCCCCTCGCGCCGCGGGCCCTGGTGCTTTGGCCTCCCCTCTTCGCGCGGCCAACTGTGCGCCTAGCCATTCTGGCTTGCCATTTCGGCTTGCCATCCTGGCCTCCTCTCGCGCTTGCTTGCGCTCGTTGGCCTCGTTGGCGGTGCTGGGGTCGCCCCGCGTGCTGCCGCGACGCCGCTGTGCCCCTAGCCATTTTGGCTTGCCATCCTGGCCTCTTCTCGCGCCTGCTTGCGCTCGTTGGCCTCGATGGCGGTGCTGGGGTCGCCCCGTGTGCTGCTGCGCCGCCGCTGTCGCTTTACTTTGGGCCGTGGGGGCCAGCTGCTCTCGGATGAGCGCCCGCCGCTGCGTGCGCGTCAAACCCGCCATTTCACCCAGAAGAGGTGCTCGCTACATACTGGAAATGAGGCAGCCACAAGGACGCTCTTCCCAAGGCGGTTGAGCCGTGGTGACGTGGTGCGCGGGACCGAGTGGTAGTAGTAGGAGAGAGAGTGCCCAAAAAGCCCAGGGGCGTTTTTGGCCCCCAGACCTATGCATTTATTTGCAAAGGCATAGAAAACGAAAAAGCAGGAGGAGAGACAAAAAAAAAGGAACGACGGAGAGGGAGAAAAGAGAAAAGTGGGAACGCCAAGAGAAGAGGGAGGAGGAGGAGGAGGAGGAGGAGGAGGAAGAGGGGGAGGAGGAGGAAGAGGAGGAGGAGGACAGCAAGCAGGGAGCTCAGCAGCAGAGCTCAAGCGCTACCAGAGGGCCCTCCTCCCTCCCCCTCTCCCTCCCCCTCCCCCCCTCTCTCCTCCTTCCCCCCCCCTCTCTCCCTTCCTCTCCCCCCCTCCCTCCCCCTCCCCCCTCTCCCCCTCCACGGCGGCGACGACGGCGGCGAAGACGACGACTACGACGACGACAAGCCCTGGGCCCTCGGGGGATGGCGCCGCGGTCGTCCAGCACCCCTAGGTGGGGGTGGGGGCGGCAGCCCCCGAGGGTTGCAGGGTTATTTTTTAGCGCGCCACTGGCGTCTTGGGCGCCCTGCTCTCTGATTCCGATTGTCGAAGGCCTTTCGCGTCTTCGGCCGCCGCTGGGAGAGGGAGATTGCCGGTGCGACAAGAGATTCCAGAGAATGCACCAAGTGCATTCTTCAGTCGGCGCTGGGGGCGAGACCGGTGCACCAAGCGTGCTCTGAAGATAATTGCGCTTTAATATATTTTTATACATATTGCATTATATGTATCATTATCATAATCATCATTTGCGCTCTTGGCCGCCCTGCTCTCTGATTCCGATTGTCGAAGGCCTTTTGCGTCTTCGGCCGCCGCTGGGAGAGGGAGATTGCCGGTGCGACGAGAGATCTCAGAGAATGCGCCAAGTGCATTCTGAAGGTAACTGCGCTTCAATTCATCTATCATAATAGAGTATGATATGTATTATTACCATAATCTTCAGTTATTGTATCATTATCCATTTTCGTTATATGTTATCATTATTACCATTTGCCTCCTCCTCTCCTTCTCCTCGCCTCAGAGGCTCAAGCTTAGGCAGCAGACGAGTTACGCTGACTGCTTGTTGGCAATAAGGTTAGCTGATGGCTAACGTCATATGCGGCGGCGTGAAGACGTTGGGCGTTGTATTGGACTCGCCAGGGAAGACAAATCAAATCCTGGCAGATACGGACAAGGAAGTTACCAACAAGAAGTTGCAGTTTGCTACGGAAAATCCGATTATCAAGTGGCAGGCGCCCGTTGTGACCGAAATTTCTGATTTGCCTGTTTACCCATACCCACATGGGAACATTAATCAGAAAAACAGGTGGGTGGTTGATTGCGTTTTAGATTGGGATGGGAAGTTCGACAATAATGCACAGAATATCATCAAGCAGCTTTCAAATGATTTCCATGGAAGTAGCGAGTGGAGTGAAGGGTGGGATGGCAGTTACAATGACCATGTGAAAGGATTGATAGCTCAGCAAATGCAAACGGGCAGCTACGACAAGTTACCGCAACCGTTCGGTCCTTCGAGTTCGTGGCAAGTAGCGTGCACCATGCAATTGGCGATTGTGCCCGCTGACGATAAGTGGCACGTGATCAAACACATTATGTTCGAAGAACAACAAAAGTTGATCAAAGTGACGGAAGAATTCGCGTGCGGAACCACTTACTGCCACAGCTGGTGGCCTCACAACCCTTGGAGCTCTAAAAAAATATTCCAGGAGATATTCGAAGGGCTTGGTGGGTTTCAGATTCGATGCGGAAAATGGCAAGGAAATGATGATGTGCAGAAGGTGGTTGATTTCAACAAAATCTCAGCCGGTTATGCATTTATGCGCAAGATGAGGCCGTCCTCGAACAATGAAGGACAGTTCGCAGAGTGGGTGGATGTGTGGGCAAAAAAACCAGGAAGCCCGATATTGGATTGGCCTGAAGCAAAGTGCAGATCGTTTTCGGAATGTTGTGCGAGAGGCGCGACAACTGCCAAAACGATTGACTTCAATTTCACCACCTACAAGGATTTGAAACCGTGGTTCTTGGATTTGGTGCTGAAAGATAAGATTGCCACACATAAAGAACACGGTATTCTATGGATTGGAATTTCGGAATGCGGCAAAAGCTTGTGTTCGAGGACGCACGCTTTCATGGTGTCCAACCATTGGATAGCAGCAGAAAAGAGAGACGACGAGCAACCTGCCATCGCAACTGCCAAATTCATTGATATGTTCAGAGGCGAGCGAAACACTGTATTCAAGCCGTGTATCTTTGATGATGGAAAATTCTATCAACTTGGGGCCGATCTGGTGAAAGCTTTTTTGTACCCCGCAGAGGTAGATGCTCTTCTATGGGCCAGATGGGGGGGCTCTGGTTTCGACATGTATTCGTGCCGCCAAGCAGTGAGTCAGCAGTGCGACAGTAAATTGGCCAAGGAACTTGCGCGCAAAGATAAAATCTCCGACAAGGATTGGCAGAAGCTCATTATGCCATCAATCGATAAAGAAGCAGACGATGAGGATTGGGTCGCATTCAGGCGTCGTTTCCACACTATTGTCATTACTCGCGAGGGAATTTTTCACCGCAGTGCGACAAAGGAGTTAGTGGACGTCCCCTGCATTCACTGGTCGAACGGCGAAGATATGGATATTTTCAAACCAGAGGTGGAAGAAGTTATGCAGAAATGGAAAAATGGGCAACTAAAGGGGGCCCCACCAAATTATCACGACGATGTGAAGTGGTCTTTGGAATATTTGAGCAGAGCCATGAGGGGCGAAGCGATTCCCCATTCGAGGACAATCGAGCCTTCATCTGCACGGGGCGCCAGAGGGTTATTCAATGATCCATCAATGTCATCCCAGTCATACGACCATCCTCTATTGACGGCTGCCGGGTTTAGCTCTTTGGATCGCAGCGTGAATGCAACTCCGATTGCGTTTTGCGGTACCCTCGAGGACATTCAAGAAAGGCAGCGCATTCTATCAATGAAAGCAGAACCTCTCCACGGAAGCGAGTTTGATCTGACTGCCGTCACGCCAGAGAGGAAGCGCAGCAGGGCAGAGGAACCTGAGATTCCTGGCGCACCCAAGAAAGAAAAGACCACGGCCGAGGCAGAACTAGCCGACGACGAGGAGAACATGGAGAGAGTGTGGGAGGAAACTGGCACAGAGGAACTGGCCCGCGCCGTTCATGAGTCTCGCGTCAACGCGGGAATGTCTGCTGGATCTCGCCCAAGCAACCGCGATTTAGAGGAGGAGGACGTGTTTGGTCATCAGCGTGAGGACATGTGAGAAATGCAATTTGTACTGAAAGCGATTCGCGCAACTCTGCGACGCGAGTTTCAAGTCAGCTAATTGCTGACAATGTTTGTACGTTGCGATATAATTGTATATCTTTTGATAGTTGCGAGATTGACTGCTGGTCAACTATGTATATAAATGCTGCTGCTAGCAGCGAAACTAGTGCATAACGTTGGTATGTAAATGCCGCTGCTAGCGGCGAAACTCACTCGCGTGCTTGCAAACTGTCGCTGCTAGCGATGCAGGAGAGACTCGGCTTGATATTGCGTTTAGAAAAAAGGATGATACTTGGCAGTTCTGCTGAATCGTGTTTACGATTTCCATATCGATCAATGTCGTTCTTATTTGTTGTCGCCGCAGTAGCCATCGGCTCGAAACAAATTGGCTTATTGCCAACTCGACGCAAGTTTGTGTTTTCGCAAGCTCTATATAAGTCGGCTTCTCGCCGACATGCAATACAGCACTATTACCAAATGTATTTGCTGTTCTTCTGTGCTTCAAGAGAAAACGGGCGCAGGCCGAGATCACGAAGCCACGGTTTGGAACGGATCTGCTTGGGAGCGCGTTAAGCATGGAACGAAAATATGTACGGACCAGAAGTGCCGGACAATTCATAAGCTCAATTACGCTCGGTGTTATAATATGAGATTAAATTTCTTGACAAAAGACAACGTCACGGATCAAACTGTTCTGTTGTTGCACCCGGGCTTGGGTTTCACATGGTGTTATTTACGTCAACTTTGGCATCGCACGTGTCGCTCTGCTCAAGCAGCCGGAGCGGAAGCAGCAGCTATTTTGCTTACGTGTCCCGATTGGAAGCCACAGTACGAGGAAAAAGGGAAAACAGAAAAGAAAAAAGGTAATCACATGGAGAATTTTCTCGGCCGTAAGATTCACGACGCCTTGTGTTGTTATCTCAGGATTCAAGAGGAGGGCGTTTACGATTTCGACGTTGCAGATCCCGTTCCAGAGAAAGACCCTGACTACGGCGTAAAGAACGAAGGGTTCTTTGAGATCTTCAATGCGGCCAAACATGACATAGACTTCAAGCGAAGTGGTGAGATCAATAACCCTAAAGACGTCGTTGCAGATGGGAACGAGATGGTGACGCGCATCGTAATGGAGGACGAGAAGAAGTTCAAAAAGAAATACAAGCAGAAAGGCAGACCCGTTGTAAACAAAAAGGATCGACGATGCCAGCACGTCAAAAAGGTTGCCGTAATTAAAGAGAAAAGAACCAGAATTGGAGGTCTCTGGGTTACAATGGACATGAAGAAGAGAGGCCAGGAAGGGGCCTTAAATGCAGTTCTCCACTTGGAAGAGATGATGAATTGTGAATGCTCAGAATATAAGAAGGAAGCGTTGCGACAGTTAAAGAAATCTAAGATTGCAGTTCGCGATTACGTTGGAGATTGCAATTGTATGTATCACGACTGGAAAGGAACCTTGTTTTCTGGTGGATGCTATCTCGATGGGTTCCATTGGAAAAGACACAAATGTGATGCGCCTCGTTTCCCGAAGAAGAAGTCGACTTGCAATTCTCAAGCTGCCGAGCAGTTCTGGTCAAAGTTGAACAAATTGCGGTTTCTATACACAGTGCGAAGAGCTCATTACAGATTTCTCCTTAGGCAGTTCTGCGTGTGGCGCAACCGATTCAGTCGTTCTGATAAGCATAGGAAGGACTACACCCCGGCAGTCAGCAAGAAGCGGGCTCGCACGGGCAAGTGAATAACTGGGAAATATTTCCATTCATTAAGAGAGCTGCTTGCTCTCACAAGAAAGCTTTTCGCTTTCACGTTAGGCGCTGCAAGGGCAAGAAGACTGATCGTCTTCATAATGACAGAGGCGCAGCCTACAAGAGTTTTACTGCTCAAGTTGCGTCTCAAAAAACATCATTCATCATAATCAATATCACCATTCAGGCACATTACCATCGCTACACAGATTATCACCATTACCAATGCAGTTATCATTATCCATATCATCATTATCATCATTATCGATATCACCATTCATTCATAGTGCTACGCAATATCATGATCATAACAATGTTGTTGCGTTGCCACAGCTGCAATTGTTCTTATATTGCCGCTATATCATCCGTGCCTCTCGCGGCTCGAGATATCCTCTTTGAAAGCTCTCATGGGGGAGTTGCGCCGCATCATCGGAACAGCGGGGCCGGCGCCAGATGCGATCGGTAGATCTTCAAGTTGGGATTCATTTGGAGACGCTCTATGGAAAGACTTGAAGGCAAAACACAATTTAACGGTTTCGAAACAAATGCACGAAGCCAAAAAGAAAGGGGGTGGAGTAATTGGGATTTGGAAAAGTTTGTTCCCAGAGGCTGCGCTCGCTCTCGAATCTGGACCCTTTGCCAAGAAAAATAATCAATATTCAAACGGTGGTTCTTCTTCAGCGCATCCTCAACCAATTGTGTACGTCCCTGTGCAGTATCCATATGCTGGCAATTATTATGGGTGTCAATACGCTGGGAACTTTTCTATAGTGGTTATCAGACAACGCATGAAACTGGTGGACAGAGAGCAACTATTAAAGAGAGTTCTTCATCGTCTTCTTCTTCAGAGGACGAGTGCGAGGCATTTGGAGAAATCAATGCAAAGTCGAAAGGTTCACCTCCAACCGATCACGCCGATGAGTTGGGACCAACGCAAGGGGCGCAACCAAAAAGTTTGGCACTCAGCAGCAAGAAACGTTGTTGGGCGGATAGTTCGCAAGATGGGGATTTGTTAAGCCCGCGCAGCGAGTGCCCAATGCCACCTCCTCCTCCGCAATCCGCCGCTGCCAGTGACATTCCGCATATCGAAAAGAAGAAATACAGTGATATTTGGCTTATCGCGGGAGATGATGCGCTGCATCCCGGTTTCTTGCAAAGCATTGAAAAGGAATCGGCTGACAACGGTTGCGTGCTCGATCGCATCAAGCTGCCGGCAAACATTGTTCTGCACACTGGTGTGGCGTTATCTCACGTGCTGTTCTGTTTGGATGCTGGCCTCTTCGGAGAACAAGTCAAGGGCGACGCAAACGTCCACTGCGTCATTTCAGAAGGCTGCTTAAAAACGTGGCCGAGATCATATCAGTCGTCATTCAAAAACAGATTGGATAACATTAACCATTGTCTGAGGTCCTTTGGAGTGGATGGGAAGTCGACTCGTTGGATGGAGTCAGAGGCAAAGCAAGCGAACTACTCGCGCGAATTCCTGCTGAGAGCTTCCTTGAAAACTTTCATGGTATTAGGAGACGGACCCGTTGGCACTATAGACGTACCTGTTTACAAGGAGAGACTTTGCTGGCTTAAGAAGCGCGTGCTCTCCGAGGACAATCTCATTGAGGAGATTGTTTACGCGAACAATTACACTCCTGACACGGCGCCGAACGGCGTGAGGCTATGGCGCAACCCAGGAAGCGAGACTAAGGATATGTTGCGTGAAATTTCAATCCGATCTGGGACTGGCGCCAATGTGCTCGTAGTTGTGCTTGGCCCAGCGGGCAGATCGCTTTGCCCTAAATGGTAGATTTCTTGGCTTGTATACTGCGACGTGCAATTACCAGAAGTGGTTGTTAGCAGTTGAATCTCTGCTCTCATCTTCTCCTCGTTCTCGCCCCAAGCTGGCTGCTCGCTAGCATTCCTAATGTAGCTGCTAGCTACACCCAAGGTAGCTGCTAGCTACCGCGCGCTTGGATAGCCCGCAGAGGAGCATCGCGAGGACAAATACACACCTGCGCTTCGCGCTCCATTCCGCCGTTTCCGTGGTGCTCATAGGACCTGCGGTGTTCTTAGTAGTGACAGTAGTAGTAGTAGTAGTAGTAGTAGTAGTAGTAGTAGTAGTGGTAGTAGTAGTAGTGGACTGGTCGTAGTAGTAGTAGTAGTATAAGTAGTAGTAGTAGTAGTAGTAGTAGTAGTAGTAGTAGTAGTAGTAGTAGTAGTAGTAGTAGTAGTGGTAGTAGTATTGGTAGTAGTAATAGTGGCAGTAGAGAGACAAGAGGGGTAGACAGAGAAGGAGAGAGAGAGAGAGAGAGAGAGAGAGAGAGAGAGAGAGAGAGAGAAAAGGGCCGCAGCCACCGGGCTCAAATCTACAAGCCGAGAAGACTAACCAACTGCTGGTTGGTTACGTATGAAAACATTAGGCGCAGCCTCTTCAATGGATTCAAGTGATGGCAACAAATGGAATTGTGGAACGCAAGCCAGAGATTTTGAGAGACTCATATTGACAGATTTGGAACAGCAGCCAAAACCAACCAGTAGCTTTGGACCAATAACAGTGAACGCAGTAGGGGAATTGGACCCAACGGTACCATGGTTGGAACAAACACAGAAGTTGTATGATGTCACTAATCAGAATTTGAAAGTTTTGTGCGACGCAGGCGCGGCAGGGCCTTTCTATAATGTGTCTGGGTTCAGCTGCAAGCAGTTTTTACCTTTTGACGAATTCGCAAAGGCGTGGAATTACAGATACGGTCTAGTATTTTGGGGAAGCCCCCATTGGGGAAGCGGAAATGATGAGACTACACAGGAGTGGAAGGACTCGGCGCAGTTCAAAACAAACGCATGGGAAAGTATGGCATGGCTAGCGGAGTCAGCGTGCATAATGATGACGTTTCATGCATGCTACAAAGTGGAATTCTGGAATCCAAGCTATTCAAAAGCAGGCTCGGACGCAGACACGCGCGCAAAGCGACAGTTGGTGGTGGCACCAGCGTACTTTAGAAGCTACGCGCCCATAAAATCTGGCAACATATACAGTGAGATTAACTCGTACAGGAACATACCGGTGATGATCGCATTACTGGTGCCGGCTCGTTTCAAAGATCTGATTACCTACCACGACGGCATACAAATTGACGTGGGAATGACAATGTTCAAAATATATCAACACTTGCACTTGCAAGATGAACATGCAATAGAGCTTGGAGGTCAAACATTTGCATTATCAATGGAATTGCATTTGGCAAAGGAGGAACTGCTTGAAACGAAAAAAGCACAGCTGCGCATGGAAATGAATGATCCAGTTGCAATGAATGTGGACAGCTCATAATCGTTAGCGCTTGATTTGCGCGTAGAATAACACTCGCAGTATCTCCTCCATCTCCTCTCCGATCTCTTCCTATGCTGGCTGCTCGCTAGCATTCCCAAGGTAGCTGCTAGCTACCACGTGCTTAGATTCCCAGCAGAGAAAACGCGTGTTCGCAGAAGCAAAACAATGAAAATAACATAACATTTCTTTTGATCGTGAAGATTTCCACGCTTTCCGCCCTCTTCCGCCGTCTCCGCGGTGCTCATAGGATCTGTTGTAGATGCAGGCATTGCGGTTTCCCCCTTCTGTATTCCGCAGCAGAGGTAATTCTTGTGTATGTCATCACAAAAGGAATTCCTTTGTATTCCGCAACAAAAGAAATCCTTTTGAATTTCGCCACAAAAGGAATTCCTTTGTCTTCTGTCACGAGAATTCTTTTGTATCGTACCGCAAAAGGAATCCGTTCGTATTCCGCCACAAAGTTAATCTTTTCGTATTCAGCCACAAAGGAAATCCTTTTGTATTCCGCCACAAAAGGAATCCCTTTGTATTCCGCCACAAAGGGAATTCTTTTGTATTCAGCTACAAAGGGAATTCTTTTGTATTCAGCCACAAAGGGAATCCTATTGTAATTAATATAGATGCTGTAAACATTGTGTTTTCACAGAGATTCAGAGAATTTCAATAAAAACAATGAAAAACAATTGGTTTCATCTGTGTTTTCACAGAGATTCAGATATTTTTCATTGAAAATATTGTTTTTTCATTGCCAGGCACAGAGATCTCAGAGATTTTAATGATTTTCCAACTATGGAGGATAGTTTTTATGAAATCTCTGTGAAAACACAAGGTTTTCTTTGATTTTTGAATAGAAAACCAAAGAAAACCTTGTGTTTTCACAGAGATTTCATAAAAACTATCTTCCATAGTTGGAAAATCATTTAAATCTGTGAGATCTCTGTGCCTGGCAATGAAAAAACAATGTTTTTTTATATTAAAAATCTCTGAATCTCTGTGAAAACACAGATAAAACCAATTGTTTTTTGTATTGTTTTCTTTAAAATTCTCTGAATCTCTGTGAAAACACAATGTTTCAATACCTATACGAATTACAATAGCATTCCTTTTGTAGCGGAATACAAAGGAATTCCTTTTGTGGTGGAATACAAAGGATTTCTTTTTGTAGTGGAATACAAATAGAATCTTTGGTAACGGAATGCAAAAGGATTTTCTTTTGTGGCAGAATACAAACGAATTGCCTTTGTGATGGATTACTAAGGAATTCTCCAAGGAATTCCTCTTACAAATAAATGCATAGGGAGGGTGCCCAAAAAGCCGCCAGGCTTTTTTGGCCCCCTCTATGAGTAGTAGTCGTAGTCGTAGTAGTAGTAGTAGTAGTAGTAGTAGTAGTAGTAGTAGTAGTAGTAGTAGTGGTAGTAGTGGTAGTAGTCGTAGTAGTAGTAGTAGTAGTAGTAGTAGTAGTGTAGTAGTAGTAGTAGTAGTAGTCGTAGTAGTCGTAGTCGTAGTAGTAGTAGTAGTAGTAGTAGTAGTAGTAGTAGTAGTAGTAGTAGTAGTAGTAGTAGTAGTAGTAGTAGTAGTAGTAGTGGTAGTAGTAGTAGTCCTAGTGGGAGTAGTAGTCGTAGGGGTAGTATTAGTAGTAGTCGTGGTAGTAGTAGTAGTAATAGATGTAGTAGTAGTAGTAGTAGTAGTAGTAGTAGTCTTGGTAGTGTAGTCGTAGCAGTAGTAGTAAAGTAGTAGTAGTAGTAGTACTTTACCCTAAGCAGTAGTAGTAGTAGTAGTAGTAGTAGTAGTAGTAGTAGTTAGTAGTAGTAGTATCCAGTAGCAGTGGTCGTCGAAGTAGCAACTAGTAGTCGTAGTAGTAGTGGTGGTAGTCGTAGTAGTCGTACTACTACTACTACTACTCACTCTACTACTCACTACTACTATCTAACCTACTACTACTACCTCCACTAACTACTACTACTACCAACTGCTACTCACTACTACTACCACTAACTACTACTACTACTACTACTCCTATTACTACTACTACTACTACTACTACTACTACTCTACTACTACTACTCGGCTAGTCTGGCGAGGGAGTACGATATATTGTAGTAGTATGTTAGTAGTCGTAGTAGTATAGTAAGTAGTAGTAGGAGTAGTAGTAGTAGTAGTAGTAGTAGTGGTAGCAGTAGTAGTAGTAGTAGTAGTAGTAGTAGTAGTAGTAGTAGTAGTAGTAGTGATAGGAGTAGCAAAATTATTATTATCCGTAAGAGCTTCGCCCCATGTCACCGGCCCCCTCTTTCGGATAATGCGCGATGCAAGAGCTTTGTCATGAGGCTGCGGCGCTGTCGCGAAGCAGTATCGGAATTTCATGCGAGGCCTAATGTAGCAAATCCCGTGTGTTTTTGGACCCTGGCCCCGCCGATCTGCGTGAAGGGCGCCACCACATGTCAGAAATCTGGCTAATCCCGTGTGTTTTTTGGACCCTGACCCCGCCGATTTGCGTGAGGGGTGTCAATTTTCCAGGAATGCTGAAAACCCTCCCACGGCGTGGTAAAAATGTCAACTTTGGGTCTCCCCCCTTCGCGCGGTCCATCAACAAGGAACAATGAGCAGCAAGAAACAGAATTGTAAAAGTGGAAACTGGAAGCTGCAACTGCCACAAGGAATTCCGACCCTTAGGCCTATAGCTTGGTGGCCCCACAAGGGGGCCGGCGGATTTTTAGTAGCAGTAGTAGTAGTAGTAGTAGTAGTAGTAGTAGTAGTAGTAGTAGTAGTAGTAGTAGTAGTAGTAGTGGTAGTGGTAGTAGTAGTAGTGTAGTAGTAGTAGTAAGTAGTAGTAGTAAGTATAGTAGTAGTGTAGTATATGTAGCACTGGTAGTCGCTCAAAAGTAGTAAACTAGTCAGCAGTTGTAGTAGTAATAGTAGTAGTAGTATTTAGTAGTAGTAGGAGTAGTAGTATTGTATTATTTTGTAGTAAGTAGTATAAGGTGGAGTGCAGTATAAGTAGGAG
>CAUYUJ010014364.1:211278-213778 GCA_963575745.1 Prorocentrum cordatum | reverse complement strand
TGTACGCGTGTGCGCGTGTGCGCGCGTGCGCGTGTTTGCGCGTGGTGCGTGTGTGCGTGTGTGCGCCTTGCGCCTGTGGCGCCTGTGCGCGTGTGCGCATGCGCGCGTTGCTCGCGCGCGTTGCGCGTGTCGCGTGGCGCGTGGCGCGTGCGCGGTGCGCGTGCGCGTGCGTGTGCGCGTGCGTGTGCCGTGTATGTGTGTGCGTGCGTGTTTCGTGTGCGTGGTGCGTGCGCCCGTGTCCGTGTGACGTGTTGCCTGCGCCGTGTGCGTGTGCAGTGTGCGTGCGTGTGCGTGTGTTGTGCGTGTGCGTGTGCTTGTGCTGTGCCGTGTGCGTGTGCTTGTGCGCGTCGCGTGCGCGCGCGTGTGCGTGTGCGTGTGCGCGTGCGCGTGCGCGTGTGTGTGTGGTGGGCGTGTACGTGTGCGTGTGCGTGTGCGTGTGGCGTGTGCGAGCGCGTAGGCGTGCGCGGCGCAACGCGTGCGCGTAAGCAGTGCGTGCGCGTGCGCGTGCGCGTGTGCGTGCGCGTGTGCGTGTGCGTGTGTGTGTGTGTGTGTGTGCGTTCGCGCGCGCGTGTGCGCGTGCGCGTGCGTGTGCGGGTGCGCGGGCGTGTGCGTGTGCGTGCGGGTGTGCGTGTGTTGTGCCGGTGCCGGTGCCGGTGCCGGTGCGTGCGCGCGTGCGTGTGCGCGTGCGTGTGCGTGTGCGCGTGCGTGTGTGCGTGGGTGTGCGTGTGTGTGTGTGTGGGTGTGTTGTGTGTGTGTGCGTGTGTGTGGGGCGTGTGTGTTGTGTGTTGTGTGTTGTGTGTGTGTTTGTTGTGTATGTGTTGTGTATGTTGTGTGTTCGTGTGTGTTGTGCGTGAGTGTTTGTGTGTGTTTGTGTGTGCTTCTGTGTGTGCGTATGTGAGTTTATGTATGTGTTTGTGCTTGTGTTGTGTGTGTTGTGTTTGTGTTTGTGTGTGTTTGTGTTTGTGTGTGTGTTTGTGTTTGTGCGGTTGTTTGTGTTTGTGTGTGTTTGTCTTTGTCTTTGTCTTTGTGTGTGTGTTTGTTTGTGTTTGCGTTTGCGTTTGTGCTTGTGTGTTTGTTTGTGTTTGTGTGTGGTGTTTGTGCTTGCGTTTGTGTTTGCGCTTGTGCTTGTGCTTGTGTTTGTTTTTGTGTGTGTTGCGTTTGTGTTTGTGTTTTGGTTTGTTTGTGTTTGTGCTTGTGTTTGTGGTTGTGTTTGTGTTTGTGTTTGAGTTTGTGTTTGTGTATGGGTTTGGGTTGTTGTTCGGGTTTGGTTTTGGGCGTGGGTTTGTGTTTGTGTTTGTGTATGTGTGTTTACGTTTGTGTTTGTGTTTGTCTTTGTGTGTGTTGTGTATGTGGTTGTGTTTGTGATTATGTATGTTTGTGAGTGTGTTGTGTGTGTGTTTGTTTGAGCATGTGTGCGTGCGTGCGTGCTTGCGTGCGTGTGTGTTTGTGTGTGTGCATGTGTGTGCATGTGTGTGCGCGCGCGTATGCGCGCGCGTGTGCGTGTGTGCGTGTTCGTGTGCGTGTGCGTGCGCGTGTGCATGGGCGTGCGAGTGTGTGCGCGTGCGTGCGCGTGTGCGTGTACGCGTGCGTGTGCGCGCGCGTGTGCGCGTGCGTGTGCGCGTGCGCGTGCGCGTGCGTGTGTGTGCGTGTGTGTGCGCGTGTGTGCGTGTGTGTGTGCGCGTGTGTGTGTGTGTGCGTTTGTGCGTGTGTGTGCGTATGTGTGCGCGTGCGTTTGCGTGCGTGTGTGTGTGTGCGTTTGTGTGCGTGTGTGTGTGTGTGTGTGCGCGTGTGTGCGTGTGTGTGTGTGTGTGTGTGCGTGTGTGTGCGTTTTGTGTGCGTGGTGTGTGCGTGTGTGCGCGTGTGTGTGTGCGTGTGCGTGCGCGTGTGTGCGCGTGTGTGCGCGCGTGAGCGCGTGTGTTGTGTGTGTGTGTGTGTGTGCGTGTGTGTGCGTGTTGTGCGCGTGTGTGTCGGTGTGTGCGCGCGCGTGCGCGTGTGTGCGCGTGTGTGCGCGCGTGTGCGCGTGTGCGTGTGTGCGCGTGCGTGCATGTGTGCGCGTGTGCGTGTGTGCGTGTGTGTGTGCGCGTGTGTGCGCGTGTGCGCGTGTGCGCGTGTGTGCGCGTGCGCGTGTGCGCGTGTGCGCGTGTGCGCGTGTGCGCGTGTGCGCGTGTGCGCGTGTGCGCGTGTGCGCGTGTGCGCGTGTGCGCGCGTGCGCGTGTGCGCGTGTGCGCGTGTGCGCGTGTGCGCGTGTGCGCGCGTGCGCGTGTGCGCGTGTGCGGGTGTGCGCGTGTGCGCGCGTGCGCGAGTGCGCGCGCGCGTGTGCGCGTGTGCGTGTGTGCGCGTGTGTGTGTTGTGTGTCGGTTTGTGTGTTTGTGTGTTTGTCTGTTTGAGTGCGTGCGTGCGCGTGCGTGCGTGCGTGCGCGCGTGCGTGCGTGCGTGTGTTTGTGTGTGTGTGTGGGTGTGCGTGTGCGTGTGCGTGTGCGTGTGCGTGTGCGCGTGCGTG
>CAUYUJ010014364.1:201278-206278 GCA_963575745.1 Prorocentrum cordatum | reverse complement strand
GCATGTGCTCGTGCTTGCGCTTGTGCTTGTGTTTGTGTTTGTGTGTGTGGTTGTGTTTGTGGTTGTGTTTGTTTCTGTGTTTGCGTTTGCGTTTGTGCGTTGTGTTTGTGGTTGCGGTTGCGTCTGCGGTTGTGTTTGTGTTTGCGCGTGTGTTTGTGTTTGTGTTGTTTTTTGTTGTGATCGTTTGTGTATGTTTCTTGTGTTCGTATGTGTATGTGTGTTTGTCTTTGTGTTTGTGTTGGTGGTTGTGTGTGTTTGTGTTTGTGTTTGTGTGTGTTTGTGGCTGTGGTTGTGGTTGTGTGTGTGTTGTGTGTGTTTGTGCGTTGTGATTGTATGTGTGTTTGTGTTCGCGTTTGCGTTTGCGCGTGTGTTTGCGTGTGTGTTTGCGTTTGTGTTTGTGCGTGTGGTTGTGGTTGTGTTAGTGTTAGTGTTAGTGGTTGTGTTTGTTCGTGTGTATGTGTGGTGTGTGCGGGTGTTGTGTATGCGTGCGTTGTGTGTGGTGTGTGTGTGGTGTGTCGCGCGCGTTGCGCGCGCGTGCGTGCGCGTGCTTGCGCGTGCGTGCGCGTGCGTGCACGCGCGTGCGCGCGCGCGTGCGTGCGCGTGCTTGCGCGTGCGTGCGTGCGCATGCGCGTGCGCGCGCATGCGTGCGCGTGCGTGGGAGCAAGTGCGAGTGCGCGCGAGTGCGTGCGAGAGCGTGCGAGCGCGTGCGAGTGCTTGCGAGCGGTGCGTGCGTGTGTGGTGTGTGTTGTGTGTTGTGCGTTTGCGAATGCGTGTGTACATGCGTGTAATTGCGTGTGCATGCGTGCGAATGTGGGTGAATGTGCGTGTGCTTGCGTGTGCGAGTGTGCGTGCGTGTGTGTGAATGTGCGCGAATGTGTGTTTGAATGTGTGTAAATGTGTGTTTGACGTTGTGTGTGTTGTGTGCCTGTGTGTGTTGTGTGTGTGCGTGCGTGCGTGCCTGCTTGCGTGCGCGTGTGCGTGCGTACGTGCGTGCGCGTGTTGTCTCCGTGTCTATGTGTCTTTGTGTTTATGTGTCTCTGTACCTCTGTGTCTCTGTGTCTCTGTGTCTCTATGTTTTTGTGTCTCTGTGTCTGCGTGTCTGTGTGTCTTTGTTTCTGGGTGTCTCTGTGTCTCTGTGTCTGCGTGTCTATGTGTCTGTGTGTCCATGTGTCTCTGTGTCTATGTGTCGTTTCTGTGTTTCTGTGTCTCTGTGGCTCTGTGGCTGTGTGCCTCTGTGTCTGTGTTTCTGCGTTTCTCTGTGTCTCTGGGTCTCTGGGTCTCTGGGTCTCTGGGTCTCTGTGTCTGCGTGTCTCTGTGTCAGGGATAGATCGCATGCGTAGCCTGATCGCCACAATCCTCACACTCCTCCAGTTCACGTCCCACCAAGGTCCCCCGCCACTATCATCGGCATCCCCTTACACCTCTTCAGGCGGCAGGGGTTCAGACGCAACGGGAGAGGGCTACACAGCGAACGGATCCAATCCGACCGTATCCGCACGAGCGAATCCTTGCAACTGCAAATGGGCCTCGAGCTTGGCAACCCAGAGGGCGGACCCCTCAGCGTGGGCCCCGCAACCTTTGCACATGTCCACATCAGCCTCACGCGCAGAATGTTTCACCGCGCCCATCTTAGCGCACTGGTCGGCTAAGTCAGGTTTTCTCTCCACATCGTGATCTCCGTATCGTTCAGACTAGCCATCGACGGGCGGGCTGCTGTCTTACAACCTGTGATACTGTCAACCCGCACGATAAGGATGGGCACCCTTCCCAAGGGGTACCCTTGCATCCTTGCCCGGCGGAAGGTGGCCGAAGTAAAGCATGCGCCCCCAAGAGATGGAAACGTTTGTGGGTTCAGGGTTTCCGAAATCGCTCACATGTCTAAGGGGGCTACCCGCCTTGGGCGAGCATGTCCAGACACCCGGCGCTCCAATGTTTCTTTGATGCGTGGGCCCCTGGATGTCTGGACTTTCCCTAGGGCGAGTTTTTCGTCCTGGGTACTTGTTTGACGGTCCCGCGGCCCGTCGAGGGCCCTTGGAGGCCGAAAATTGCCGCAAATCAGCCGCCCTGCATTTCTCTAAGCTTCGGATTTCTGCGTAGGAACAGCGTGGTCAGCACGTTCCCTGGAGGTTTGCCCCGGCCCATGCCCGAAAGGTACTGGGCCACATGACGCTGAAGTGTCAGGAGGGGGAAAACACACACACAGACACAATTAATCGTCGATTCCATTAGAAATATGGGAAAATATGGGAAGTGTGAGGGGGGAACGAAAACCCAGAAATATTGGAAAAGATAGGGAATCTTGGGATTTGTGTACATTTATTTGTTTGTCCCTGGGCTCCTCTAAAGTCGACCTTCCAAGGTTTTCGGCTTGCACGGGCGCCCAACCTGCTCTCAAGACGCTCAGCAGGCCAGGCCACAACGCTGCACCACCAGAAAAGATCGGGCCCGCGAGCAGCCCACTGGCGGGCCTATGAGTCAATCCAGGACGTCTGCTGCCCAGGGTCCTGGCGAGGTCTGAAGGAGAGGGGGTCCCGAGCGGCGAGCGCATCCACATCCGCGCCCTCGCGGTCTTGACTCTGGGGCGCGATCCCGCGGACACGCGGTGGCACGGATGCGTTCCGCGCGGGGAATCCGCGAAAGAGCACCTTGTATCCGCGGGGTCGCGGCCCAGGGGCCCGGCCCGCGAAGAGGCCCACGAGGGGGGAGTGGAAAATTCACCGCGCAAACATTTCGGCAAGCTCCTCTCCCCCCTGTCCTTCACTCGGGCGCATCGCATCTCCAGCCAGGGGGGACTTCCATAGGGCTGAGCGGGCAACACATCTGAACAAAAATTGGAGGCGGAGGGAACGAATGAGCCTGAGGTGGGGAAGGCGGAGGCAGAGTAGACGGAGACGAAGGTGGAGGAGGAGACGGAGGAGGAGGTGCAGGAGGCGGACGAACAGGAGGATGAACGGGAGGTTGAGGAGATAAGGCAAGCGGATGCGGAGAAGGAGATGGCCAAGGAGGAGCAGGAGGAGGAGGAGGAGGGAGATGCGAAGGAGACGACGGAGGCAGTGGAGTGCTAGAGCCAGAGACCGCACTAGCGCGTCTTCTGAAGTTCTGCTCGGCACGGAGGGCTCATCCGTGATGTGTGCCTGGGTGGCTACAGCGCCGACACGGGAGCCTTGTAAGTTTCGCCTCTCGTGTGCGCGTTCCGAACATCTTGATCCCCTTGGTCCGACCTCACCTCCTCCTCCTCAAGTTTGTAGTTCCTCTATTCATCGTCCTCCTCATCGTTCTCCTGGTCCTCTTCAGATGTCTCTTTCTCTTGTTGCTCTCTCTCTCTCTCTCTCTCCGAATCTTCCTCCTCGCCCTCCTCTTCCTCCTCATTCTCCCGCTCTTCGTCATCGTCCTCTCCCTCCTGCTCCTGCTCCTTCTCCTCCGGCTGGGAAGAGTATGCTGCCAAGCAGCTCGAATCTCGGCAGGGAGTGTGCGCGCACGTAGAGTTGTTGATGTTATGGCGCATCAGCTCACTTTGCGAATCCCCTGCGGTTCGGGATGGGCTCTGTGCGTTTACAGCTTCTTGTCAGGCGCACAGCTGGTCTCAAATGACGATGGCGTGCGAATTTGCCGGCTAGAGCTGACCAGAAGCCGTCGACAAGAACGGCGGTCCGCCTACGAGAATCGTCAAAATAAATGTACTGACGCTTGCAGCAACAGGCATCGGGAATATGTAAGTTCCTTCTCAATGCTCTCGGAACCTGCTGCCTCTTCTATATATGGTGTCGCATGGTGTTCCCTCTAGCTCTTTATTCCTGTCTCTCTGTCTCTCTTTCTCTGTGTCTTTCCTCCAACCACAGTTATTCCTCACCTCGCCATCTCTCTCTCTCTCTGTCGCTCTCTCTCTCTCTCTCTTTGTTTCTGTCTTTCTTCTCTATGTGTAGGTATATCGCTGTCTTTGCCACTCTATCCCTGTCGGTCACAGATCCTTTATCCAGAAAGCGCCATCCAGCATGAAGCACCACAGTCCATTATCCACCCTGGGAAGGAGACATCACCCGCAGCCATGTTCGCTAAAAAGCCGCATGTTTATCTCAAGGATGGGGTCTGCGAAACCAGGTATGTCAAACGAGAAACCGGCGTGTCCGGAGGAGGAGGAGGCGGAGGAGGAGGAGGAGGAGGAGGGAAAGGAGGAGGAGGAGTAGGAGGAGGAGGGGCGAGAGGAGGAAGAGGAGGAGGAGGAGGAGGAGGAGGAGGAGGAGGAGGAGGAGGAGGCAGGTGCACCACAAAGCGTCGTGCCACCCGATGCACCGCAGGGAGCCACAGAAGCCCTGTGGCACCTCACGAAGTTCAAAGCTCGACGACGAGCGTGGCCCCTTCCTAGGCTTCTCGTGGCAAGATGTTTGACCGTATACCCAGAGATCCGACGTCGTGATTGTATCATGCGGGGTCCCAAGACGCCTCACGGGCAGAGGGAGAGCGTGGGGAGGAGCTGGAGGCGGGGAGGACAGGCGTCCCTTTCCAGGGGATTGAAAGAGTGCTGTAGCGATGGGGGCCTCGTGGGGAACGAGGGCACGATGGTTGGACTAATCGTGCGATACAGATCCGGTGTGGGACGAAGAAGGGGCGACGGAATGGGGGCCGATCGCGGTGGAGAGCGAGCAAAACTTCGGAGGCGCTTAGCGGACAGGGCAGGGAAGAGGGGGGGGCGGAGGGCCAGGCGCACGAGAGGGGGGAGGCGGAGGCGGAGGAGGAGGAGGAGGAGGAGGACGAGGAGGACGAGGATGACGATGAGCACGAGGAGGACGAGGAGGCCGAGGAGGAGGAGGAGGAAGAGGACGGGGAGTTTGAGGGCATGGAAGAGCCTTGTCCCCATGATGCACTCTCTGACGGCATATTCAGCGTGCCGCCCCCATAGCACCCCTTCGGATGACGATTGAGGCGATGAGAGATGTTTTTCCCAACCATCCTGTGGTGTTGGGTCCTCGTTTTGAAGAGACGGTCCCCGCGTTCTCCTTCTC
>CAUYUJ010014364.1:171278-196278 GCA_963575745.1 Prorocentrum cordatum | reverse complement strand
CGATCAACGATTGTTCGCTGTTCGCTCGGGAGAGGTCACGCGGGGACGGCCCTGGCGGAAGGAGGGGCGCAGGGAAACGCTGAAGGATGAGGCAGGGAGGTGTAGGATTACAGAACTCCGCATGGCAGTCATGATATCGAGCGTGGAAAGGAGACGAAGAGAGCGCCCGAGGCCCTGCTTCGCCCCAAAACAATTGCAGACACCGTCCGGACATGAGGTTGCACAGCGACCCACATGTTCAAGAAGCGCCTGACGCATCGGCGACCAGTTCTCATTAGAGGTGGTTGATGGCGTTCTTGTCGAGCGGTTCGTGGCCATCGTGATCTGTGGTTCTGGAATACCAGGTAAGGTGCAGCCATGCTGAAGCAATAGCATACCACAAAGATCCCTATTGTTGTGATAAGGAGGTATGGGGGGGGGTGATGGGCGCAGCTTTCGGTGTGCGATCGGCGTCGGACCAGACTCGAAGTATGTAGGTGTTTCTGTGTACACATGCATGCATTTGTATGTATATATTCACCTATATTCAAATTGTTATAAGCTCGCAATAATAAAATGGCGTCTCGCGCCATGCTCATTGGCACTTCAAGTTTCGCACGCAGGCGATAGATGGGATATCAAAGAGAGAGAGAGAGAGAGAGAGAGCGAGAGAGGGATTACACACATTATATTCATTACGGGGTAGTAGTATGTTCATGGACTTTCTCGTCGTTATCCTAAGTTGCGTTATTAGACATGTCCTCCAATGTGATATCCCCTTCCCAGCGAACCATTCTCTGTCTTCCTTCTCAGTTTCTGTTTATTGTGGAGGCTCCTTCTTGGAGGGCCTCGCGGGGCCTGGGCGAAAGCAGCTTGGGGCCTCTGGGGTCGTGCTGGGCGCGTTTTGGTGGCCTCTGGGGGGTGTCTTTCGGCCCCAGTTGCTGTCCACCGCGGTCTTCCTCAACGACAGAAATACGATTCGAAGTGGTTTCGGGGGTATATCAAGACCAGATTGGGCCGCCACGGGGCTCTCTTATGGCCGTATTGGAGCCTTGCTGGGTGTTCTTGGACTCTTCTGATGCCCCGTTGGCCCGTCCTGACTTTCGTGGCCTCGCTGGCGGTCTCGGAGGCCCTGGGAGACAGAAGAACCGAACATTCCCACATCATCTAAACCTTAACAGTAACCAGTGACCTTATGCGTTTGGGCGGTCTTTTGGCTGTCGTCGTTGGGTTGTCGTCGGGCGTCTTGGGAGCGTGTGGGACCGCTTCGGGCTCCCGCGGGGGCGTATGACCTTAAGGGGCCCCGGGGCACACACATAAATACACACAAATCCCAGGATTTCCCATATTTTTTCTGTATTTTCTGGGTGTTCGTCTCCCCCCCCACTTCCCTGTATTTACCCATATTCTCGCGGGAGTCGACGATTAGTTGTGTTTGTGTGTTTTTGTTCCCTCCTGATGACCGCCGTCCTGACTTTTCTGGGCTCGCTTTCGAATTCCACCAGGGACGTCCGGGAGTCTTGGAAGGCCAAGGATACGTCCTGCAGGAGCGTCCAAGGAGGGGGCATAAGGAGGCCGAATCTCGCTTAGGAGGGCGGGGCCACGCCTTGCAAAAAATAAAAAGTCTGCTGCGATCGATCTGTCGACATCATGGCCCATCGGCCTCATCATCAGTCCACCGACCCAGTACGCAACTGTGCCTGCACACGTGCATCGAAGAAAGAAAAACGCCATAAACATAAACTTTTGGCGCTCCGCGCAGATTTATTGGATCCGCGCTGGGCCCCCCCAGCGGCGCCTCCGGCGCCGCCCCTGGCGCGCTCCTGGGGGTCCAGATCCAAGACATCCGCGCGGAGCACCAACAGTTTATGTTTATGCAGTTTTTTCTTCTACTACAGTCAAGACGCTGAAATAAAAACCGCTCTGGAAGAATTTCGCTGTTCCTCAGGTTATTCCGTGATTGTTCCTCCAGCCCTCCTCGCGCACCCAGGCGTTTCGAGCGCCAAAACAAAAAGGGTTCGTTCCTCATGTAGCGTTCCTTGTTGCAGCAGCCCCACTGTACTTGTGCCGGCCTCTGATCTCGCACGGCTCCCACATGGAGGGCTGAGGCCGCCCGCACCACACACGTGAATTTCCTCACGGCCTCTGTGCGCGCCGTGCTTCCCTTCCTTCCCCCGTGGTCGCCCTCTCTAGATCCGGGCCGTAGTGTTTGCAGTTCGCCTTGCTGTGACCCCCCTCGGGCTTCGGACGCGGTGCGCGAGAGCCATCGCCGCAACAAGACATGTTGATCCCGACATTTGGCCGATCTCACGGGTATTCGACCAATCGGTCTCACGATCTGTGCATCGATCCAGAATAAATATGTCTTACTATGGTGTCTCCCGTTCTCACCGAAATCTGCATCGGTCTAGTTATTTGTCCAGCTGCCTGCGGCAAGTGCCGCCACCGTGCCAGCCCAGTACTCTCGGAGGCGACTGTCAAGGGGCTGCAGGAGTCTGTAACATGTGAGCCGAGTGGCGTGAAGGGAACAGAGTGCGTTGGCGTTTGGTGCAACGATCAGAACGCCATCACGTGTCATAAGTCGGCCGTCTTGAATTTATCCTGCATCTTGTGGGGTCATTCTGGGGCGGAGTTTGAGGATGAAGGAGACATGATGGGGGATTAGCAGGAGGAGGCGGAGCGTAGTGATGGTGATGAGGTTGAGGAGGAGGAGGAGGAGGAGGAGGAGGAGGTAGAAGAGGAGGAAAGGACGGCCATGACAAGTGCCACCGTTTCGTCTTCATGTCTCGTGAGGCGGTGATGGAGTACATCTGGGCCGTTCTAGGGCTGTGTTGGCCTCCTGTGGGTCAGTCTTGGGGCTCCCTTGAGGCTCTCTTGGGCCGCCTTAGGCCATTTTGGGCGGTCTTGTTCTCTTAGCCAGTCGTGAAACCCCCTTGGCCAGATACGACAACAAGTGGACCCAAGTCGTGTGCAAAGTCACACACGGTACAGACGACAAGATTCGTTTTAAGTTCGCAGGAGTCAAGCCCGCGCTGAAACACCAATGCAAGGACTTATGCAACAAATGTATCGACATCTACACAGGCAGGTGCGCAGAGAAAACCGGGGATATTGCGCCATCGATGGCTGGGAAGAAGGACCCCACAGTTGGCAAACAACATCACAATCGTTGCGCTATGGTTGCTGATGGTTATTGGATGTCGGCGCGCAATCACATGACTGGGGAGACACACCCTTTCGGAATCAGCGGTGCGCTTCTACAACGACATGCGTTGGGATTCCCACAAGGAAGACTACGGCACACTGGTTACCGCTGCGCCTGCTATCATCATCGCCGACCTCAAACACGCTATCGTCGTCGAGATCTACGGGCTAGTCTACCCAGCTCACGATCGAATGCCAGATCAGCACACGCAGGTGAAGGTACGATGCATGAGCCACGGGACCAAGGAGTTACCAGACGACATGAGATTCCATGATCAACCTACCTTGACGGGTGGTTCGAAGCACCCCGTCGGCCTATTGGATCAAACTGGTATTCCAGCTACTGGAGAACACTTCAACAAGATGGGTTTACCGTCGCCGCTCCATCTGTACAACAAGCGTGGGCCTACAACAATTCCAGAGGGGCCGCAGAAGCGTGTACTCGGTGAGCGCTCACCTTGATGCACCAGCCTACGTACACGACTTGTCCCAGAGCATCGTACATACACATGTTCCGCTGTATCGGCTTACACGGTGTATTGAAGCACGCCGTCACACAGCATTCCGCCCTCACCGTTACCAACCAGGGTGTGTCGTCTACAGCGCTACGGATAAGTGGATTCCACTATACGCTACTTTCAAGGCGCTACGCATCGAGTGGCACGCATGACGAGAGTGGCCCGAACGCCCTCCGTCCCATATCCTCAGTCCTTGTCGATCACCGTGAGCTTCAGGACTGCGGGATTGCTTGGAGGGGGCCCTACCCTTCCCCTCTCCCGTCTTGAAAACTTCGGGATCGACTCACCCGGGCGTGGGTGCGTCCCGCGGCCGCGCGCGACGCGCCCCCCCCCCCCCCGCCTCCCGTGGGGCGCCAGCGTGCGCGCAGCCGCGGAGTGAGTTCGCCGCGCGGCGTTGCGAGAGAGAGAGGGAGGGGGAGGAGGGGGTGGAGGAGGGGGAGGAGGAGGAGGAGGAGGAGGATGAGGAGGAAGAGGAGGACAAGGAAGAAGAGGAAGTGGAAGAGGATATAAAGGACGGCTGTCGCACCACGCGCCAGGGGTGGCCTACGCTCGGGGCAACTCTCCTTCGGTAAATTCGGGTGTGTGGATTCGTGAAACATCTACCGGCAACGACTGCGGAGTCGGCTCGAAACCTAAGCGCGCGCTTAGCGCGCGTGAGGTTCTAGTACGCGTATACATACGAATATATATATATATATAGACGAGTGTGTGAATATGTATACAGATATGCAAATCTATATTGTTGTCCCGATGCGTGTCCACCCGTGAGTTGAAGTATGAGTCCAATGCAATTCAAAGAAGATGTCGGTTCCCCCCCACGCACACAGACAACACGTCCTTATCATCCGAACGCTGGTCTATATAGTCGATCGTCCTCTCTCAATGTCCTTCAATCTACCAGCCTTACTGTTTATCGCTCGGCCCCCTTATTACTGACCCGTAGACCCTTCAATTGTAGGACAACCACGGTGAGGAAGCAACCGTGGGCCAACCACGGGACCACCGCGGACCCACCACAGAACGAGTACGGGACTTCGCGGGACAACCGTAGGACAACCACGGGACAGCCACGGGTCGACCACCAGGAACCACGGGACGCTCATGTGATAACCGTGGGACAACCATCGGGGCAACCGCGGGCCCCCCGCGGTACATCCACGGGGCAAACCATAGGACAACCCCAGGCCAAACCCCAGGTCCATTGTAGCCCCTTGGCGCGCAGACGCAGGCGACGCAAGCCGACGTGGACAACCCTCAACTGGGGCAGGATCTCTCTTGCCCTCGCACAGCTTCGCATCCTTGCGCGCACGCGCGCCACGCAGGACACGAAAGGAAATCGGGATCGATTTCCCATGGGGGGGGCGGTCCTTTCACTCCGATCTCACTCCGCGGCCTCTGCTGCACATTCACCAGGGCCCCTTCACCGAGTTTCTCATGATGCACTCCGGGGAAGGACAGGTGCACTGTGGCGTCGGCGATGCTTCCAGGGCGCTGATCTCGGCTGGCATGCCGCCTTACATTGCTTCCCGAAGGACCAGGCGCATAGCAAGCGGAACAGGATCTCTCCGCATCGAGGGCCGACGCAATCCATCTTGGCCAGAGTGCATCCGGACTCAGGATGCAGGAGACCGGCCAGCATCCATCGCTGTCTGCCTCCGCGCCCCGCACTTCAAAGGCGCCCCTTGCATCCCAAGCGTCTTCGGGCGGTCCGTGCCTGCGTCCATCCGTCCTGTCCCATTTGCAACATTACTGGATTGATCGTCCCAGGTCTATGGTTGCTCATCGGGTTCGAAGTGCACGCCTTCTACACCGTTGCCCTGCCGTGGTTTGCGTTCGGCAAGCCCTTGAGACTAGTTTGCAGTGTGCTGGCAGGCTGTGCTTGGTGTTGCGTTGCCTGTCTTGCCCGCAGGCATTGTTCTGCTGCACTCCGCACGCATAGTTCAACTCCAACTCCTTGGGGGAAGGGGGAGGCGTTGACCGATGAATGTGGCATGAGTGTTCGCTATTTTTTCCGAGGCCCGTATCCCAACATCGCTCTGCATAATCGTGCGCTTTCTTGCCGTCTCTCTCTCTCTCTCTCCCTTTCTCTCTCCCTCTCTCTCCCTCCCTCTCTCCCTCTCTCTTCCCTTCGACGACGCCACGCCGGCGCCACCTTCTCGCAGCCGTCATGCGACAGCGCGGCACCCTCGTCGGCGGCCAGCGGCACCAGGCGGTAGAGCTCCACGCGCGGCGGGGCCCTCCTATCCGATGCACACCGGCGGCGGGCGGGCCCCGCGGGAGCCACGGCGGCTCCGTGCCGTGGCGACCCCGGCCGACGTCCTCGTCGTCCTCGTCGTCGGCGTCGTCGTCATTGCCGTCGTCGTCGTCGTCCTCGTCGTCCTCGTCGCCCTGGTCGTCGTAGTCGTCGTCCTCGTCGTCGTTGTCGCCCTCGTCGTCCTCGTCGTCGTCGTCCTCCTCCTCCTCGTCGTCGTCCTCGTCGCCCTCGTCGTCCTCGTCGTCCTCGTCGTCCTCGTCGTCCTCGTCGTCCTCGTCGTCGGCGTCGTCGTCGTCGTCGCCGTGATGCTCGCCGCCACGACCCCGGCGTCGGTTTCTGACACCTCGTGGACCGCGTGGAGCGTCCAACCCCTGCAGCTTCGGCGGCTTCCCGATCGCCAGGTCGCTCCCTGCTCGCCGAGTCCGGGGCGCTTGCGGCGCTCCACCTGGACCGCCCGCGGCGGGGTCGCCGCTGGCCGACGAACGGCGCGAGCCTACCGCAAGCGAGAGGGGAGAAGCCTTCGCCCCAAAGATCCGAGGCTCCGAACAAACTGAAGCGGCCGGTCTTGGCATATTCGAGTTTTTTTTTAACGGGCGAAGAACGGTATAACATAAACTTTTTCGCTGTCGGGGCGCCTGTCCCAGGGCGGCTGGAAAGTTTATACCGTTACGGTGGCACCGTAGGGGTATAAATTTTCCAGCCGCCCAGGGGCAGGTGTCCCCGACAGCGAACAAGTTTATTTTATACCGTTCTTCGCCCGTTAATTTGTTGGGGGGCTCGGGCAAGTTTATTTGCATGGACGGGGAGGGGGGGGGCCTGAGCCTGAAGCAGGCCGAAAACAACTCGACGTGCGGAAATCACGCTAGTCGAAAGGCACTTGCACGCTCGAATTCGATTGAAGAGGAGCGAGGGGGGGGAGCGAACGCCATGCAGGTAAACTTGCCTGGATCTAAAGAAAAACATGCTCATTTCAGCCTCCAGGGGCACTCCACGGGCCCCGGGAGCGTCAAAAAATGGCTCAGGACGAAAGATTGCCAAGAAGTGGTCCACGCATCAAGCTAAAATTGGAGCGCCGGATATCTGGGGGCGGGCCTTATCAAAGGCGGCGGGGCTTCCCAGAAGCCCTCGAAGCCCTCTCGCCTCCTCCCCCTCCTCCCCCTCCTCCTCCCCCTCCTCCTCCTCCTCATGCTCCTCCTGAGACCTTCTCCGGAGACCACGAGCGGCGAACATATCCGCATGCGCGCCCTCGCCGTCGGGATTCCAGTGCCCGATCCTGCGGATACGCGCGGTCGCACGGCTGCGTTCCGCGCGGGGCATCCGCAGACAACAGCGCCCCGTGTGCGCGAGGCCGCGAGTACGGCTCTGTCCCTTCGCCCACGAGAGCAGAGGGCAGAAAGTCCATCCCCACAGTAGTCTCCCCGACAAGCGAAGTCGTTTGGGAAACGCACCCACGGAAGAAATCGAACAGGGCAGGGCTGTTTAGTCAACGCCCAGGGTCTGGATGGTTTCCCTCTTTTGATAGAAGACGCAAGCGGCTTCTTTCCAGGTAGCGCACAGAGAAGACGCAAGCGCGCCCAGCCGCGTAAGCAGAAACACGGCCCCTGCAGTCCACGAGACCGGCCTCGTGATACGAGCGTTCGCGCAATGCGTAAGTACCCTCTCGAAACCAGCGTGGATTCATGTACGCGCACGTCTGTCTTTCGCTCCCGATTCTCATATGGTACGCACAGGGACATACCTGGCGGCGCGCGCTCGACCCGAACATACCGTATTACCCATCTTGCCATGGACTCGTTTCCCGAGAGGTGTAGGCCAAAAGCGCCCGCCCCGACGCATGTACTGAGAGACTTCTCGGTGCGCGCGTCGCCCCCGGGGGGGGGGGGGCGACGCACACATGGTACTAGTATGCTGGGGTGATGCCCATTCAGAGACGCCGGGACTTCTTGAGAGCGCGGTCGCATTCTGAGAAGGATCAAGAGGAGGAGGAGGAGGAGGAGGAGGAGGAGGAGGAGGATTCCTCTCTCTCCTTCTCTCTCCCTCTCTCTCTATATCCCTCTCTCTCTCTTTCACTCTCTCTCTCTCTCTCACTCTCCCCATCCGTCTCGCCCTTCCTCCTTCCCTGCTCACTCGCAATGCCAGCTCAAGGTTGAATGTCGTGATGCCTGGCGCGAATCGCTGTCACTCTCGAGAGGCAACTTTGCGCGAAGGGTTGCCGGGTGGTCGTCCCCTCCATCACCGCCCTGGACCAGAGCGCAATGAGGGCACAGCAGGCGAGCAGCGTCTTCGTCCAGCTCTTAGTGCACACCTCGTGCGGATGCTTCCGAATCTCGTCCCCGCGAGCGCAGCGAGATTCGGAGTCTCGGCCAGGGCACGACGCCGCTCACGAATGGGGTGGTGCCGATAAAGACTGCCCGCTTCAGCTCGCTCGCGAAGGTGCTGTGGCCTCCATCGTGCGGGCGGCCACCCCCTGGGTGGTGGGACCTTCAAGCGGCGCACTGGCCCCATGGCAGCAGGCGCTCGCGCACGTGCCCACGCTCTGGCATCGCTCGGACGTGTCCTTTCTTCTCTGCGAGAACGCTCGGCATTGGGGAAACCAAGAGGTACCGATGCCGCTACTCCCTGGACCTCTCCTGGGGTGCGTTCTGACAAGAATTTCGAGACGAACCCAGCGGTGGCGACGAGATCCTCCTAGAAGGCCCACAAAGGGGGCAACGAGGGAAGGGTAGAGGTATGGGTGCCTTTTCCTCCGAGGCATCGCTCGGACGCTCAGAATCGCTCGGACGGGTCATCGAGAAGCAGATTGTGGAGAAGTGCGCGCGGAAAAGTACGCGCGCGAGGAGGAGGGGAGGAGGAGGGGGAGGGCGGAGGAGGAGGAGGAGGAGGAGGAGGAGGAGGAGAGGAGGAGGGAGGAGGAGGAGGAGGAGGAGGAGGAGGAGGAGGAGGAGGAGGAGGAGGAGGAGGAGGAGGAGGAGGAGGAGGAGGAGGAGGAGGAGGAGGAGGAGGAGGAGGAGGGGGAGGAGGAGGAGGAGGAGGAGGAGGAGGAGGAGGAGGAGGAGGAGTGCATCGTGAGTCATCCTGCGGAGAGGTACACGCGCGCGAGATCGAGCCAACAGCGCACGGGGGGCGGACGCCCGAGCGAGCGGCAGGGCCAACGCAGCAGGCGAGGCAGGTCGGCGGCCACGACGGGCCGCGCCTCAGCCTCGGAGGGCTGTCGCGTGCAGCGCGGCGTGGGCAGCCAGCGCCTCGTGTCAAGTCGGGCGCGTGCCCCCACAGGGGAGACGTGCCAGACGCCGTCCGGAAACGGTCCGGGGACGATGTGTTGGTGCACTGGTTTGCCTGTGGCGGATTCGTTGTTGATGTATGTTCACTTGTCGCCCCAAAGCCGCCTGAAATTGTCAGGGCGAGCGCGAGATGGCCAGGCTCCAAGCGAAAGATAGAGAGAGAGAGAGAGAAAGAGAGAGCCAGAGAGAGAGAGAGAGAGACAGCGAGTTTCACGGGCGCCTGGGTGCGAACACGTCAACGAAGAACCCCCTAAAAGGGTCAGGGCGAGCACGAGATGGCCAGGCTCAGACACACAGAGAGGGAGAGAGAGAGAGAGAGAGAGAGAGAGAAAGAAAGAGAGAAAGCGAGAAAGAGGTAGAGAGAGAGAGAGAGTTTCACGGGCGCCTGGGTGCGAACAAGTCCTCGATGCGGTCGACAATTCGGGTGGGCGGGGGGCAGGAGTTTCCCCCCCCCCGCCCGACCCCCCCCCCCGCCCCAGCATCTCAAGCACCTGGCGAGCGATGCCCCTCCCCACCTCACGCAGAGCCCCCTTCTTTCTGCAATCCCACTCTCTAGATTTGAGCCCAGATTGCGAATTAGGCTGTCTTCTCATCGACGGCTCTCTTCTGCTGTCAACCCCACTCCTTGTCACTGCATCGTGCTCAAGCGTCTGCCCCTCTGCCAGTGTTCCATCGTCTGTCCACCGCCTTCTGTCTCCTTGCGTCCGCCCCCTCACTTTTTATGTCCCTGCCTTCTGGTCCTCTCATCTTCGGTTTATGCATGAGGCCACGCTTCATAAGCATCTCCCGTCGGCGCCATTCCAGGTCGTGTCAGTGCGAGGGCAGAGCATATCTCCTGTCCCTCGTTGCGCTCTGCCCCCCCCCGCTGCTCCTCGCATGACCGTTCCCCTGAAAGGTTTTTTTCCAGTGCGGATCTACATGGATTACGCGTTGACGACGTTTACAGATCCTGGCAGGCCAGCTCGGCTTCCAAGACAGCGAGCAACCAGTACCAGGTACGCCACAGTGCGAGCGGACTTGCGCCATATGTTTAAAGTATGTGATATCTCTTTCTCTCTCCAGGCGTATCGAGCATCGCTGTGTCTGCCTGTCTGCGTTTCCATTCGGTACACGCTCGCACCATCCAGGGCAAAATGTAGAAAAGGAAATGACGGAGGCCGTCAGGCCAGGACGGTCGGTAAACAGCCTCCTATAGTGCGTCTTATGGGGATGCCTAGTGGCCTCTTGCGGAGAGCCCAGGGGCAGCATTACCAACGAGGAGAGTGAGGGGGGAGAGAAGCGTGGCCACTGCCACCGCCACCGCCACCGCCATCAGCACCCTCCCTCCTCTGCATCCTTCTCCTTCCCTTGCTCCTCGCACCCTGCCCCCGCTCCACGGCACGCCTGGACGGTTGGCATATCAGCTGGTCACGCGGCCCACTTGCGAGGGCGGGGGGTCGATCCAGGTGCCCGAGGTGACACCGCCGCCGTGCCACCCGACCACTCGTGGTTGGCGACCCTTCGAGCACTGCCAAGACGGGCCATCACGTGTGACACCTCTCGCCTCCAGTTCTGAGAGGAGCTCTCACGGAGCTTATTCGGGCCGTCCTGGGGGTGTTAGGGGCTCCTTTGGAGCAGTCTTGGGGGTCACTTGAGGCCCTCGCTGGGCGTCTTGGAGCCCTTTAGAGCCGTCGCGGGGCGGCCCTCTTGGGCCGTCTTGGGGGTTACCTGGTTCCGTCGTATGGCCGTCTCGGGGCTCTCTTCGGCCGTCTTGGGTCCTTTTCAGGCCGTCTTGGGTTCTTCCGGAGGCACTTTTTGGGGCCAGCTTGGCGCTCTCTTCGGGGCGCCTTGGGGCGTCTCAGGGCCCCCAGTGGGCCAGTTTGAATTCCCGACGACTGGAATTGGAGCGGCATTTGAAATTGAAATAGGTAAGAATGTGTTTGCCATTTCGAGGCCCTTTGTGAGAGCATCCTCAGGAGTCTTGGAGCCTTTCCGAGCCTCTTGAGACCCACCATGCCCTTCCCTCGGACTGCTGAGTGTCTGCGAAAAGAATATAAGTGGGTTATTTTGGCGGCCTTGGTGGCCCTCTTGGAATACTTGAAGAGTTTCGGAGGGCCCGAGGGGGGCGCCGGGGCGTTCAGGATCCTAGGGAGGCGTGTGGGGGGGTTACATAGAGGATTGCAGTATCTCTGCCAGGCAGCACTTGGCATCCTACAGCGCCTCAACGTGCCAAGATGTACGGTGGCGGATCCCAAACGACGCGGCGAGTTCACACGTTGATGATATGCCTTCCATTGGTAGAACCAGGTTTTCCATTGAGTGCAGAGCGTCATTTCGCCAACGCCCCACTGTTCAAATGTGCTGACGTGAACATCTGGGCCGATTTCTTGGCAAATGTCCATGCGTGATGGAAGTGCAGTGGCTGGTTGAGAACGTCTGAACAATCATGGGTGTTGTCAATTGCGACTACGCATGTAACTCGATTGAGTAACAGATTTCTGTGGTCACTGAGTTAGACGATCATTCCATGCACAAGTCACGAATCCGTAGCAGCAACATGTTGCTGTTATTGTTGAGGCGTGGTTCCTGGCAGTCACACAAGCACTTCCCAGATGGAATATGCAAACCGTATGCATCAACGAGTGCGCGTCGTATTCCCCAGACAGCGGTTACACTTAGCACTTGTCTTCTAAGGAACTGGGCCTGCGGGTTGGTCTGTGGCGGCTATGTTGTCGCCCTCGTCGCTGTTCATCGTCTGGGCCTTCAGGTCGGCGTGGCGACTATATCGTCGCTGTCGCCGCCTCGTCGCTGCCCGCCGCCGCCTCGCATAAATTCCATTTTCGCAAAAATAGAAATTTGGATCTAGTCCGGATTTTACCACCACCACCACCATCACTGGATCCTCCGTTGCCTGTGGGATCGTAAAATATACATATGATTGTGCCTCATCGCTCATTTGAAATATGAATTCTTACATCCCCAGCCAAACCGGTTCGCCCCCCCCATTGTTATATGATTGGTCAAGCCGTATGATGCGCGCACACATTCGTTGATGACAAGTCATTTGTATCCAAGAATATGTTACAACAGCTTTGGCGAAGTGCACACGCGCGCGTTGTCGCGCCCGCATGCCGGGGCCAGTCATAAGCTTAGAGCTTCGCACGTGCTTCCACATCGAATCTCCGAGCACACATAAAGCACATCGTCTTACAACCTGCATTTACAGAATCAAACAAAGTGTGCGCGCGCTCGTGCGAGTTTTAAAGATAACATGTTGCAATCGTGCTCGCGTTCGTGAGAATATTACCAAACAGGCCTCTCGCGCGCGCGTTTCAAAATCTTTCGACCGCTCTTGCGCGCGTGCTGGTACGTACATGATCGCTGACAACTTACTACCACTCGCACCACTCGCGCGTCGGTCGCGCGCGCATTTCGAGGTCTTCATAAGCCCTTCATCACCGACACGTGGTCACCATCATCGTCATCAGCATGAGCGGCATTGTTGCGGTCATTGGCCTTGCCGTTATCATTGCCATCGTCGTCGCCAGCACCCCCACTGCCACCATGGCGCCCGCCGTTTTCGACGTCGCAACGGCACCGCGCTCGCCCGAGGCACCGACGCGCGCCGAAGCGCCCGCGCGTCAGCGCGGCCTGCGAGACGCGCAGGGAAGACCGCGGCGGCCAGCGGCACCGCGGCCGCGTCGGTCGCGCCAAATTTGCTGGCCGCTCGGCGCGCGAGCCCGCGCGCGCAAGCGCGGCCGCGGCGACGTGCCGGCCAGCGCCAAGCAGTCATCGCAATTTCCGCCGCGTCGGTTTCGCAAACCCAGCCCCGGGCGGGCGGGATGATTGCGCGACCAGCGGGGTTGGCGAGGTCGAGCTCGAAGGGGTGAGTTCTTTCATCTAGCCAGGAATTAAACTCCGCCGCCCGCCCCTGGGACCCCCCCCCGCGGGGACGTGCAATTCACGGATGGCCCTGCCTCGTCGTCCACTTCGAAAACAAATTTACCATCCTAGCCGAGCCGGGCTCGACGCCCTCCTCCGCGCCACTTCCACATCATTCTTAGCAGGCGATATTGCGCGCGCGCTCGTCTCACACAAACCATTAATGTCCAGGGCGCTCTGGCAGAACAGCTGGCAAAGTGCGCGCGCGCGCGTCTTTGCGCGCCGGGTTTCGCAGGGATTTGCGCATCGAGGTTCGCGGCGCACTTGATAGCGCATGGCCCTGCAGTTTGAATGTTCAGACACACGGCATGCGCGCGCCCTTGCGAATTCATTGTTTTGCAAAAAAACAGCGTCAGTGTGCAGTCGCCCGCAAATCGTCAAATGCGCCCAAGCGGGTTTCTCGCGCGCGCGCGCGCGCCAGAATCATTCGAACGCCCTCGCGCGCGCGCGGGGCGGGCGGGGGCGCGACCCCGATCAGATAGCGCCGCGCGGGCCACTTGCGCCCGTCGGCCGCGAGCGCGTGTCGAAACCCGCCCCAGACCTTCATCGCAGAAACGCGGGCGCCGTCGTCGCTGTCAGCGCGATCGACGCCGGCGCCGCCACTGCCTCCGCCGTCGCTCTCGCCATCGTCGCCACCAGCGTCGCCGCCATCATCGCAGCGCCCGCCGCTGTCGACGTCGCCGCGATGCCCCGCCCGCCCGAGCCGCCGATTCGCATTGGAGTGCCCGCGCGTCAGCGCGACCTGCGTGACCCGCAGGGAAGACCGCGGCGGCCAGCAGTTCCGCGGCCGCGTCGGTCGCGCCAGACTTGCCGGCCGCTCGGCGCGCGAGCCCGCGCGCGAAAGCGAGGCCGCGGCGACGCGCCAGCCGGCGCCGAGCAGTCATCGCAATCGCCGCCGCATCGGTTTCGCAGACCAAGTCGCTGGCGGGCGGGCGGGGTGATTGCGCGAGCACTGGGGTTGACTGCGCGCCCCGAACACAATTTGATGTTCTCTTCGACGTAGGAATTAGGGTCAGCCGCGCCCCCGAGGCAGGAATTGTCGGCCCCCCCCCCCCCCCTCCCATGGGATGTGCAATGCGTGCCGGATTCTGCACAATCGTTTTTTCTAAACACAAGCTTACACAACCCCGGCCAGGCTGCCAAATCCGACCCCCCCCCCCCCCCCCCCCCCGCACACCCCACCCACGCCTACCATCCCGCGGGGGGGGGGAACATAGAAAACGTTCGCGCACACTCGCGCATTCCGCTTATCAGAAATTGCACTTTATATACAAATAGCCGTTCGCAAAGCATGGGACGGCGCGCGCGCGTCGCGGCGCTGGCACATCAAAATCGTTCATAAAGCGTTTTGGCGCCACGCACATTGCGCATCGAGCGCCCCGAACACATGGGGGCACATGGATTCCCATTGCGACTGTTCACCAGAAGCTGGCGCGGTTTTGCGAAGAATTAAGAGAACCGTACCTCTTCGTTGTTTAACATGTCCACCAGGCGACCAACGCACCAGTCGCGCGCGCGCGCGCGTCGGAATCATTCAAACGCCCCTGCGCGCGCGCTGGGCGGGGGGGGGGGGCGCGACCCCTGTCAGGCAGCACCGCGCGGGCCGCTCGTGCCGGTCGGCCGTGCGCGCACATGGAAATGCCCCAACAAAAATCATCGCCGAAACGCGGGCGCCATCATCGTCACCGGCGCGATCAGCATCGGCGCCGTCGTTGGCCTTGTCGTCGCCGTCGCCACTGTTGCTGTCGCCGCCAGCATCGCCATGATCACCGCTGCACATGTGCTGCCGACGTCGCCACGGCACCGCGCCCGCCCGAGTCACCCACTCGCACAGCAGTGCCCCGCGCCAGCGCGGCCTGCGAGACGCGCGAGTAGCTGGCCGCTCCGCGGGCGGGCGGGCGCGCGCAAGCGCGGTCGTGGCGACGCGCCAGCCAGCGCCGAGCAGCCATTGCAATGGCCGCCACCTGGGTTTGGCAAACCGCGTCGCGGGCGGGCGGCGTGTGGGGTGATTGCGCGAGCAGAAAACCATCAATTCCGGCAGTGTGAATTGCGCCGTGTACGTATCACCGCGTAGGTTATTTTCATCTAAAGCAAAGAAATTAGGATCGGCCACGCACGCACCGCCCCACCCCCACCCCAAGATCCTAGATTCCCCGAGGGAGCAACACAATTTTGGTTAGCCCAGCTAGGCGGGCATCGCACCCCGCCCCCACCCCCCAATCGTCTTCGTCGAAGCAACGGCATGAGCGCGCATTCATGTATCCCAAACCGTCAACTGTCAAAAACTCCTTACGACAGATGTGATTAAGTCCACGCGCGCGCATCGTCGCGCGAATGCCATAATCACACAGATAAGCGAGTGGTTCTGCAAAGATTTCAAGATCGAGCTTCCCGGGACTATTTCAACGCCAATGTTTGAGCCATCTGTTCGTTTATAAAACGTGTGCGCGCGATCTTGCGAACTTTGTTCTTACGAGAACCAGGGGTTCCTTCCAATTTCCATCAGCTTCGACACACCGTGCCTCTCGCGCGCGCATGTCGAAATCATTAGAACGCCCTTGCGCGCGTCCAAGCGAGGGGGGGTCACGACATTTATCAAATAGAGCCACGCGGGCCATTAGCGCCTGCTGGCCGCGCGCGCATCTCGAATTCCTTCAAGACTTTGATCCCTGACACGCGGACGCCATTATAGTCGCCATCGCGATCAGCATTGGCGCGGACATCGGCCTTGCCGTCGTCATCGCCGTCGTCGTCGCCACCGTCTCCAGCATCGCTACCATCATCATCGCGTGCGCCGTTGCCGCCGTCGCCACGGTACCGCGCCCGCTCGAGTGACCCACTCGCTCTGACGTGTCCGTGCGTCAGCGCGGCCTGCGAGACTCGCTGGGGGGCCCCCGGCGGCCCGCGCCGCCGCGGCCGCGTCGGTCGCGCCAGGCTAGCCGGCCGCTCTGCGGGCGGGCCCGCGCGTCCCAGCGCCGCCGCAGCGTTGCGCCAACCAGCGCCGAGCAGTCGATGCATTGGCAACCGCATGGGTTTTGCGGACCAGGTTGCGGATGGCGGGAGGCAGGGTTGCGCGAGCAGCGGCGTTGACAATCTAGCGCGAACAACCATTTCATTGCATCGTGCAGAGTGCGCCACGTAGATTCTCCTTTCTGCAAGAGCACTAGGACCATCCACCCCCCTTCCCTCCCCCCCGCCCACCCCCAGCACTTAACGGTCCGTGCGTTTGCATTGCAATGTACATGTGTTTTTGCCCCACCGTCCATCCGTAATATGAATTCGTACCGTCCCAGGCAGTCGTCGCCCCCCCTTGCATCCATCCTCTGCCGAAGAAAATCCGCGCACACTCGCGTATTAGAAGCCGTCATAATCAATAATCCGTTGCACAACGTTGGACTAATTACGTGTACATGCGCGCGTCGTCGCGCGCATGCTGGAATTCGTCATAGTCTTCAGGGTTCACGAGGATTTCAAAATCGAGTTGTCCAAAAACATGTTCTTGACACATTTTGTCTCGCGACATGAATCTTCAAAAATGCTTTCGGTCGCGTTCGTGCGAATTGTGTGGAAAAACATCGTTTTTTTTTCAATGTGCTCTTCAAATTCGACAAAACGTGCCTCTCGCGCTTCTTCCGAAATCATTCGAACGCCCTTGCGCGTGTGCTGGGGGGGTGGCACCATCCCTGTCAAATAGTACCGCGCGGGCCACTCGCGCCCGCTGGCCGCGCGCGCATCTCGAAATTTGTCCAAAACCTTCATCCCCGACGCATCGGCGTCATCAGGGTCGGCGCCGTCATTGGCCGCGCCGTCGTCATCGTCATCCTCGTCACTATCACTTACTATCATCGTGCTTGCCGTTGTCGACGTCGCCATGGTGCCGCGCCTGCCCGAGTCAACGACTCGCGCTGAAGTGCCCACTGGGAAGTGCCCGGCGGTCAGCGCCACCGCGGCCGCGTCGGTCACGCCAGACTAGCTGGCCGCTGCGCGCGCGAGCATGCCAGGGCCAGCGCGGCCGCAGAGATGCACCAGCCAACAAACACTCATCGCAATCGCCGCCGCATGGGTTTGTGCGAACCACGTTGCGGGCGGGTGGGTGGGATGATTGCGCGAACAGTGGAGCTGACAATTCATTGCGAACAGCTGTTTGCCTCACAGCACCACATATGTTGCACAATATAAGTTGCACCACATAGGTTACACAACATGAATTGCACAACATAGGTCGCACCAGATAGGTTGCACCACATCGGTTACCAGCACCACATTGGGGTCCACGATGGATAACCTACGACGCAAGATCTGCTCGACGTTCATTGTTGGCACGATTGCGTGTTGATTGGTCGGCGAAGGGGTCCGTCATTTCCCGTATGTTGATGGCCTGTGCTTTTCTTTGGAAAATCATGTGTCGAGCTCAATACATCCAATTGCTCCGTGGCGCCAAATCGGACATTCGGTGCGGCATTGAATGTGACAAGGTCAGCAGCGTCTTAATCCGAACCGGAATTACCATGCGGGCTGTTTGGGCGGCTCATGGAAAAGACCAGGTTGACATGATGTTGTGCTTTTACCTTGTAATGAACTACGGGCTACGGCTTGGGGTTCGCAATTGCTGGGCTTTGACCATGCCGAAGGGCATGTTAAAATTTCGCCCTTCATATACAGTGCGAGCGCATGTTTATGCTCGTCCCGTCCGCGGTAGCCCGTCCCTTGGTGGCGCTTGCTCGTGCTTCACATCTTCCCCACCTAGCATCTAGCTCGTCCGCTCCCTCCGCCCGTTCCTCTCCTTCGCTCTCGCTTCACCACTTCTGTTCGGCCTCCTGGCACTTGTTCCTCGCTCTGCAGCCCTCCCATGCCCAGCCGCAGGCCAGACTCATCTGACGCCGCCGCCGCTTCCGTCGACCTCGTGGAGTTGGGAGCGCCGGCGGAGAAGCGATGCAGGCACTGCCAAGGCCACCCGGTGGGCATGCGCTGACCGAGGTGCATGAGGTGCATGTCAGGAATGCAGTGGGGGCCCATGCCAAGAAGCACCCTGCGTGAGTTGGGTTTCGATGGTTTTGCTATGGAAAGCGTGACGTTCCCACACCAAAAATCCATGGGCTTCCTGGGGTTTTGGGGTTGGGCTTCTTGTGGAAGGTTTCTTTTGGACTGGCCTCCGCCGTACGGCAGGTTCGCGTCGTGTCGACCGGCGGCGACCCTGCCGGCGGCGTTCAATATTGAACGCCGGCGGCGACGTAGAATCGGTCAATGTTGAACGATTGGACGTTGCGGGAACGGCCGATCGTTCAAGGTTGAACGATCCACGCGGTGTCAGAGACCAACGCCGGGGTCGTCACGACGCGAACATGCCGTAATGCTTGGATGTCCTGGCAGGCGTCTTGTGGACGGGCCTCCGTGCGCGGAGGATGCCCCAGCAGGTGGCCCAGCAGTGTTTCTTGTAGCAGCGGGGGGGGGCCCGCAGGTGCAGCGCGTGCTCAGAATAGGTGGCCGAGGCCTCCTCCTCCTCCTCCTCCTCCTCCTCCTCCCTCTCCGCCTCCTCCTCCTCCTCCTCCTCCTCTTTCTCCTCCTCCCTCCTCCTCCTCCTCCGCCTCCTCCTCCTCCTCCTCCTCCTCCTCCTGCCCAGAGACAGAGACCCCGATGGGAATGCCTTTCGGATTTCTCCGCGATTTGGGGCACGGCACTCTCACGATGCGATGATTCTCTATGAATTATGCGCCATCTTCGAGGTGGCCTTATAGAAATGCACCGCACCCCCTGGCCAAAGCACCGCCGCCTCGCTGACATCCGGGCGCATTTTGTCAATACCCCCCAGTTTCGCTTTCCAGGGGCGCCCCAGGCGAGCCAGGAGTGCCCCAAGAAGGCCCCGACACAGTCCAAGAGAGTCCTGAGTCACCACAAGATCGCTCCAAGCCCCCCAAGACGGCCTCAGGGCGGCCCAAGGAGCAGCAAATATGTCGCCAAAGTACCTCAAAAGTATTCCCAAGAGAGCCCCAGGGTGGCAAAACCACAGATGTTTCATTTGTTGTTAACTGGTTTGAGCGTTTCTGCCTTTTCGGCTTCCCGATGCTCCAAGACGGCCCATAGGGCCTTCAAGATCGCCCTTAGACGGCCCAAGACGCCAAGAAGACTGCCCAAAAACAGGTCAAGAGGGCGCCAAGACGCCCCAAGAGGCTTCCAAGATGGCCCAAGAGGACCCCAAGGCGGCCCCAAGAGATGACCAGGAGGGAGGACACGAACATACTGTTCTAGCTCTCCGCCCAAAAGAGCCCCTGAGACCGCCAGCAGGCCCCCAAGAGGCCCAAACAGATGCCCAACCGGAAGCCCCAGAAGGCCCCGAAGTGGCTTCCGAGAGGCGTCCGAACTGCTTCCATGAGGCTCGAGAGGCCTCCCACAAGACCCGAAGAGGCATCCAAGAGGGCACTGACCGACAACACACGAGCACGTCGGCGGGATGGGCCGACGGCTATTAGAGCCCTCAGACGGGCCAAGAACGCCTGGAGATGGCCCGGGATGCCCTCAGATGGGCCCAAGATGATTCAAACACCTGCGAAGATACGTCCAAGAAGCACACATGCCAACCGAAGACGGCTCCAGAGACCCACGGAGCTGTCCCTAGGGGTGCTTCCGAGAAGCCGAAGTCCTTCACCAATCTGAGGAGGTCCTCAGATGTTCGGCCTCGCGCCGTTTCGTCTCCGATGGGGCTCTGAGGTCGCAAGCTCGCCCGTCACGGAGCTGGGGCCGCTGCTGGCAGTGTACGGATGATGGATTGGGCGGCGATGGGAAGCGGCAGAGGGGGAAAGGGCAACATCAGGAGATGGAGAGGCGAGGCTTACGAGGGGAGGCGGAGGGCGAGAGGGTGCGAAGTGGACGGGAAGGCGGAGTGGGGGGGGGGCGGGCACTTTGGCAGGACCAGGGGCGGGGCGGCGGGCCAGGAGGAGTAAGAGGGGGGCAGAGAGGAGGAGGAGGAGGAGGAGGAGGAGGAGGAGGACCAGTGTAAACCCACGAGTCATCAACGATGTTGGAGTCAACCCTCCCTCCAAGTTCCCTCTTCACAGGCCCCTACCACGGTTCACTTCCATTGAGGGAACTGCCTCGTTGGAACAAAACCGTTTGAAAATCTTGAAGCAGGCCAAAACATTGTTCTCGGGATTTCCACGCCACGGCGTCAGCCTGACTGCTGCGTCTTGACGATCTGGAACCGTGCCAGAAAGCCTCGTTTGGGACTCCGACACCGCGAAGTCATCGGAGGTTGGGGGGTGAGATCGAAGTGAAACGGAGAGCCCCCCACCGGGAAATCGGTTTCGGTTTCGTGTTCGTGTCGTGCGTGCGGGCGAGGCTAAGCTGCGTGCGCGGGCGAGGGGAATTCATTCTGCTGTCGCTAGTGGGTCGCCAACATAAATGTTTCCCCCGCCGGCGCGTGTCAAGCGGTGGCCCGCATTGTCCCCTCGGTTGCCCGCCGTTGTCCTGTCTGTCGCTAGTGGTTCGCCAACATAAATGTTTCCCCCGCCGGCGCGTGTCAAGCGGTGGCCCGCATTGTCCCGTCGGTTGCCCGCCGTTGTCCTGTCTGTCGCTAGTGGTTCGCCAACATAAATGTTTCCCCCGCCGGCGCGTGTCAAGCGGTGGCCCGCATTGTCCCGTCGGTTGCCCGCCGTTGTCCTGTCTGTCGCTAGTGGTTCGCCAACATAAATGTTTCCCCCGCCGGCGCGTGTCAAGCGGTGGCCCGCATTGTCCCGTCGGTTGCCCGCCGTTGTCCTGTCTGTCGCTAGTGGTTCGCCAACATAAATGTTTCCCCCGCCGGCGCGTGTCAAGCGGTGGCCCGCATTGTCCCGTCGGTTGCCCGCCGTTGTCCTGTCTGTCGCTAGTGGTTCGCCAACATAAATGTTTCCCCCGCCGGCGCGTGTCAAGCGGTGGCCCGCATTTGTCCCGTTGGTTGCCCGCCGATGTCCTGTCTGTCGCTAGTGGTTCGCCAACATAAATGTTTCCCCCGCCAACGCGTGTCAAGCGGTGGCCCGCATTGTCCCGTCGGTCGCCCGCCCTTGTCCTGGGTGTCGCTAGTGGTTCGCCAATATAAATGTTTCCCCCGCCAGCGCGTGTCAAGTGGTAGCCCGCATTGTCCCGTCGGTCGCCCGCCGAAATTGATAGTGACACCGAAATTGAGATCGATAGTGAGAGCGAATGCGAGACCGAATGTTGGATCGATAGTGAGATCGATAGTGGGATCGATAGTGAGATCGATCGTGAAATTGATAGTGGTACCGATTTTGAGATCGAATGTGAGATCGCATGTGATAGCGGTATCCCGCATTGTCCCGTCGGTGAAGCCGAATGTGAGACCGAATGTTGGATCGATTGCGAGATCGATCGTGAGATCGATCGTGAAATTGATAGTGACACCGAAAGTGAGATCGATAGTGAGACCGAATGTGAGATCGATAGCGGGATCGATAGTGAGATCGGTTGTGAGATCGATTGTGAGATCGATATTTAGATCGATTGTGAGATCGATAGTGAGACCGATTATGAGATCGATTGAAAGATCGAGCCCGCATTGTCCCGTCGGTGGCCCGTCGGTGTCCTGTCGTGAGATCGATAGTGAGATCGATCGTGAGATCGATAGTGACATCGATAGTGAGATCGATAGTGAGACCGAATGTGAGATCGATTGTGACATCGATTGTGATATCGATTGAGATTGATATTGAGATCGTCGACTGGACCGTCGTGGGGTGAGTGCCGCGTCGCGCAGCGGCAAACCGAATGACACAAAACGCCCAAGCGAAAGAACAACAAAAAATCCGCCTCGTTATCCACACCATCATCGGCCATCAGCACCACATTCACCACAGTTGTCGTCATGAGCCACCCCCCTCCCACCCACCCCCACAACCTCCTTATCACCCGCAGGGTGGTCGTATAGGTATACATGTTGCACCCGCATAATCCCGAATCCCTCCAAAACACCATTTCTGATACGCTGACCATTGGAAGCCGTGAAACTCGCCCAAACAATTAAAACGAATGTGCGCGGCGCTAAGGCGAGAGCCACATGTTGAAAAGGAACCGCCCTAAATCCGTGAAGCCCTTGCAATTGTTTTTTTTATAAAAAAAGGAATTTGCGTGGCGCTAAGGCGAGAGCCACGTTTTGAAATGGTCGGAGGTTGGGGGGTGAGATCGAAGTGGAGAGGAAAGCCCCCCACCGGGAAATCGGTTTCGGTTTCGCGTTCGTGTCGTGCGTGCGGGCGAGGGGAAGCTGCGTGCGCGGGCGAGAGGAATTCATTCTGCTGTCGCTAGTGGTTCGCCAACATAAATGTTTCCCCCGCCGGCGCGTGTCAAGCGGCGGCCCGCATTGTCCCGTCGGTTGCCCGTCGTTGTCCTGTCTGTCGCCAGTGGTTCGCCAACATAAATGTTTCCCCCGCCGGCGCGTGTCACGCGGTGGCCCGCATTGTCCCGTCGGGTGCCCGCCGTTGTCCTGTCTGTCGCTAGTGGTTCGCCAACATCAGAGTGAGGGGGCCGAACGGTCATTCACTGTCCCTGGGTGCGTGGCTGAAGTGGGATTTCGCGGTGCGGATTATCGTTGTTGTTGTTGCGCCAGTGTAGTAGCCACGGTCGTCCGCAGGCCACGAAGTGAAGTGTCCGAACGTCATAGGGCGGGAAGCTGGGTGTGGGTGGTGGCGAAGAGTCGTTTGGAAATGTGGTAGAGCTTGAACCGGCCCCCCCACAAAGTGGGGGGTATTGGCGGGCGTCGTATGAAAACCCTGGCACTGGTGAGAACGGAGTGTCCCCACGTGCTAGTAATTGTTGTTGTTGTTGTTGTTGTTGTTGTTGTTGTTGTTGTTGTTGTTGTGTTGTTATATTGTTCTTGTTGTTGTTGTTGATACAGGCGGGGCAAGCCCCCCCGGGGGGGGAGAGGGGGGAGGGGGGGGGGGGGGAACAACACAACACAACACAACGCACCCCTACAGGAGGATCCAGTGGGATCCGTACAGGGTTCCATAGGATTCCCACACGACCCTTACAGGGTTCCATAGGACGCCCATAAAACCCCTACAGAGTTCCATCGGACTCCCACTCGACCTCCACAGGGTTCCATCGGAGTCCCATAGAACCCGGTTCCATCGGACTATTTCGGCGCACCCCTCACGCGGCTCGTGGCCCTACAGGGGGCGCAGCCGAAGGCTTCGGGACCATTTCGGCGCACCCCTCACACGGTTCGTGGCCCTACAAGGTGCGCAGCCGAAGGCTTTCGCGGCCCCACATGTGGCGCACCCGAAGGCTTCGGGCCCATTTCGGCGCACCCCTCACACGGTTCGTGGCCCCACAGGGGGCGCAGCCGAAGGTTTCGGGCCCATTTTGGCGCACCCCTCACACGGTTCGTGGCCCCACACGGGGCGCAGCCGAAGGCTTCGGGACCCTTTCGGCGCACCCCTCACACGGCTCGTGGCCCCACAAGGACCGCACCCGAAGGCTTCGGGCCCATGTCGGCGCACCCCTCACACGGTTCGTGGCCCCACAGGGGGCGCAGCCGAAGGCTTTCGCGGCCCCACATCGGGCGCACCCGAAGGCTTCGGGTCCATTTCGGCGCCACCTTTCACACGGTTCGTGGCCCCACATGTGGGCTTCGGGCCCAGCACCCCTCACACGGTGCGTGGCCCCACAGGGGGCGCAGCCGAAGGCTTCGGGACCATTTCGGCGCACCTCTCACACGGTTCGTGGCCCTACAAGGTGCGCGGCCGAAAGCTTTCGCGGCCCCACATCGGGCGCACCCGAAGGCTTCGGGCCCATCTCGGCGCACCCCTCATACGGTTCGTGGCCCCACACGGGGCGCAGCCGAAGGTTTCGGGTCCATTTCGGCGCACCCCTCACACGGTTCGTGGCCCCACATGGGGTGCACCCGAAGGTTTCGGGTCCATTTCGGCGCACCCCTCACACGGTTCGTGGCCCCACAGGGATCCACAGGGATTCTATAGAGTCCCTGGAGGGATCCACAGGGATTCTATAGAGTCCCTGGAGGGATCCACAGGGATTCTATAGAGTCCCTGGAAGGATCCACGGGGATTCTATAGAGTCCCTGGAGGGATCCACGGGGATTCTATAGAGTCCCTGGAGGGATCCACGGGGATTATGTAGAATCACTGGAGGGATCCACAGGGATTCTATAGAGTCCCTGGAGGGATCCACATGGATTCTATAGAGTCCCTGGAGGGATCCACAGGGATTCTATAGAGTCCCTGGAGGGATCCACTGGGATTCTATAGAGTCCCTGGAGGTCCACAGGGATTCTATAGAGTCCCTGGAGGGATCCACAGGGATTCTATAGAGTCCCTGGAGGGATCCACAGGGATTCTATATAAGAGTCCCTGGAGGTCCACATGGATCTATTAGAGTCCATGGAGGGCTTCCACAGGGATTCTATAGAGTTCCCTGGAGGGATCCCACATGGATTCTTATAGAGATCCCTGGAGGGATCCACAGGGATTCTATAGGTCCCTGGGGGGATCCACAGGGATTCTATAGAGTCCCCGGAGGGATCCACAGGGATTCTATAGAGTCCCTGGAGGGATCCACAGGGATTCTATAGAGTCCCTGGAGGGATCCACAGGGATTCTATAGAGTCCCTGGAGGGATCCACAGGGATTCTATAGAGTCCCTGGAGGGGTCCACAGGGATTCTATAGAGTCCCTGGAGGGATCCACAGGGATTCTATAGAGTCCCTGGAGGGATCCACAGGGATTCTATAGAGTCCCTGGAGGGATCCACAGGGATTCTATAGAGTCCCTGGAGGGATCCACAGGGATTCTATAGAGTCCCTGGAGGGATCCACAGGGTTTCTATAGAGTCCCTGGAGG
>CAUYUJ010014364.1:139538-171178 GCA_963575745.1 Prorocentrum cordatum | reverse complement strand
AACAACAACAACAATCAACTTTACCCGGATCTCTTCAGTGTTCTCACCAGTGCCAGGTTTTTTCATGCGACGCCAGCCAATACCCCCACTTTGTGGGGGGGCAGTGCAAGCTCTACCAAATATCCACACGACTCTTCGCCACCACCCACACCCAGCTTCCCGCCCTATGACGTTCGGACACTTCACTTCGTGGCCTGCGGACGACCGTGGCTACTACACTGGCGTGGAGGCCCGTTTGACAGAAATGTTTAAAAAGTGTTGGTTTTCCTACGAATCCGCAAGAACGCGCGGGATGAGATTTTGACATTTTTTTGTTGAAAAACCATTGGTTTTTTGATGTTTTTATGTTAAAATCGCTCCGAACACTAAGCTTTTGGAAGGATTTCGTCTTGCGCGCGCGAATGTCCACTTTACCTTATTTTTTTGCAAGGGATTCTTGAAATTTGATATATTAGAACAAGAAATGTCATTTTCTATTGTTTTTTGCAAGGGAAAGCGGATTACAACAAAACAACCGGATCCTGTACACACCCTCTTTTCTGAGGCTTCCTCACGAAAATGATGAAAATGTAGCTGCGGCCTAGGCGGCGCAGGGGGGCCGTGCACCAGGGGTCCCAACAATAATTATTCTTTAGAATTAATAATGTTCAACAACGCAACAAGCAGAGTTCTCACCACGAATTCCTTATTCAGCCACGCACCAGGGACAATGAATGAGCGTTCGGCCCCCTCACTCTGAACAATCGCATCGTTCGGCCTCCGTGGGATATTTTCCAGGGGGGCAGTTAAAGCAAATACTTTACTCGGCGGCGAATTAATTGCTAATTGTACTCGGATCCGAGGGGGGGTCATCATTTGTTTGACAGGTTTTGGACATCAGCTTCGCGCTCTCGCGCCGCACCCCAGGGGAGCAGAGCAGGGCGATGATGAGAAATCGGAGCGGAAACTGCGAGGCGCGAACGACCTCGCGCCCTCGAGGGCGCACCTGGAAATGTTGTGTCAATGTCCTGGTTTCCTCTTCGAGCTGTCGTCGCTGCTGCCAGCGCCGCTGCCGCAGGAGGGGCTGCTCTTCTCGAAGGGCAGGTCGCCCAACGCGAAAGCGTCGCGGACCTCCCGGACGACGTCCGTGGCCGTAGCGGGATCGGGCAACGAGAGGCAGGATAAGCCTGAAGGGCAACGGTAGGGGGAGACTGGCATAGAAGGGGATGCATCGACCTGGAATCTACATCGCCGATCGATCGGCAATGTTAGAGGCCTGGAAAAGTCGGCACCAACACCAACAGAGGGGTTCACCTCCACCCGGGGGGAGACGATCCCAAATCTCGCTGTTTGTGGTAATGTCTCGGCCACCTAGGAAGCCAGAATCTGACCACCATCGCCGAGATCGGGACACTCTTCCCTTGGTGGAGGCACGCCGCCGATATTGGTGTTGGTGTCACCCTCTAGGCCTCCGACGATAGTTAGGCCCCCGACAGCGGATCCGCGCCTTCCTGGGCGGGGTGGGGCTGTCGGGCCCCTACCGGCGATGAGTAGACAATGGGGGATCGATGCGTCCCACCCTCTGCAATCCCCCGATCGTTGCCCCCGAGGGCCCCATAGGACGCGCACCATCCCAAGCTCGGAAGGATGCCATTCGAGACAACGGCGGCCCTTCGTGGCGATCTCTGTCCTCTGTGGGGCCTCCCGGAAACCTCAAGAGGCAACTTCTGAAAGGTCTCAGTCGGGAAGATTGAGGAGGATTAAGCCCCACTGGGGGGCTGCTACGCCAGATCAGGCCGCGGATGCAGCCAGATTAAGCCGGATTAGCGGGGATTAAACCAGATTCGGCGGGATCACGCCGGACTGGGCGGGATTTCGGACAAGGGCAAAGTCAGAGTTTGACCTCCCAGGAATTGCATCTGAATAGGCCAGCGGATTTCTTTGGACCTGCGCTGGCCTTCGTCGGGGTCTTCGCTGGTGTCTGGGCTTCTCCTGGAGGCTCCTCGTAACCGCGGCTGCGCATATCCGCCTCGGAGAACGGGGTCAAGATGGACCCCGCAAGGGGCCAAGGGCTTATGTGGGCATTTTCTGATTCGACGTTTCGGCATTGAGCGGATGGGAGGGGGGGGAGGAGGAGGGTGTCTGTTGGCGGCGAGCGACGGGGGGGGGAAATGAGACGGAGAAGGCCTTCTCAGAAGGCGACGGGACTTCTCAGAAGCCCTCGCGCTTTCTGAGAAGGGGAAAGCTTAGAAAACTTCTCAGAAGGCAGCGGGACTCCCGAACCTTCTGAGAAGGCTCGCCCCTTTTCACTTCCTCCCCTCGCTCGCCGCCGAGTCTGGCTCTGGACCTCTACTTAATGCCACTGTGTGCAGCAGTGCGTCCTATGGGGGAGACTCCACCTGCTCAAAGCAGGGGCCACAAACAGCCAAGATCTATTCCATGGGGAGAGGGGGAAGGGGGGGTACGAGGGCCCGCGCCGATCCATAACAACGAATGAATACGACAACGATCACTTCGATGATGTTCGAAACGCTTAGAGCGTTGCTGTCAAATTTCAAGACAGACATTGGCATTGCTTCCCACGTTGGGGTCCGAGAGTTGTTGGTTTTGGGATCCTCATTCGTGCCGTTCTCGGCTCGCTTCCGTCTTTTACTGCCATGGCTTTGAACGGCTGGAATCCGAGAAGCTGCATACGCTTGGTAGTCCCCAAACGTGGTGGTGACATCACCTTGCGGTGAGTCTCGGGCGATTTGGTGTCACCACCCGGTTTGGGGACTCGTGCGGTTTTCCGAGGATGTCCCGGACACTGGTGGGTCCAGGAGTCACAAAACCCGGTGGTGACCCCGCGTCCACAAACCCAGCGGTGACCTTGTTGGGGATTCCAGGTCGCCACCTGGTATCTCACCACCCGGTTTGGGGGTTCCCAATACGCATCAGCCAAGGCCCAGGGGACCGGTGTTGAGCCGAGCTGGGCAGGGATCGGGTGCTGCTAGAAAGGCCCCTGGCCGAAGGTGACCCCAGGATTTCCAAGGAGGCCCCCACGGCCTTCAAACCAACCCTCACGAGGCCGTGGGGGTCTCCTTGGAAAAGGGGGGGGTCCTCCTTGGAAATCCTCGGCCTCTTGGGAAATCCTAGAAATCCTGGAGGTTTGAAAACTTTTGGGAGGGGGAATCCTGGAAATCCTGGGGCCTCCTTGGACCCCCTCGCCAAGTCGCCAGGCCCCGAGGGCCCCAGGGGTTCCAAGTTTGCGCGAGAGGCCGGGGCGCACGTTGGGCGACGGGGCACCCGCAGCAACCCCCGCACAGCGCCCCCACAGACAGGCCACGCCCCGATGTTGTCAACGCGAGGAACCTGCGGAACGAAACGCACACACACACAACTTACTCCGACGGAAGGACCCCGCACGATAATCTGTCCAGCTTGCCCTGGGCCCTGTCTTCCTCGCCCTGGCAGACACCCTCCTTTCTCCCTCTGCTCTGCCCTCTCCTCCTCCTCCTCCTCCTCCTCCGCCTCCTCCTCCTCCTCCTCCTCCTCCTCTTCCTCCTTCAATTTCTCCTCCTCCTCCTCCTCCTCCTCCTCCTCCTCCTCTTCCTCTTTCTATTTCTTCTCCTCCCCCTCCTTCTATTTATCCTCTTCCTCCTCCTTCTCCACCTCCTCATCATCGTCGCCCTCTCCCAATCCCTTCCCCGTCGTCATCCTCCCCCTGCTTCTTCTCCATGTGTTCCCCCGTTCCCCCTGGTCGGGGCAAGCAAATCGATTTCCCTTGGCGCCGTCGCCGCCTCGGCCAGCGCGCGCACTCGCCGACGGCTGGTTCGCAAAGCCTTCGGGGCAGCTCCGCGGGCCATGCCTTTCCTTTGGGACAACCCGGCGGGCCGCTGGGGCAGGCCGTCGGGACGACCTTGAGGGCCAGACCGTTGGGACAACCCCGCGGGTCTCTAGCTGCGCGCCGCGGCGCTCATGCGGGAGGCAGCACGAAGCCAAGCTCCGCGGCAAGCTGCTTGGCCTCATACCTGGAGGTCTTTGCTTTCTCCTCGAACTTCTTGAGCGCCTCCCGCAAGGACGCCGGCGGCCCGCGCAGGTACTCGAGCGAGGGCGGCCGCGGGATCAGCATGTTCCGCATGCGCGTGGCGCGGGCGAACATGACGTAGAGGTGCAGCCACCACTGCTCGTCCGACATGCCCGTGCGGCCAGCGTCCTCGCCCCTCGCGCAGTCGATGGTGACGCCCTTGCGCAGCGTCTGGCCCGAGGCTCGCACGGGTGACGAGGCCAGAGGCTCGCACGAAAGTGGCGACAGTTACAGGGATGGGATGACCCGCTCGGATTAATAACACGATCTGCAGATAGGGAGGGGGCTCCCGCCTTAAACTTGCTCGTAATTCACTTAAAGAGGAGGCTCCCGCCTGATGCGTCCTCCAAACTGAAAGCTCGGAAACCCAAAAGTGAGGACTGTCATACGATTCCGCGACAGCCCTCCTCCTCCTCCTCCTCCTCCTCCTCTTCCTCGCCCCCCTCGCTCTCCCCCTCCCTCTCCGCCAACCGTGGCGACGAGGAGGGCCCTGGGGGCCGAAAAGCCTTGGACCTCGACTTTTGAAGTTGGGGAGTTCGAACCTCGACGTAAACCCCTTCCTCAGACCTCGGTCTTCAAAATCGGTCCTCAGACCTCCACCGAAGTGTATCGGGCGCAGTTTTCGTCCTGGGTCAATGTTCGACGGCCCGGGGCCCCCGAACGGCCCCCAGACGCCAAAATCAAAACGCCGACCCGACATCGAAACGACGATGATGACGAGGGAGCTCTCGCCTGAGACTTCCTCGCAGTTCACTCACAGACGAAGCTCCCGCCTGAAACTTCCACCATATTCAGGCCTGAGGAAGCTCAAAAGTGACGACAGGTACGCGATGCCGGCGACCGGCCTCGGATTCGAACATGAAGTGCGGGCCCCTGAGGGAGGGAGCTCCCGCCTGAGACTTCCTCACAGTTCACTCACAGACGAGGCTCCCGCCTGATACTTCCTCCATATTCAAGCCTGAGGAGCCCAACACTGACGAAAGTTACAGGATGCCGATGACCCGCCTCGGATTCGAACATGAAGTGCGGGCCCCTCAGGGAGGGGGCTCCCGCCTGAGACTTCCTCACAATTCACTCACAGACGAGGCTCCCGCCTGATACTTCCTCCACATTCAGGCCTGAGGAACCCAACACTGACGACACAGGATGCCGATGACCCGCCTCGGATTCGAACATGAAGTGCGGACCCCATAGGGAGGAGGCTCCCGCCTGAGACTTCCTCACAATTCACTCACAGACGAGGCTCCCGCCTGAGACATCCTCCATTGTCATGCCAGGGGGTGAGTGATGACGAAATGATGAGTGAGTGAATGATGATGGTGAGTGAGTGAATGAGTGAGCGAGTGATGATGATTAAGGTGACGATGAGAAGTGCGTGTGTGAGTTGTGAGTGTGTGATTGAGTGAGTGTGAGTGTAAGTGAGTGTGTGATTGATGACGATGACGATGACGATGACGATGATGATGATGATGATGATGATGATGATGATGATGATGATGATGATGCTTATGATGCTGATGATGATGATGAGTGAGTGAAGGAGTGAGTGAAGGAGTGAGTGAAGGAGTGAGTGAGGGTGAGTGATGACGAGGGGGAGAGGGGGTGAGGGAGGACTGCGCGGGGTGTCCAGAGAAAACAAGAGCCCCACTTAGGATGTGGGAAAACACGTGTGTGTTTTGTTGTGTATTCCACGTGTGTGTTTTCACACACACACACAAGTGTGTACGTGTGTGTGTGTGTGTTTGTTTGTTTGGTTGGTTGGTTGGTTGGTTGTTTGTTTGTTTGTTTGTTTGTTTGTTTGTTTGTTTGTGTGTGTTTCTGTGTGGGTGTTTGTGTGTGTGTGTGTGTGTGTGTGTGTGTGTTTCTACACATTAGACATGTGCGTTATTTTCCACGTGTGTGCGTGTGTGCTTTTTGTGTTTTTGTTCCACAGACCCTTTCACCGGGACCGGTTTCTCATCCTGAGTCGTTTCTTGACGGCCATGAGGCCCGGCGAGAAATCCGGGAGGCCGAACATGGCCGAACACCTCCCGTCTTGATTTTTGTTTTACGACTCGATCGTGTCTGGGTTCGGAACGTCGCGCGGAGATTGCTCGGAACTCGGCGCTCCTACGACACAGCGATTCGTTGACATCGTCGACCCCCAGAGGTCTCGACCCCTTCCCTGGGACTGCTCTCTCATCCTGATTCGTTGTTTGACGGCCCTGGGGCCCAGCGAAGGCCCCCGGAGGCAAAAAACTGGCCAACCACCCCCGGTCGCGATTGTTGTCACTGCTCGAGGGGGTCTGGGTCTGTAGAGGCCCCCTAAACGGGATCTGAATAGATGGGGTCGGAGGATCGATCGCGCCGCATCGGCGATGCATCGGCGATGCAACGGCGACGCATCGGCGCCATCGGCGTGGCGAAAATCTGGCTCCACATCGAGCCACATCGCCTAGGCACCGCCGATGCGACGCGATCCTCAACCGCCTCTACTAGAGCTGCGTCGGACATGCCTTCCTACAGGCAGAGCCTGAAAGAAAAAACAAACATGCTTCAACAATACTCCAAACATGTTCAACATTTTTCTTTTTTTTAAAAATCGCCCCCGTACTATTTTTTTGAATATTTTTGAATATTCCTCCTGTAGAAGGACACGCCCGACTTAAGCCTAGAGTCTGGGGAGAGCCGCCGCTGTCTCCAATGGCCGTCCTCCGGCGGGCGCCCAAAAGAGGCAACCTGGCCTTGCGACCGGGGCGGAGCGTCCCCTTGAACCCTGGGCCGAACGGCTGCGGGCACCGCAAGCAAGGCGAACATATCCACACCCGCGCCCTCGAGGAAGAGGAGGAGAAGGAGAAAAAGGAGGAGGAACACGAGGAGGAGGAGGAGAAGGAACAGGAGGAGGAAGAGGAGGGGGAGGAGGAGGAGCCGGAAGAGGAGGAGGACCAGGAGGAGCCGGAGGAGGAGGAGGAGGAGGAGGAGGAGGAGGAGGAGGAGGAGAGGAGGAGGAGGAGGAGGAGGAGGAAGATGAGGGAGAGGAGGAGTGGAGGAGAGAGGAGGAGGTAGAGGGGAGAGGGTAGGAGATAGGAGTAGGCGGAGGAGAGGAGGAGAGAAGGAGGAGGAGCCTGGAGGAGGAAGAGGAGGCGGAGGTGGGGATCCGAAAGGAAGTGGGGGAGGAAGAAGAGGCCGAGGTGGCGGAGGAGGAAGGAGGAGAAGGCCGGAGGAGGAGGCAGAGAGAGGAGAGGAAAAGGAGGAGAGAGGAGGAGGAGGAGGAGGACGAGGAGGAGGAGGAGAAAGAGAACGAGGAACAGGAGGACGAACCGGAGGAGTAGTAGTAGTAAGTAGTAGTAGTAGTAGGAGGAGGAGGAGGAGGAGGAGGAGGAGGAGGAAGAGGAGGAAAAGGAGAAGGTAGAGAAGGAGGAACTGGAGGAGGACGAGAAGGAGGAGGAAGGGGAGGAGGAGGAAGAGGAAGCAGTGGACGAGGAGGAGGAGGAAAAGGAGGCGGATGATGAAGAAGAGGAGGAGGAGGAGGAGGAAGAGGACGCGGAGGAGTATAGATAGCGAGCGATCAAAGTGACCCGTACCGATAGCAGGAACCAACCCAGGGTGGCGCACGACCAACCACCTACGCCCTTGGGCTGGCTGGGGGACAAAAGGAGGCGGAGGTGGGCGCAAGGGGAAGAGAGGCTGGCGGCGCCTGATGACGCCACCGGCCGAGTCGTGGTCGTCCAGCGGCGCCACGCGCCGCGCGCGCGGGGCCACGCTCGCCGCTCTCTCTCCCTCCACACCCCCCTTGCAAAAGCCCGCTCTTTCCGATCCGTCCCCCAAGCAATGCCCCCAAGTACCCTGACCTGGGCAATTCTGCAAAGACTCTGAGCTCCCGCCTTCTCGAAGCGGCCGCGCTCTTCGACCCGGGGTCTCTGAGGTGCCGGGTCGAATTTGCTCCATATGTGAGGCGCCGCGACACAATAGCCTCAGGCCAGTAGGCCAACGCATGGGACGGGTCCGCAGCACGACTTCGCGTAGCACAACTTCGGACACGCGCCGCAGCCGTCGGACCAGAAAACGAACCAGACCATACCATGGGAGTGCAGGGCGAATTCAAGAAAGCAGCCAACCGCACTGCTGACACTGCGCGAAGTCTCCACACAACATTGGGCACTGATGTGGGGGGTCGAGGAAGCGCCTGCCCTCTCGCCCCAAAACATCCGACATCACGGCGACTCAATGATTACGCGCTTTCCGAGCCAGTCAACCCGCAAATCGGACAGGAGCAGAAGCCGCAGAAGGGGGCCTGAACCTGCTTCGACAAGTGACCAGCCACAGCGTCGGCCACCGCATTCGCCGGCGCAGCGCCAAGGTTCAGACCCCCACGCGCGGCCTCCTCAACCGCAATGTGGCTCGGACTCTGAATGAGAAGAACATCGCCACATCTGTCCAGAGCGCCTTTGACACGGCTCCAGAGGTAGGCGTGGGTCCGAATTCGCCCCTGGAGGCCAGCCTGGATTCGAGCGAGAACTCTAGGCCGAGTCCGCGACGCACCCCAGCCTGGCTTGATCAGGGGCCTCTTTGAGGAAGGCCAGGCCCGCCCGCCATTCCCCGCGATTGGCAAACTCCTCGCCGAAGATTCCGCCCCCCTGCGCACGCCGGGCGCCCGCGCCAGACACTCTCTTTTTTTGTGTGTGCGTGTGTGTGTGTGTGTGTGTGTGTGTGTGTGTGTGTGTGTGTGTGTGTGTGTGTGTGTGTGCGTGTGCGTGTGCGTGTGCGTGTGCGTGTGCGTGTGTGTGTGTGTGTGTGTGTGTGTGTGTGTGTGTGTGTGTGTGTGTGTGTGTGTGTGTGTGTGTGTGTGTGTGTGTGTGTGTGTGTGTGTGTGTGTGTGTGTGTGTGTGTGTGTGTGCGTGCGTGTGTGACGTCATGGCCGAACGCCGCGACGCCCCGTGACGCCCTCCACAGAGGTCTGCCCTCGAGGGGCCCCCGCCGCTCGCGCCCCCGACGCCCCGGGCGCGAGATCCCCCGCCCGGGCCAAGAGACGCGCCAGCGGCGGAGAGGAGCGGGTCGTCGGGAGGGGGGGGGGGGGGGGCATGGGCCCAGGATCGAGGCGCGAGACCGCGAAGCCAAACACGAAGACAAACTGCTGCCGTGGATGCACCTTTCCGCGAAACCGCTTCGCGATTTCCTGGAACTCCGCATTGCAGGGCATTTCCCAAAACGGTGGATATCAGCTTCAAGTGCCAACCCGCAACGCGACCAGGTGAGCTCACGCCCGCCTCCGCGCGCCAGGATTCGGGGCCGCGTCCGGGCCGCCCCAATCAGCGCGGACCGCGGCAGACCCCACTGCTGGAACGGCTTCTCCCGCGGTTGCCGCCGCGGGGCCGCGATGTCGACGCCTGATGCAAGCCCCCCCCCCCCCCTCTCGATTGCGGAACTCGGCGGCAACGGGCCGCGAGCGATTCTCGATGCTACGGTTCACCCCCCTTTTAAAATCAGACGCCATGCGAGCCCGGGGACGAGGCTCACCAGGTTCAGCGAAGACATCGCCCCCAGGAGCAACCCAAGACAAATTGCCCTCGAGCTCCCACCCCAGGGCCGACATAGTGGCAACCGCATCAGAGACTGGCCCTTCAATATTGAGTCACCTGCGCTGGGGAGCAGGCACCGAGGCAACGATCCGAAACCAGGACTCCGACAGCTGAAACGCAGCGGCGAAAGCATGGTCCGCAGGGCGGCGAGACATCGCCCTGCCGCGCCACGAGTTAAAACACTGGCCAATGCTCGTCGCCACCTGCGGAGGACCGAGGGCGCGACCCCAAATGCCTTCCAGTCGTAGGGCGCCCGCGGTAAAGCCCCTGCGAGAAACGCGCGCGCCCCGATCTTGCGGGGGGCAACGGCGGCCAGCTTATCAATTCGATGGGCCCGACGCTGAGCCTGACTGAGACACTTGGAATGACGTGGCCTGGCGCCTGCTACGCCGCTGCCGCTCTCGATGCTTACGTCCGCCGCAACCGAGGCCACCTCGACCTGGGCGCCTTCCGGTCCTAGACCAGCTTGTTTAGCGCGCCGCCACGAGCACAGACGCCACCATAGTAGACTTCCCGGCAATATTACGCTGCTCGCGAGCGCAGCCCGAAGCAAAAACAGCCCCGGCATGGACGAACTCGCGAACGGCATCCCGCTTCAATACCTCCGCGCACTGAGTGACATCATCAATCCACGTGCGAAGCGGCGCACGAGCACCGCCGGCGCACGAGCACTCGCACATTTCAAACATCTGACACTTCGAGAAGTCGCGGGCCCTGCGAGTGCCCGCATCGAGCCCCCGTGAGGAAGGATGGAGGGGCGCGAGCCCCCTCGCCCCGAAACAACCGAGGCCCCATGCGGAGGGCCCCCATCCAAGGCCAAGGGGCGCGGCGGGATATCCAAGTCAATGGCGTGACCCACGACTCTCTCGTCGAATCGGGTCATAGAACGCCCCCGCGCCCCGCGAAACCGAGGCAGAGCAACGTCCGGGCAACGGCGAGGCAATAGACGCTTCATTTGCGCAACACCTGAGCAGAGCCTCTTGTAGAGCGCTGCTGCCTCGAACCGCGGCGCCCCGAGGACCAGAGCGAGCCGCGGCCCGCGCCTCCGCGGGCCGAGACCGCCTGCGGCTCCACAAACGGCCCAACCAGGTGAGCAATCCCATGGCTCGATCCTTACGCGCATCAGGCTTGCGAAGCAGCGCGATCATCGCAGTGGGCCACTGCCGTGGCCGCGCGACCTTCGATTCGACATTGCGAACAAACTGCGAGCAGCGCGCGGCGGCCAGACTCAGGCAGCCGCAGAGCGCCCCCCTGGCCGACCGCCTCGCCGCCGCGAGCCTTGCGCGGCGGCGCGCAGCTCAAAGCCGTCTCTAGCTGGCCCAGCGCGAGGGGCTCCAACGGCTCCTGGAGAGCCAGGCTGCGGGCGCGGGCCAGCGGCATGAGTTCCGCGGTGACGCCCGCGCCTCTGCCTTGGCCTCCACCGCCGAGGCCGCGTCGCATAAGGTCACGCCGCCAGCTCGCAGCTCGCGCGCCTCGGCCGCGGGGCCCGAACAAGCCGACGACGGACTCCGCGTCCAAGGACGGCTTGTTGGCGAACCCAATCACGAAAATCTTGGCGCCTCTGCCGAACGACGGTGCGCTGGGTCCGGCCGGGGGCCCTGCGCGCCCCCTCCGCAAAAGCCTTGAGCGACGCGCGCGCGGCGCCCTCGAGAGCCCGGAGACCCGTGAGCCAACGGCCGCGCATGCGAGTTGGCATGGGCGCGCTCTGCGAGCCAGCCAGCTGCCGAAGTCGTTCGCGAAGGCGTCGTGCTCTATGTAGGTATCGTTTCACTTCTGGCCCGCCAGCTCGTCGAGCAAGTTAGCCGCAGAGCCCCGCGGCCGAGCGCTTGGGCCAGCCGCCGTCGGACGCGGCTTGCCGCCTTCATGACCTCCCAACTGCGGCCCGCGAAGTCCCGAACGATCGCGGGGCTGCTTCCTCGCCGTAGGGTCGGCTTTAGCCAACTCTGAGTAGGGCAACTCCACGGTCGAAACCTACCGCGCGAACTCGGCGCCCAACTCGCGGGCTTCGCTCTCGGCCGCCTGGGGAACCAAAGAGTGCTGAACAACATCAAAAATAAGAGGCCCCAGAAACGCGGGCGCCACCGGCTGCGCCGACAAATCCTTCGCCTGCGAAGACCACTCCGCCAGTGTAGATGCATGCGCGCCCGCAGTCCCAGACGGCCACCTGCGGCATCATCATGCATCGTGAACGTCCGTCTCCTCCGCATCCGTGAAGAATTGGCCCTCATCCTCGCCAAACAAAGAATGCTGCAAGGGCGGCGAGCTCTCGATGGCGAGCTCGCACCTGGGGCCCCGAGGCGACGGGGCCGGCGCGATTGGAAGCAGCGGCCGCGCCTCTCGCCGATCCGGGGCTGCGTCCCGAGACCGCTCGCCATCAGAAGCGGCGGCAATCTTTGGCCTCGCTGGATGGGGGAAGGCCCTCGGGACCTTCATGGAACATGCCCTGGCCCTGGTCCGACTGGCGTCGAAGTTGAGGGTGGGCCCCAGCCCGTAGCGGGCCTTCCCCGCCCCGCCCACCGCGCGAAAATTTGCCGCCGGCCCCTGAACCCAAGGCAAGGCGTGCTGAGAGACCACCATGTAATCCGACATTCGCCCAGGCCCCAAAGTGCACGCGCGCCGCGCGTTGGGCGGAACAGCGGCAGATCCATCCACCGCTGATCACCAGCCCGTGCCAGCCAACTCTGTCGGCGCCATGTTCCAGTTGCCGATGGCCAGCCACGGCCCCTGGATGGCGGAGACCAGCGCGCCCGCATTGGCCAACTTAGGGGCGTTCGCCTCGGGCCCCGCCGACGACGTCTTATACGCGTCCTCGATCCACGGCGACTGGCGACGGGCTCGCAACTGCATGCCCACCATGTCCCGAAAGTCGATGCCAGGCTGGCCCCCCCCCACCCCCCCAGGTCGCGCAAGCCAACTTGGTCCGATGCCGACGTCGCCAAATGCCGCATCGACTGCACCTTGAACTTGTTCAGAGTGCCCGTGGTGGTGCCGCCCGCTCGACTCGCGCCGTTGGCCTCACGCGCGGCCGAAAGCGCGCCGATGTAACCGTCCTTGCGCCACTCGCGCAATGGCCCGTGAGAGACCGTCGAGAAAAAGTGGACCCCGGGGAAAACGAGGATATCCGCGGCGCGACCGCGACGCTGCGAGCGCGCATCAGGGCCCGAACCTGCCGAATTTCGCATGTGCGAGATCGCCTCGCACGCGCCGCGCTGTCTGCCGCGGCTGGCTCGGCCCCCCCCACTCCTCCCCCGAGGCCTATTGCCGCGCCCCGCGCGGTCGCCTGGGAGAGGGGCGGGGGCGGATGGGCCCGGGCCTGCTCTGGGAATGCCGCCGCGGCCACGGGCCCCGCGCGACGTGTAGGGGCCGGGCTCGATGCCATAGCTGGCAGGCGTGCCCCTCGAACCAAAAACCCGCCATGCTCGATGAGGTTGCGCGCGCAAGAGAAACGGCGCTGCCTCCGTGCTCGCCGCGGACCTCGCTTCAACCAGCATCGCCTCCGCATTCCGTCTTCAGCGTGAGCTTGAATGCTGCCAATCTGGCCTCCTCAACCGCGTCGGGATCGCCCGCGACCGCCTGCCCTGCGTGGTCATCGGCCTGCCCGGCCGCCGCTGCCGACGCCGACGCGCCCGCGCTGCCCGCCCCTGCCGCGGGCGGCAGCGCAGGGAGTGCTCCCTGCGGCGCTTGGTGACCTTCTCGTGCGTCTCAGAGAACTTCTCGCGGCGCTCCTCCAGCTCCTCGCCCGCCTCGCCAGACGTCGCCTTCAGCGTGTGCATCGACGCCTCCATCGCCGCCTTCTTCCTCTTATCCAGCTCGACGACGTCGCTCTGCTCCTTGGGGCCGTCGGCATTGCTGAGCTCCTCGCCAAGAGAGGTCGGGGAACATCGGTTCATCCACAGCCGACGCCGACAGCAACGCCGACAAGTCGCTGGTGCCTCCTTTCACTGTAGCACCTGCGGCAACAACAGTGGTTGGCACCATGGAGCGGAAGAGCGCGGCCCTCTCGGCCTCTGCCTTTGCAAAGGTGCTCGCCGCCTCCTGCAAAGATGCCTTGCACCTCTCGAGCTCCATCGTCAGCTTGAGCTGCTGCGCCTGCGCCTTGTCGAATGCCGTCTGCGCCCTCTGGACCTTCGACGCCGCCGCTGTCGCCCGATGCGTGATGGGCTGCGTCGACTCGAGCTTCTTGCCCGCGGCTCGAGTAGCGTCCAGCAAGGCCTGGGTCCTCGCCTGCTCGGTGCCCCCTGCGGTCCTTGATGACCGCCTCCAGCTGCGCCTCCAACGCCGTCGAGGACTGGTTTCCATTGCCTTTGCCGCCGCCCTTGGGCAAGTTGGGCGCAACACCCTCGCCATCACGCTCGGGCGGCGGCTGGAGTTTGGACACACATGCCAGCGAGAGCACGCCGAACATTTCACTTTAGGGAGGTCGCTGGGCCCCAGGCAGGGGCGGTGGCGGCGGAATGAACCACTGCGGCTGCTGAGCCACATGCCATGGCGCCCACCCGATGCCGTTGCCGCGAGGACCCACGGCATGCTGGGGTCCAGGCTGGATGGGGGAGCGGCAGCCACGGATCGCCCGCTTGCGCCTCCTGCGCCTTCCACTGATGGCGCCATTTTTTTTTTTTTTTTTTTTTTTTTTTTTTTTTATCATCAGGGCTGAACGACTACTCGTGATCAGAATCCCCGAACTCGAAGACTGCATACCCTAGCCGATATCGCGTGGATATTGTCGGTGGTCTCACAAGTCCGTTGCGCCCTCTTGGCACGGCAGGCGGTCGAGGCCAAAATGGCTGGAGGAAGCGGAGGAGGAGGCGGAGGAGGAGGAGGAGGAGGAGGCGGAGGACAAGGCGGAGGAGGAGGAGGAGGCGGAGGAGGAGGAGGAGGAGGGGAGGAGGAGAAACAGGAGAGAGGCCAGGGAGGGAAGGAGGAGGAGGGATAGGAGAGGAGGAGGAGGACGGAGGAGGAGGTAGATGAGAGGGAGGAGTAGGAGTAGGAGAAGGAGGAGGGAGGAGGAAGAGGGAGGGAAGGGAGAAAGGGGGGAGGAGGAGGAGGCGGATACTGGAGGAGGGGGAGGAGGAGGATGGGGGTGTAGGAGGCAGAGTAGGATAGGATAGGGGGAGGGAGGAGGCAAGGAGGAGGGAGGAGGAGGGGAGGAAGGAGGGCAGGGATGAGGGGCGAGGGAGGAGAGTCGTGGGAGGTGCAGTAGACGGATGAAGGAGGAGGAGGATGAGGGAAGGAGATGATTAGAGGCGGAGGGTCGAAAGGGAGGACGAAGGTAGGGTGAGGAGGAGGACGAAAAGATCACTCTGGGGAACTGCGAGGTTCGAATTCCGATGTTCGAGGTGGTCTTTCATCGTTTTCGGCCTCTAGGGGGCGGGTTCGGGCACCGGGACCCCCAGAACTCGATTCGGCGTGACAAACCTCGTCGGATGGACCGGGAGGGCTCGGGGGACCGATTTTGACCGACATTCGGCGGCGCGCCAGGGGGAAGTGAGGAGAAGGCCTTCTCAGAAGGCGGCGGGACTTCTCAGAAGCCCTCGCGCCCACTGACAGGCTTTCTGCGCCTGCGGGGAAGGCGTAGGAAACTTCTCAGAAGGCCGGCGGACCTCCGAGCCTTCTGAGAAGGCCCGCCCCTCCTCCCCCTCCTTCTCCTCCTCCTCCTCCTCCCTTCCGCCTCCCTCCGCCCTCTTCTCCTCCTCCCCTCCTCCTCCTCGCTCTTTCTCCTCCTCCTCGTTTCTCCGCCTCCTCCTCCTTCCTCCCTCCCTCCTCCCTCCCTCCTTCCCTCCCTAGCGCCTCCCCTCCCTCCCCTCCCTCCTCCCTCCCCCCCTCCCCCCCCCTTCTCCCCCCCCCCCCCACCTCCCCCTCCCCCTCCCCCTCCCCCTCCTCCTCCTCCTCCTCCTCCTCCTCCTCCTCCTCCTCCTCCTCCTCCTCCTCATGCTTCACCCCTCGGCTTCCTCTGAGAAGACCCGCCCCTTCTCACTTCCCCCCTGGGCTCGCCGCCGATGGATCCCTGGAGAGCACAAGTCCGGCACAAAGATACGTAAGCCTTCGACGGCCCGCCCAGATTGCTTTTGGAGGCCTGGAAGTCGGCATCCTAGATTTCGGTGTTAGTGCTAATATTTGGGCCACCTTGGAAGCCAGGATATCACTACCATCACCGAGATCGAGATCTTCTTCATCGGTGGAGGCACACGGCCGATCTTGGTGTTGGTGTCAACCTCTAGGCCTGCGATTCTTGGATGATCTGCCCTGGACCCCCCCGTCCGTGGCGCGCGTGGCACGCCATAGGGGCGGCGCCAGAGGCGCCGCCAGAGGGGTCCGGCGCAGATCCTAGAAGTGCGCGCGGACCGTCGAACATTTTTTGTCTGCGCAATTCTTCCTGCGGCGGCGAGCGAGGGGGGGAAGTGAGAAGGAGAAGGCCATCTCAGAAGGCGGCGGGACTTCTCAGAAGCCCTCGCACCCTCGGAGAAGTTGTTTCTGCCTTCGAGGAAGTCCTGGAAAACTTCTCAGAAGGCCGGAGGACTTCCGAGCCTTCTGAGAAGGCCCGCCCCGTCTCGCTTCGTTCTCCTCCTCCTCCTCCTCTTCCTCTCCTCCTCCTCCTCCTCCTCCTCCTACCTCCCCTTCCCTCCCTCCTCCCTCCCTCCCTCCCTCCCTCCCTCCCTCCCTCCCTCCTCCTCCCTCTGGGCGCGCCGCCGATTCCTTCTTCGAGCTCCAGGGCGCGATCCCGTGGCCGCGCGGTCGCGTGGGTGCGTGCCGCGCGGGGCCACTGCGAGAGCGCGCCGGCCGGCTCCGTGGGTCGCGGCCCAGGGGGGCCCGGCCCGCGAGGCCGCGGACGTGAATGCGGCCAGACCTGGGGCAGAAGAGCATCCTTCAGGAGCATTCGGGGGTGCCCTGCCCCGGGAGGCACAGAAACATCCGGCAGCCGCGAGGAACACTACGGTACCCTTCCCGCACCTCTCTCTCTCTCTCTCTCGCACAAACACCAGCAGCAGCACACACATGCGCGCGCGCACAGACTTGCGGCCACGCGCGCGGCGGCGTAGCACACGCGCAGGCACGCACTCCTCTTCATTGGAAGCAGTGTTTTAACATAGTAGTCAACACAAAGATGCTACACATCAACAAGACCAACACAAACTCGGCGGCCGAGCGCAGCGAGGGGGGCTGCCCCGGACCGCCGAGGGCAGGCGGGGAGTGCGAGCGCCGAGGGGCAAGAGGTGAGCCGCAGGGCCTCTCGGGATCTCTCGGGGCCTGGCCGTGGCGCCGGCCACCGAGGAGCCACGCCGACAGAGGATGCGTCGACCCCGATCCCAGGCTTCGTGGGGTTGTCGACTGGACCAGGAGCGTGGGGCCCAATCCTGGGATATACGACAACGGGGCGCCCGTCCTCGATCAGCGGGTGCGTCCGAGCAGTCCCCTTGGGGCGCATCCCAAGGCTTCCCTCCTTTACTGAGCGGCTTCGTTTTTCGTCGAAATGTCGGGGGCTGGGGAGAACAATCGCCTGCGACTCAAGACAAGAACCGCCAGAACTGACAGTGAGCATGCTCCCAGGACGCCCCTGGACAACTTCTAGACACTTGGAGAAGCTCAAGAGCGCTCGGGACCCCCCTGAACTTGCCAGAGCTATGGGGGCCCTCCAGAAGATCCCCAATGGCACCTCGGCCCGTGCCGCCACAATCCGCAAGCCGAACGCAAAACCTGGCATTCAAGACGGGCTAGAGAGATGGCCCAAGATCGCCTCCGATACGGTCCCAATTGGCCTCCAAGACGGCCAAGATGGCCCAAGACGAGCCGCAGATGGCTCCAAGACATCCCAATACATGCTATGTTGCTATGCACTTTACAAATCCAGCAGATGAGTCCTTCCTCGATGACATGGTTTATTATTGGCAATGCAACATGGTATGCGGAGCCATGCTGTAGAATGTATGTCATGATGTTGTAATTATGCTATGCGCGTGCGACCTTTGAGCTTGCACGAGAAACCACTGCCCAGGTGGCATGAAGCTGGCCGCGCACTCTGGGCTATCATTACCGCCCCTTTGCGCAAAAGAAGAGGCTCCTTCGGCAAGGCCCGTCGGGAAGAAACATAGCGTGATTGAATCAAGTGCGTGTGTGTGTGTGTGTGTCCTTATATCGTTTGGCACCGTACACGTGCCTAAACAGAAGAAGCATACACTGTTGTCCCTCGCCGCTGTCCGCATCAATTCCTGATGGTGCCGCGCGACGCTCTACCATGCGAACCCGTCGTCCCCTCCCCTTCTCTTGGCGGCGAGCGAGGGGTAGCGAGAAGGAGAAGGCCTTCTCAGAAGGAGGCGGACTCCTCGGAAGCCCTCGCGCCTTCTAAGGAGTGTTCTGCTGTGTTTTTTTGGGAAGGCTCTGAACACTTCTCAGAAGGCCCGGGGACTTCCGAGCCTTCTGAGAAGGCCCGCCCCTTCTCACATCCCCACTGGGCGCGCCGCCGAGATTAGTTGCGTCTGATTGCAATCAATTTTGAAACAAGCTGGTGAGGGGATCGACTACAGAATTGACGTGCCCCAAATTTGGTTTTCAGGTCGAATCTTCAACAACTCTAAGCAGAATTGCCGTTGATCTGCGAAATTTCTACGCATGTTTTGAGCAGGGACCGACCGTCCCGGCATTCTTATAGTCCTACCACGAAATGTTTTTAGAACCCCAAGCTGTTCTAAGAACAGAAGCAAGGTTCTTAGAACATAAGCCCGATGAGTCAAAACAAGACAGTCCCGTCCAGAAATGTTCCAAGAACATTTCGTGGGAACCACAAGAGTTTCTTATAACACTGTTTGGTAGGCCTATCGGCACGCCAAAACTCTTCGCCACTGCTTGAATGTTCCGTGGATGCTCACTTCCCACCCGGACTCGCCGCCGCTCGCGCCCCTCGTGGCCGTCCTGGCCCCCCCCTCCCGCAGGGCTATACTTGTGGATGCCACGACAATGGACACCCTGACAGTCCTATCATCGAATTAAAGCTGTGTTGAAATTGTAGGAAATGACATGAACATGTTTTTAACCAGTGTTTTACATGTTTACAACAGTTTGAACACATGTGTTAGACATCTGGAACTTATTCGGCAACATGCTTCCTCTCCATTAATCGTCCTCCACACGGCTATACGGGGCGGGAGAGGCGCCTCCCGCAGCTTCTGGGCCGACAGCTTGGACGCGCGCCCGGCCCACACGAGCACACCCTGGCCGGACCCGCGCGGGAAGAGCCGGCGCGGGGGGGGGGGGAGGTTGCGCGTGAGGCCTTCGGCAGGCGAGTCGAACACAGCAGGAACTCGACCTAAAAAGAGGCCTGCCACAGGAAACCCAACCCTGAGACCCCAGGACGTCCACGGAGATCTTTAGTGTGGGAACGCCACGCTTTCCATGGCAAGACCATCGCAAAACCCAGCAAAAACACCCAGGGCACTCTGGAGGCGAGCAGGGTGTTCCTTGGCATGGGTTTCCACTGCATGGGTTCCAGACGACACCTGCCATGCCACCGTGCCCCGTAGGCGACACACAGAACTCCGCACCCGCAGCCTCGCGGGCCGGGCCCTTGAAACGTGCCTCCCTCCTCCCTCCTCCCTCCTCCTCCCCCCTCCTCCTCCTCCTCCCTCCTCCTCCTCCTCCTCCCCTCCTCCTCCTCCTCCTCCTCCTCTTCCTTCCTCCTCCTCCTCCTCCTCCTCCTCCCTCCTTCGGATGCACGGGCGCTTCTGCGCGGCGGCTCCGCGCGGATCGCACCCGTGCGGCCGCACGTCCGGGAATGGCGCCCCAGCCATCTGGACCGCGAGGGCCAGGAGACGGACGCGCTCGCCGCCCGCGGGTGGCTTCGCTTCGAGGCACCTGGAGTACCCTCAAATCCCCTGCTCGATCCCCTGCGTACTCGCCCTCCGTCCAGGACCACAGGGAATCCTCCTACTACTCCTTCCTCCTCCTCCTCCTCCTGTTGAACCAGTTGAACGCTGCATAGGACTCCCGCACAGTCGCAAGAATCCTAGCAAAAACCACAAGAGAGGGCCTTACCTCCCTCGGGGCACCTGGACGCTCCGTCCGAACACCGCACGGGAGCTGGGGTCCTTGCCTGCGATCAGCATGGCCAAGGACTTCTCAGCAGCCGAAATACGCGGGCGCTCGTGACACGGGTCTTTCAGGTACCGACTGCGGGCAACCCCAAACGCCGCGCATTTCCGACACCACACCACAGTCCCCGACGGACCAGACCCCATCCAGAGAACGTGGGAGCGGTGGGCAGATGCGGCGATGGCAGGTATGCCACGGCACGGGAAGGCGGCGAGGGTTCCTCTGGACCTCGCCTTCGTCCCGCACTCCTCGCAAATAAAACTCTTCCCCTCTCTACAGATCGTGTGTCCGTTGGGGTCAGCAACTAATTGGAGCTGTGGGGTGTCCCTGGCGGGCCTCTTGGACTTGGGCGCCCGATAGCGCTCCACATCCTTGAGCCCATGCCTCGAGACCTCCCCCAACATCAGCCCGAGAAATCTCCCCACCTGCAAAATGCCTGGGGCGACCGTCCTGTACCAGCTCCTCGCAGGCTCTGGCTGAGCCTGAAGCAGGTCCCTTCACGCGCAAGGCGGTCGGCTTCTCGATTGCCCCGCCAGGCATAGAAAGGAACATTTCTTGAAACAGCTTCACCGTACGAGAGGTGAGACTTGATCTTGCACAGCTGGATGTTGCTCCATCCAATATCTCGAGCTTTGGCCAAGACCTCAATCCAGACCTCAGAAAACGCCAACCTCGAAACATCTTGGTCTGGGCCAAAGCTCCATACGTCCATTAAAACCTTGCAATCCGTCCAGATCTCTAAAGGGCCAGCCTCTGCTAGCCTCAGGGCCATCCTGAGAGCCCACAACTCTCCGCCGAGGTTGGACTGAAGCGGGTGTGGGAGGGGCCATAAAGACTCCCCAGGATGGTCCCTTGCCTATCTACTGAAACTGCCGCCCAGCCAGCTCGTGTACACCACGGCAGCCCAGGGTCGATGGCAGATCCATCCACGCAGATTATTCCTTCCAGAAATCCGTGCCTAGGGAAAACATGCCACTGCCATTCTTGCTGAACGATCGGGCTGGGAGTGTGACTGATAGGTGACGCCATCAGCCCTCGAGTGTAAAACAAACGCCATCGCGGTTCCGTGGCCGAGGACCCCGCTTGGACGAGACGCTGAAACCCAAGGGTCTGACGGTGCCCATGGAAAGCAGGGCAGACATAGCACCGATGCTTCTTGCACCCCCAAGGGTGCCCACAAACCTGACACTCAGCGGATGCAGAGCGCCTGTCCAGGAAAAGGTCCACCTGAGCAGCCATGCCTCCCGATGCCACTGCGGCAAGGAGAGAGGCTTCCAGGCCCTTACCAGAGGCGCGGAAATCTTGGCACACCTCATGCAACGGTTCAAGGCAGGGGCGGAAGGGGGCGTCACATCCTACAGCCTCATCACTAATCGTCAGGTCGCGAAGGAGCATGTCCTTCGTGCCAGCATCCACGATCGTTTTCACCGTCCGACTCCCATACGCCTGCAGGTCCAGACAGAGCCCAGTGTCCGTTTCCCAGCAGTCCCAACTACAAGGTAGCCACCCAAGACGCCTCAAGGTCATCAGCGTGGCCCCCGCAGGGCCTGTGACTTGCTGCCAACCATGAACCGTCTGACGAATGCCCTCGAACACGACCTTCATCTCATTGTGCGGAGCCCAGCCCAGATGCACAGCGTTAGCCCAAGACATCAGGGGGCGGAGTTAGCAACATACGCTGGGTCGGCCTGCGGCGTCGGCGACAGCATGAAGCCAATCGTGCGACTCCTGCCCTTGGCCTGCCCGAACACCGCCTCGCCCGCCACCGAGCGCAGCTGCTGGAGGGATCTGTCCGACACCCCTGTGACCGAGGCCCCGTAGAGTCCTGCTGGATTGGCTCCTGCGCGCACTATCCTGGTCAACATCTTGAAGGACGATCTCAACCCTCGGAACCTGTGGGCCCTACGCTTGAGCTTGGCCACTCGGGCCTTCTGCACGGGATTCCTACGGGTCTTTCCCATAGTGAAATCCACTCCGAGATTCCTCGCCACCGAGGCCCCAGTGAACCCCCACCTGGCCAGGGCTCGCTCAGAACTTTTGACGACATCAGGGTGGGTCGACACGATTTTTCCCTTAGCCCTGGCCAGGACAAGGTCCAACTCCTCGAGCTTCCTGCAGGCGAAGCCGACGACAACTGGCAGGATGTCACGCACAAACTTCCTGCTACCACGAACACGTACCGTGATATCGCCCACCACGTTGTACACACGCGCGAAAGGAAATTCCTCCTTCACACAGTCCAACATGCGAATCACTAACACCTTCAGAAGAGTAGTGGCGAACGTGCACCCTGCAACAATCGCCTGCTCCGACATGACTGGCGCTGATGCTACCTGGCCTACCACGAGGAGGCGAGGACAACGGTATACACGCAGCAGCAATCGGAGTATATCAAATGGGAACTTCGTCATCTGGGCCGCATCGATCAAATGTCCATGCATCACTCTCTCGTACGCCTTGGACAAATCGAGCAGGCCCGTCCCTGCACATGTGTGCGTAATCCGCGCATGCTCTGCAGTGAAGGCCTGCTCCCAGACTCCACGTTCACACGACATGCCTGTGCTACCAAAAAAGAAATCACGCTTATTCTTCATCTCCCACTCACGAGCGACCGATCTGGCACAGCGTCCCCACACTCTCACCACGGTGGGCAGGAGACCTATGGGCCGAAATCCGCCCTCGGGCTTCTCGATCTTTGCAATCATGATCAATGAAACCAGGGAGGGGAGCCTGCCCGTGTCCAGCATCCAATGCCAAAGTAAGCCCAATACTGTGAGGCCGCGGTCCGACAGACACATCAGGTCACGAGGGCTCAACCTGTCGGCCCCGACTGCCGTCCGCTCCTTGAAAGTCCTGGCCACCCTGCGGATGGTGTGGCAGTCGAAGGGCGGGATGCTGGCGGCCTCCTGCGGGTCAAAGCCTTCCCTCTCCAGCATGATGGACAGGCACTTGAGAGGGTCGAGCTTGCCGCTGGCCGTCTCCACGCCCGCATCCTCGACGGGCGCCGATGCTCCCCAGATCTCACTCCACTCATGCTGTAACCTCTCAACTTGCTCACCGAGCCCCAAGGGAGCCCCGTCAGGTCCAGGCGCGGAAGGTTTCCATCCCACAGGCGATTTCGTGAATCGGTGGGCTTTACCCGCTCCGTGCTCACATGCTTCAGCAACCCACCTCCTCCAAGCTGTGCCTCTGGCCCTCGCAAAGGCCTGCTCCAGCAAAGATGCGAAGTAGGCTGCCTCTCTCGAATACTCATCCAGCTGCCCGTCTGTCAGAGCCAGAATGCCTTCGAAAGATGGACACCGACGTCTCCAAAAGTCCACCTCTTCGTCAGGTGGCCGACTGCCCATGATCTTGGATATCAGTGACAAACAATGCTGCGGGAACACACCTTCAGCGCGACGAACAATGTATGCCAATTCCTGAAAGCGAATCGAGACCTTCCTCCAACCACGAGCCTTGGCACAAGATAGAGCATACGGGCCTCCTGATGTCTGCAGCTCATGCACCCTGCGCAACTTCCACCCTTGTCCTCGACCACGATACTTCCTCTCATCTGGGCCCTGGATCCCATGCACAGAAATAAGCTCCGTCTCCACGAGATCAAAGAACATCTGGCACACTCGATCCAATGCTACTTGCCCACAGCGCTCGCTCAACGAAGATTCACCTTCTCCCCAGTGAAGCAAAACCTCCTCGATGGGCCCCCAGTCAGGCGGGGCAGGCAGAGGCAATTGCGGAGCCTGGGCTGGGAATCTCCTGGGGCCTGCCATCGCCAGGTACTCTGTACGCACAAGATGTGATCTCAACCGCAAGGCCACAGGGTAGTGAGGTGAAAGACACGAATCCTGCGCACGCTCAACTCTCTCGATCGAAGGGGCAAGACCTGACGAGACCACGAAGTAGTCCAGCTCCCTCCAAACATGTCCTTTCCTGCACGTGGCTGACCCGCATGCTGCAATGTGTCCTCCCACCTTGCTAACCCAGCCGAACGTTCTGAGCTGCGACGGTGGGCAGTTCCAGTCTCCGCCTACCACGTACGGCAGACGCAAAGAGTGAAGCACTTCTCCCAGCCTGAACAATATCTGCGAACCGACATCTCCCAGGGGGTCCCCTGTAGGCAAATACAGCGAGACAGCTAGGAACCCCCCTGGAATAATACTGTTAACCCATGCCATCAAGACTCTCGGTGCAGAGGGCAATGGCTCACCTTCCCACGGCGCGGCCGACATCCCGACATGAGCTGGAACAGCGATGCCTACACCTGCTGACAACCCCCCCGCCTCAGTGATACGGCTAGGACTAAGCATGGCTGACCAAGACCAGCTCTTCACCTTAGCCTCCCTTCTCATCCTTGGCGGAGGGGTGCACTCCTACTTCCTGCAACAAAACAACGGCAGCGCCTGCCACCTCCTTCTCGAAGAACTTCTGACAGCTGCACCACTCTGAGGTGTTGGCCGTCAGGACCGTGAACACATCGGGCCGAGAACGCCCGACCCTGCTACCCTCGCGTTCCTGTACTCTGAGCCGCCTGCATTGTTGCGGGCGCCAAGCCTCCGCTGCTGCCTCCTCCTCCTGCAGTCGCAGCTCCACCTCCCTTGCGTCCCTTGACCCCCCCCCCCCCCTGCTGGCTGCAGCCTTGGCTGCCGCAAACAATTCCTCGGTGGATTTGGGGGGAGGCCCAGGGCACGCGTCGGGGGACGTGTTGCCTGCTGCTGCTGGCTGAGGTGCTGCTGCTGCTGCTGCTGCTGCTGCTGCTGCTTCGGCTGCTGAGGCTGGCTGAGCTGGCTGCTGGCGCTGCTGCTGCTGCTGCTGCTGCCCCAACAGAGCCCCCAGGAGCAACGCCGTCACCACCGCCAGCAGTCGACCCCTCATCCGTACGACGCTTCTTAGCCGCGAGCCTGGCTTTGAGTTCCTTTTGCTGAGTGATGGCCTCCTTGGCCTGCTCTCGAAAGGGCCCAAATGCCTGCAGCGCTGCCTCCTTAAAGATCTTAGCCAGGTGCTCCTTCCTCTTCTTAGCCTCCTCCACCTCCTCAGCCGATGGCTCCCAACCTGCCTCCTCCAGCCCAAAAAGGCAGCCGTCATCCAACTGAACGCCCTCGAGACACCCGTCCATGAGAGATTCCAGGGATAGTGCAGGCTTGGCTGGCTGAGGGGGCTGCTGGGGCTCCTGGGGCTGCTGGACTGACGAGGCGAGCTCCCTGACTGCTGTGGCGTACTGCTCTTTGGCCCTCTCGAGGGCCACGAACGCGTTGGCACTGTCTTTCTTCGCTTGCTCGAGAGACTCCTGCAAGTGAGTGGCTTTGCTGACTGCACGATCCAACGCGGCCTGGCACCTCCCCATCTCCTGCTTCGCGGGCCCCCAGTGCAGCTTCGGCGGCTGCTCGAGGGCTCGAAGCTTCTCACGATACTTGCTGGCTGTCTCGAAGTCAGAATTGGCCTCAAGGAACTGTATGACAGAATTGAGTTCGCCCTTGGAACTTCCTGGAATCCCTGACGAACGATAGTTAGATGCAGACCAAGCCCCAGGAGCAGAGCCAGGATCCCCAGCACCAGGAAGAGCGGACTGACGTGCACCCCGCACTCCCTTGGCCCCAGACTGGTTATCTTGGTACTCCCCGACTCCTGACCACTGGCGCCCGCAGTGCTTGCACCACGTGTGCCACTGCTTGTTCGCTTTGCACCCGCACGCCCCACAACACCAATTCCCAGCACGAGAACCATGCGCTGGCATAGCGCGCCCCCGCACGCCGCCCGAAGGGTGAGGCCGTGGCCCCCCGCACAGCACACTTGGCTCCTCGAGCCGAGGTTGGGAAGTTAAGGAGCAGGCCCCTTGAGCCAAAATGGCTACGGACCTTTCCTTCCTCCTTCTCCTCCTCCTCCTCCTCCTCCTCCTCCTCCTCCTCCTCCTCCTCGGGGTTCTCACATCTCTGGGGGCTCCCGGCGCGCCCGGGGCCTGCCGCGGAGCCGATGCTGCTGGCGGACGGCAGCGGCGAGAAGGACGGCGCCCTCGAGACCTGCGAGCAGGCCCTGCACGGCGCAGGGCGTGCCCTCGCCCTGGGCCGCAGGGCCACTTCTGAGGAGGTGCGGCGCGCTCTGGCCCAGGAGCAGCCCGCCTTGGCGGAGCGATGGTCGGCGCAGCCCACCCGGACTCCTGCCTGCTCTCCGAGGTCTCCGCGGTGCTGCGCACGACCGCGAGGCCCTGGTCGAGGGCGCGCACGGCAACAACGACGAGGAGCGACTCGTCCTCTGCCTGGTCGTCTTCTGAGGTGCCCAAGGAGTGCGTTGCAACGGACTCCGAGGACGAGAAGGAGGCTCAGAAGAAGGAGCTGGAGGAGCAGGTCTCCCAGAAGCGGGTGGTGCAGCAGGATGGGGTGTCTGTGGAGCATTGCTTCGTTGTCGGCCCTAACTGCACGGACTCCGATGTACCGACGGAGATGGGACCGACCTCTGAGGTCCTGGAGGATACTCGTTTCTACGGGCTGGAGACCGAGGCTGCCCCACTTCGGCAAGGCTGGCAAGGGATATGCGCTCACGGACGTGGAGGTTGCCGATGAGGAGGACAGGGAGTTGAGGACCTCGGATGACAAGGAGGAGTCCCTCAAGGCCCAGGTCGTCAAGAAGGCTGCTGTGCTGACGCAGGCGGCCACCGACCTCGAGACTGCCAAGACCGCCTTGGTGCAGGCGGAGGCCACCTTCGACGAGGCAGCCGAGGAAGTGTCCAAGGCTCTTTTCCCGTCTGGAGGAGGAGGCGCGGTCGACTCTTGCGCTGGAGCTCGGCTTCCTTCTCGTAAAGGCGGAACCGACGTGAGTGCCGCGGAGGCCCGTGCCCTCCTGCGGCAATGCCGCTGCACGACGCGGAGGCTCGTGTTCCTCATGCGTCTTGCGCCCGCGGAGGCTCGTGTTCCTCCTGCGCGGCGCCCGAGCGGCCGCGGAGGCTCGTGTTCCTCCGCGGCTGAGGTTTTGGCCTGGCGGGCGGAGGCTCGTGTTCCTCCGCCGCCAGGTTTTCGCGCTCGCGGAGGCTCGTGTTCCTCCTGCGCTGCGCCTGTGCGGCCGCGGAGGCTCGTGTTCCTCCGCGGCTGAGTGATCGTGTGATTGGGACCGATCTGATCTTGCCACGTGAGTGGCTTCGCAGCATGATCCAGCATGATCCTCGACGACTGGTCCGAGGCACGGTGGCTGGAGGGGCCGAAGGCCACGAAGCCGTGTTTTGTTGCGAGGCGCGGCCTGGGCTTCACTCCGGGGGGCCACGCGTTGCATTTCTCTGGTTTGCTTGTGCACAATGTGAGCGACGCGAAACCTGGGTCCTACGTGAGATGACACAGCGCCCTTATGCCGCGGCTTACGCGGGCCGCCGGCGCGGAACGTTGTATTGGAAACGAGGGCGCTCACGAACGACCTTGCGGGGGGAAACTTGCGCCAATGTCGGCGCAAACAATCCCGTTTTTTGACGTCGCTCATATGAGACCATGTCCTGATGCCCCTCCTCAACCAAGATCCGCAAACCGTGCTCCGTGAACGAACCCGGCACATCAGCGCAGCACTGAGACCCCAAGGTGCCAAGGTCGGGCACACGCTGGGACGGCCTCTTCGAAGCTTTTCGAGTGGGGCGCGGTCGACGAAAGTGGCCAAGGATAGACCGAGGAGGCAATGGACGCAAGGATACCCTTGGGAAGGCTGCCCATCGCTACTGTGTGGGTTGACTGTTCTTGGCAGCTGACTTTGCCTCCGTGGGCCCAGTAGCCCCCGCACCGATGGAGCAGACGCGATCCTGCGACTCGCCCGGCCCCGGTCCACGAACGCACCCTTCCGAAGCACACCGAGGACCACCAAGAACCACGACGAGGAGGACGACGGCGGCGACGACGGCCACGGCGAGGACGACGAGAACGACGGCGCCCACAGCGACGACGACAGAGGAGGAAAGCTCTGCACGAACAGAAGCTTTCGGAGGTCCGCGTGGATTCCTTGGTTCGGTGCTGAACCCCCTTCCTGGCGGCGCCAAAGACGCCGCGCAAGGGGCCCAACGCCGATCCAAGAAATCCGCGCCGAGCTTCTAACATGTATGTTTAGCCATTCTCTCCTACTCGGACGACGAGGACCGCGAGGATGAAGGCGAGCACGGCGACAACGATGAGGACGACCATGACGCGGACTGGGGGGACAAAGATACACGCACCGATGCCGTTATCCCCTGGACCTCTCCCGTGGTGCCTTCTGACCAAAATTTCGAGGCTAACCCAGCCGACGTGATGTGAGGGCCTCCGAGGAGGCCACACACAGCGAAAACGAGATATACGTACCGATACCGTTATTCCCTGGACCTCTCCCATGGTGTTTTCTGACCAGGGGTTCGAGGCCAACCCAGCCGACGTGATGTGCTGGCCTCCGAGGAGGCCACGCGCGGCGAGAACGAGGGAAAACCAGCGGCATCAGTACAGTCAGCCCGAAGAGTGACGCACGATCAGGCTGCGAGGGCCTTGGAGGGTCACGGCGGCACTCTGCGAGCGGGGCGCGGCCAGCGAGGGAGGCCAAGGATGGGCCGAAGGGGACAGATCCAAGGGTAACCTTCACAAGAGTCGCTCACTCTTACTATGCGGGTTGACCGCACTTCTTCCTCCTCTGAAAGACGACGACGAGGACGAGGACGAGGCCGAGGACGACGACGGCGACGGCGGCGACGACGACGGACACGACGACGAGGACCACGGCGATGACCACGACCCCAACGACGACGGTGACGACGAGCGACGAGCTCGACAACGACGACCACAACGACGAGGCGACGACGAGCGACGAGCTCGACGACCACGACGGCGGCGGTGACGGACACGACGACGGCGACGAGGACCACGGCGACGACCACGACCACGACGGGGACGACGACGACGACGACGACGGGGACGACCACGACGACGACGACCTCGCCACGACGACGCCGACGGCGGCCGGCGCCGGGCCGCGTGCGGGGCGTGCCGCCCGCAGCGGGAGGGCGGCGGGGGCGCGGCTGCGCGCCTCCAGGGGGCCGGCCTCGGAGGTCGCTTCGCGAGGCGCCGCCGCCGCGCGCGGGCGCTTGTTTGCGCGAAGGGGGCAGGAGCCGCGCGGGCGGCCCGCAGGGGAGGAGGGGGAGGAGGGCGAGGAGGAGGAGGGCGAGGAGGAGGAGGAGGTGGAGGAGAAGGGGGAGGAGGAGGGCGAGGAGGAGGAGGAGGAGGAGGAGGGCGAGGAGGAGGAGGAGGAAAAAGGAGGAGGAGGAAAAGAAGGAGGGCGAGGAGGAGGGGGCGGCCAGTATGGGGGGCGTCCAAGAGGGGGGGCGCAAATCATGGCCGGCGGCACGTGCGCGGCCCTGCCATGAGATCTGGGGCAATATCATGGCCCCCGCCATGATCTCCCCCCCCCCCTAGTCATCACCCCCCTCTTAGCCGCCCCCAAGAGCACGTAGAAACAAGGGAAGGCGATACCAACACCACCGGGGCGAGAAGATGTGGGGAGGTAAGGGGGGTCTCCCTGGCGGTGTGGTCCCCCCCTCTCGCTCGAGACATCCCCAGCCTCCAGCTCGGGAAGACCCTCTCGCTGGAGGGGGGCCGCCTGGTGTTGGTGTCGCTTCTCCTCCCTCCGACACAAAGGGGTAGGAGGAGGGGGGAACGTGCACGGCAGGTTCGTGCAGCGTCGGCGCGCGCAAAGGTTTTTGAACTCCGCGTCGATCGGTCCACCTTGCATCGATCGCGGCTCGCCGATGGTTCAAGGCTGAATTCCGTCGGGTCCCGTGTCGTAGCCGTGTCCCTCAGTGCTTCCGCGCCGTAGAATTCGACCTTGAACGCATTCGCCGGCGACGACGGCGCGTCGCGCCAGCGCCGCATGACCTGACTGGGGACATCCCCGCTCGGACTTTGTCTGGGCTTCGTCTTGACCTGCCAGGGCCCCCCCGGGGCTCTCTCCTCGACTTCCTGAATCGGCACGGAGTCGGGATCCAATCGGACCAGCTGCGCCAGGATGCACAGCAACGACCTGCCAGCATCGGGCCGCATCGCATCGTGGGGACATCGGAATCGAATCGGATCGGGCCAGGCTGGCCGACCTAGATTGGCGGCGCGCACCAGGGGGTGGGGGGATCGGGGAAGGCTTCTTAGAAGAAGGCTGCTTCTTAGAAAGCGCCAGGCTTACATCTACAGATAAGGCCCACGCCTTCTAAGCAGCAAGGGGTGCTTCTGTAAGAAGCCTTCCCCCCTCCCCCTGACCCCCTCTGCGAATGGCCGACCTGCAGGACCAGAAAAAACACCCTTATCATTAACACCCCAACGAACAAAAGCGTGCAGCAAACGCACCACAAGAAGGGACCGAACAGGGCAGGGGGGCTGTTAGTGCACGCCCAAGGGCGTTCCCTGAAATCCGACACCGCAGAAAAATTGCAGCATCGCGGAAAATCACCACTGGAGACCCAGACCCCACCTTTCTGCGTTCCTTTTCGGGCCAGGTCGACCTGTGCGGGCCCCGGGTTGCCCGGCATCGAGCGAAGGCGCCCGCTGCAACGGAAATTGCAACGCCGACCAGCCATAACTGGGGGAGCTGTGGTCCTTACCCCCCTGGGGGAACCCATCGCATCGACGATCTCTCGAGGGGGGTGTCGAAATCGATGGGTCCCCCAGGAGGGGAAGGACCACAGCTCCCCCAGTTGTGGCTGGCCTGCAGCGCCAAGCGCTCGAGGTTTAGTGAGCGCCAGCTCTCGGGATCGCGGTGGTTTCCCCTTCCCCGGCAACCTCCAGCGCGGGCCGCGGGGCGGCCGCGGGGCGGCCGCGCCCACGCCGCCGTGCGCTCTGCTCGATCTCCTGGCGGGCTTTCTCCGATCAAGCGATCACAAAGGAGTTCCTTCAACAACAGGCGCCCTGAAGGGCCCTCTCAGGACCAATTCCCCCCCCCCCCCCCCCAGTCAAGTCACCCCTCATGGCCACCCGTCCGACACGGGACGCCAATACGGGGACTTCCAGGGGCCCCGTGCCGAAAAATCCGACGCGTCTGCTCTCTGGGGACGGGGGGGTGCCAGAGCCGGGCGGTTGGTAATGGAGGGTGGCCTGCATGGGGGGTGGATAAAAGGACCCCGAAGCGGCCCTTAGGGCCTCTTCTGGGCTCCTGCTTGCCCCAAAAGGAGCCATGAAGGGCACCCATTGGGGCCTTTTTCGCTGGCCCCATTGACGTCACCCCGCATTACCACCCGCCAGATAGGAAACGGCCGGCCCGGGCACTTCTGGGGGCCCTGTGCCAAAAAATTCGAAGCGTCGGCTCTCTGGGGTGGGTGTTGCCAGAGTCGGTCGCGTGATGAAAATGGGGGGTGACCTATGTTAGACGGCGAGCGATGGGGGGGATTTTTCAAAGGCGGCGGGACTTCTCAGAAGCCCTCGCGCCTTCTGAAAAGCCTTTCTTGTCTTCGGGGAAGGCTTAGAACAATTTTCAGAAGGCCGGGGGACTTCCGAACCTTCTGCCTTCTCACTTCTCCCCCTCGCTCGCCGCCGAGATGTGGGGGCGAAGAATAGGGCCCATTGCAGGCCCTTTCTCTTCACCCCCCCCGTCAGGTCACCCGTCATTGCTCCCCACCCGACAAGAGACGCTGGCCTGAGCACTTCCGGGGGGCCGCGTGCCGAAAACTCCGACGTGCCGGCTCTCTGGGCTGGGTGTTGCCAGAATCGGGCGGATGGTAACGGGGGGGTGACCTGTATGGGGGGATGAAGGAAAGGGCCCCAACTGGAGCCTTTTAGGAGCCCTTTTAGGCTGGCGCTGGCTGGCTCAACAGGGAGAACAGCAGGCCCTTTTAGGGCCCCTCTCTTCGCCCCCCAGTGTGGTCACCCTCCATTGCCACTCGCCTGACAGGAGACACTGGCCGGGGACTTCCGGGGGCCCCGTGCCGAAAACTCCCACGCGTCGGCTTTATGGGCTGGGTGTTGCCAGAGTCGGGCGGCTGGCAGTGGAGG